>NIVC01000167.1:46876-102628 GCA_002269645.1 Macrostomum lignano | reverse complement strand
ACAGAAACTAAAGTGTCTGTAGAAGTGTCTGAATAAGTGTCGGCGAATGTTTCATATGTTAGTATAACATTTTATTTTATGAATTATGGAATTAGGCCTGATACTATATATTTTGCAAAGTATAACAAAGTGTAACTATATATTTTTCAGTGCCATGCGCCATGTGCGCCGCCAGAGCATTTTCAATTTTTCCTTGTACCCTATGTGCATCGTGTGTGCCAAAAAAGCGGCCAATTTGTGCCGGAATTGCCACTTCCCAGCTATGGCTTATATATATAATGAGCCACCAGTAAGGAGGACCAAGCAAATTTTTGCCAAAAACAGAGCCACCCTCCACCCCCTCCGGAACTTTACCCTCTAGAATCTGCCCTCCCCTCAAAAAATTTCTGGTTGTGCTACTATGAGCCACTTGATTAGCTACTAAGTGCTTTACTATAGTCAACAATATCCTTGCCATACATGCCCAACCCCAGCCAATTGGCCAATAAGTGGCAAGAGGTCTAGCCAAGGTAAACTTTAAAAATGCAAACTTAAAAAATACAGATGCAGTACTAATTAGATGATGGGGCATTTTGCCTTAGTAGTTTAGTCATAGTTACTCCTGCTATTTACCCAAAATTATATAAATTATATAATCCCTTTTATACATCTAGGCCTAGATCAGGAAGGACAGGCAGGTGGAGGTTGGCCGGTTGGGATAGCTATCTCATTGACAAAAAATAGCTCACTTTAAAAGTGCACAGCACTGAAAAGTCAATGCAACATCTAGCTGAAAAGCACCAGACTATAAGTTATTATAAGTGTCAAAGATCAAATAATTAATTTTCACCTTGGTTTTTATTCGCTTGTTGAGAAAAAGAACAGACTCGAAAATTGCCATGATAGATATTTGAGAGTTTAATGCTCTTTCCAACTGAAAGCAGGCGTGATGCTTGACCGCGAGTGACAATCGAAAGAAGAGAGTTCATTTGACACTGATTTACAAGAAAATATTAATCTTTAACACTAAAAGTCGCTTTTAAAAGGTCTTGACACAGCTTTAAACTTGTTTTCTATCTATAAACTAATACACACTCGCTAGGTCACTATTCTATAGACTCGATCAAGTTCTAGGTAGAGCTCTCTATATAAGCGGACTGAAAAATTAAAAAGTTTTAAAATCGCGCCGAGTAAGAAAGCAACATTATAAAAATCGATCGTGTTTTATTGATATAGAACTTTTTTTTCAAGATGATTTAGGATAAAAAATTATTTAAGAGCATTAATAAATAGTATCAATGGTCCTAACTAAAGCATTGCAACTTAAACATCTAAGCACTGTGATCGAACAAGTCAGATATCTGAGGGTTGGATTTGCCACAACTTTAAGCAGCTTGTTTTTCTGGGCAGCTTGAAAACTCTTTTTGAGAAAATCTGAGAACACGCTATCATACTTTTGTCATCGACATGAACAGTTAAATACAAAAGGAGGGACTACTCTACTCTCTCTCAAAAACTCGACTAAACGTGGCCCCTTGCAAGCTTTCGTTGGAACTCGCTTTGTCTCTCACACTGCAACAATGTTTTCTTAAAACATAGCCATGGCCTATGTATACATCTGTGCTTTGAAATACATATTTTGCCATAAACAACTATATTGGCTTGTTTGGTTTCCATTTCCACCAACAAATACCAAGTATACCAATTATTTTTTATTCTCGGAACTTTTTTAAATCGTCAAAACAAATGTATTAAGCAGAAAATAAATCATACGTAGGTTTATCACTGATATTGTACTCAGAAAAGAGTTTTAAATAATTTTTTGAGTAGTAAAATATTTTTACTAGAGATAGGAATAGAGATAGAGTCATCCTTTACCCACAGTTTTCAACTTTCTACATTTTTTCTTGAATTGAAAATTTATATAACGCAGTCGAAGGCGGTTTTGCAGCATTTAATTTATAGTTCATGTTAAAAAATTACTGAATTTTCCATGTTTTGACTACAATCTCTTTATCCGCTAATCAAAAAATTATTTTATAAATCAATTTAAATAAATACTGTTTGACATATATCAAGAATTTAAAACAATATTTCGCAAGTACTACGCGTATTGAGATGTCATCCCAGCAAAATGTTTATGGTGCAGGACCTACTGTTGGTCTTAATTATACGTTTGACCCAGTCCTATTTCTAAAGCAACCGACAACTATTGTTAGAATAATTTCTTGGGTAAGTTTTTTTAACCAATATATCTTCCGATTTGTGTATAATATTGTGGTTTCAAAATATATTGTACTGAAAAAAACGTACAGATTTAGGCTTATTATTTCATTTTGCATTAGCTGAAAGATTAACATTTTACAAAGTGAACCAATGTCATTAAAAAATTGAAATGTGAAGCAGCGAAACTAAAATACTTGTAGTTGTATTTTTCGTTATACATGACACAAGTAAACTTTAATGCTTTATTGTATTGTAAAATTGTCAAATTGACCCGTTGACAGAAATTATTAGCTGTACAAAACAAATTGCTTAATTTAATTGTGTAGTTTAACTTGTGTTTAATTTAGTGTCTGAATTGATTAATATATTTTCCTTATTTTTATCCTTTCAGATATTCTCAATAATTGTGTTTGGCTGCATCAGTAGCGGCTGCTACGTTGAGAGCATCTGCATCTTTAATTTTGACGCAAACGCCTGCGCCTACGGCCTAATCGTTGGTGTTGTCGCATTTTTGGCTAGCATGGGCTTCCTCGTTATGGACGCCCTGTTTCCAAGGCTGTCCTCGGCGCAGATCAGGAAGTATGTTGTCCTGGCGGATGCAATATTTTCTGGTAAGCGCGATCACTTAGAATTGTAGCTCGTAGGGAGTTACCGTCATTTGGCTGCCCCATTCACACAATTTTCTGCAGTGCAGAATATTTCCGCAATAATTTGTTAACAAAGAAACGTATATATATATTTCCAAAATTCCCATCTTCAATGTCCGAAAACTTACTTCGTTTCAATCGTGTCAAACTTAGAACCAAATTTAACCAAAGCTTGCCGGATATCGGGTGCTGTAACCTTGCCTTTACGCCGGTCTGTTATATAATTATCTGTCGATTCTCCTGTGCAGCCGTGTGGGCATTCTTCTACTTTGTGGCCTTCTGCTACCTGACCAATCGGCTGGCGTCCCTGCCCGACAGCTTCGCGGCTCTGCTCAGCATTCAGCAGTGGCAGTTCAACAACGCTCGGGCCAGCGTTGCTTTCTGCTTTCTCTCAATTGTCTCATTCGGCCTGCTGGTCTTCTTTGCCGTGCAAAAATACCGCCAGGGCCAGCAGGAGGCGTTTCCTGCCGCTGCTCAGGTGAGGTCCCACTATACTTACTATAGTAATGCGGATGCATGGCATTTGTTAGAACTTTCAACTTCGTAATGACTCAATGGAAGATTGAAAAACACGCGAAAACCATAATCTTGTCTCGAGTTTCTTTTGTCAAAAACCCTCAAAGTATTCACATGCCTCAAATCCCGAAGCCTTACAATCTCCAAACCTCATAATTCCCAAGCTCAACAATTCCAAGATTTTACAATTTCCAAACTTAACACTAAACGAAACTTAACAATCCCCAAACTTAGTAAAGCTTAGTGAAGTTTGAGAATTGTGAAGTTTGGGGATTTTGAAGTCTGGGGATTCTGAAGTTTAAGGTTTGTGAAGTTTGCATTGGGCTTGTGAAGTTTGGGGATCGTGAAGTTTCGGGACAGTGAAGTATGTGGATTGTGAAGTTTGGGGATTTTGAAGTTTGGGGGATTGTGAAGTTTGGGGATTTTGAATTTTGGGGATTTTGAAGTTTGGGGATTGTGAAGTTTGGGGATTGTGAAGTTTGGGAATTGTGAAGTTTGGGGATTTTGAAGCTTGGGGATTGTGAAGGATGGGGATTGTGAAGCTTGGGGATTGTGAAGTTTGGGGATTGTGAAGTTTGGGGATTGTGAAGTTTGGGGATTGTGAAGCTTGGGGATTGTGAAGGATGGGGATTGTGAAGTTTGGGGATTGTGAAGTTTGGGGATTGTGAAGTTTGGGGATTGTGAAGCTTGGGGATTGTGAAGTTTGGGGATTGTGAAGTTTGGGAATTGTGAAGTTTGGGGATTTTGAAGCTTGGGGATTGTGAAGGATGGGGATTGTGAAGTTTGGGGATTGTGAAGTTTGGGGATTGTGAAGTTTGGGGATTGTGAAGTTTGGGGATTGTGAAGTTTGGGGATTGTGAAGTTTGGGGATTGTGAAGTTTGGGGAGAATTTTATCCTCTCTTTTTCTCCGTGAATCTGAAGTATTAACAAATAAGATTAATTAATTAACTCAAAACATACAATAAATATTCTATCGTATTGCAACAGCCTATAAATTCTGGCAATTCCGCTCAGTTTCAATTCCCAAATCCTCCATGCCGCAGGTCGAGTCGGAAGTGGCATCTCAGCAGCCACCGACCAGGCCGGATTCAAACTACCAGCAGCCGCCGTTCAGCTTCGGTGGCGCCGCTGCCGACATCGACGATCAGCACAGGCAACCGACCTACTGACAGTAGCTAGTTAAGATTTGTTTTTATTCAATAAATCTTACCAACTTTTTGCGTCTTATTTCATTCAACAGCTAACCGCATTACAAAATAGTTTCACTAACTTAAAACACAGAAGCTTGTTAATCCAGCTTTAAAGGATTTAAATTTAAATTCTGAGAATTTTATTTAATTTTATTTTCTCCCGAGTGGCCCTTGGTCCTGTGTGGTATCACTAATGAAAGATATTGAGATTGTGACCCCACCTCTTCTTCGAGATTAACTGACCAATGTACCTACTAATCTCTACTGTTGCTCATATTATAGCGTAAGTAAATATCCAGCTGACTTGTAATGTGTTTTAGTTTTTCTTATATCCCTCCGATACTTGTTTGTCATTGATTTAAAGTATAACTCTTATCTACATCCGCTAGCTCTTTTGAGAAATTTTACCGCTCAGAATGAATGTACGAGTATCGTAAATGAATTATTGAACTTTAAAAACTTTTTGTCATTTTGACTTCCAAGGATTGTATATGACCAAATAGCGACCTCTAAGGATTGTCTATGACCCAATACGATCTCAAGGATTGTCTATGACCCAATACAATCTCCAAGGATTGTCTATGACCCAATACGATCTCCAAGGATTGTCTATGACCCAATACGATCTCCAATGATTTTCTATGACCCAATACGATCTCCAAGGATTGTCTATGACCCAATACGATCTCCAAGGATTGTCTATGACCAATAGCGACTCTAAGGATTGTCTATGACCCGATACGATCTCCAAGGATTGTCTATGACCCAATACAATCTCCAAGGATTGTCTATGACCCAATACGATCTCCAAGGATTGTCTATGACCCAAACGATCTCCAAGGATTGTCTATGACCCAATACGATCTCCAATGATTTTCTATGACCCAATACGATCTCCAAGGATTACACATGACCCAATACGATCTCCAATGATTTCTATGACCCAATACGATCTCCAAGGATTGTCTATGACCAATAACGATCTCCAAGGATTGTCTATGACCCAATACGATCTCCAATGATTTCTATGACCCAATACGATCTCCAAGGATTATACATGACCCAATACGATCTCCAAGGATTGTCTATGACCCAATACGATCTCCAAGGATTGTCTATGAACCAATACGATCTCCAGGATTGTATAAGACCAATACGATCTCCACGGATTGTATATGACTCAATAACCATCTCCACGGATTGTATATGACCAATAACGATCTCCAATGATTGTCTATGACCCAATAGTGACCTCTAAGGATTGTACGAGCATACGACTCAAAAATGCTTCCAATGATACCGTAGGATTGCTGTAACTTGGTAAGACATTTGACTATATTACCAAGACTTACAAACTACTCTTTATAGATCTGAAGAAAATAAACATGATGGAACCATAAATGTAAGCCAAAGATGCGGATACCTAAAAATGAATACTATATAAATATAACTGAAGCAAAATTTCCTGTAAAGTGTGAGTACAGCCTGAAATTTAAGTGCACAGTGTCTTTTTTACGTCAAACCCAAGGGGAGACTCTGGCACAGAATCAAGGTCCCACCAGCCTGTGTGCCAGTTCGGCACAGTCCAGCAAGCCCTATCATCAACCAGGTGCTCCAGCATTCGATTAACATCGGCTTCGTCGATTGGCTCGCCAAGGCTGGTCAGCCAGTGCCGGAGATCACCGGCGTTAATACGCCCGGTTGACTGCTTGTCGAAGACGGCCAGAGCTGCCCGCAGCCGCTTGAAGTCGCTGTCAGCGCTGGCCTCGCCGTCTTCCCCGCTGCCAAGTTCAAGACGAGCCTGTGGCGACGAGCGAATAGGAGGTGAAATTGACTTGGACCTGACTCTGCATCTATGACTCAACTGCGATTTCCTATGATATTTCATGACTCAACTGCGATTTCCAATGAAATTCCATGACTCAACTGCGATTTACGATGATATTCTATGACTCAACTGCGATTTCCGATGAAATTCTATGACTCAACTGCGATTTACAATGATATTCTATGACTCAACTGCGATTTCCGATGAAATTCTATGACTCAACTGCGTTTTCCGATGAAATTCTATGACTCAACTGCGATTCCAATGATATTCCATGACTCAACTGCGATTTCCAATGATATTCTATGACTCAACTGCGATTTCCGATGATATTCTATGACTCAACTGCGATTTCCGATGATATTCTATGACTCAACTGCGATTTCCGATGAAATTCTATGACTCAACTGCGATTTCCGATGAAATTCTATGACTCAACTGCGATTTCCGATGATATTCTATGACTCAACTGCGATTTCCGATGAAATTCTATGACTCAACTGCGATTTCCGATGAATTCTATGACTCAACTGCGATTTCCGATGAAATTCTATGACTCAACTGCGATTTCCTATGATATTCTATGACTCAACTGCGATTTCCGCTGAAATTCTATGACTCAACTGCGATTTCCGATGAAATTCTATGACTCAACTGCGATTCCCAATGATATTCCATGACTCAACTGCGATTTCCAATGATATTCTATGACTCAACTGCGATTTCCGATGATATTCTATGACTCAACTGCGATTTCCGATGAAATTCTATGACTCAACTGCGATTTCCGATGAAATTCTATGACTCAACTGCGATTTCCGATGAAATTCTATGACTCAACTGCGATTCCCAATGATATTCCATGACTCAACTGCGATTTCCAATGATATTCTATGACTCAACTGCGATTTCCGATGATATTCTATGACTCAACTGCGATTTCCGATGAAATTCTATGACTCAACTGCGATTTCCGATGAAATTCTATGACTCAACTGCGATTTCCGATGATATTCTATGACTCAACTGCGATTTCCGATGAAATTCTATGACTCAACTGCGATTTCCGATGAAATTCTATGACTCAACTGCGATTTCCGATGAAATTCTATGACTCAACTGCGATTTCCTATGATATTCTATGACTCAACTGCGATTTACAATGATATTCTATGACTCAACTGCGATTTCCTATGAGATTTCATGACTCAACTCACAACTGCAATTTACAATGATATTCTGACTCAACTGCGATTTCCGATGAAATTCTATGACTCAACTGCGATTTCCTATGATGTTTCATGACTCAACTGCGATTCCCAATGATATTCCATGACTCAACTGCGATTTCCTATGAAACTCTGACTCAACTGACTCTAAGGCGACGTAAGCTTCATTAATTTTAGTGGCATAAATAGTAAGTGTGGATGAGCATATTAGACACTAATTAGCCTTCTTGAGCTATTAGAAAGTTAAGCACTAGTACGAGACTCTTGGGCGGCTCTTTCTCAACGCTTTTACGATTCTACAACACACGTGACTCGCTCATTACTCAAAAGTCGCCTCACCGTCGTATTAGAGCCGTTTGAGTCGTTAAAAAGTCACAAGAGTCACCCAGAGTCGCTACAGAGTTTTTACTAACGGCGTTTTCAACTGGCAGGTTACCTTGGCCGCCAGCGCTACGAAGGCATCGGCGCCGATCCGGCCAGTGCCGCCGGGGTCGGCCTCGGCGCGGTACTGCGCCACCTCCGCCTCCGTCACGACGAAGCCTGCCAGCCGGAGCGCGTCGCCCAGCTGCCCGACGGCAAGGCCGACGCCGCGGCGACGCGAAACAGTGCGAAAAGCCGACATCCAGGCTTCTCGAGTTGCGGCGTCAACGTTGGGTGGCTTCGGTGTCTCCCTCGCGTCGTCAACATCGTCGGCGCTGCTTGCTGCTTCTGGATTGTTTTGGGAAGCGATGTAGGGAAAAATTAGTTTGTCCTCGTTTAATTTTAACTTATGAAGTCGCGAGAAGGAAGTATATGAAATACAGGAACCGAAAATGCGGGATTGTCTTGCTGAACCGCACTTGAAATAATTTCTTTGAGTCACGTCCAATGACTTACTGGTGCTTATTGTACGCTCTTATACGGAGTTTATTTCAAGGTTCAATGTTGCTTCAAAGGTGCATTATAGGAGTTTTTGCTCAAATTGTAGTTTGTCATCCAATTTGACAATTCCCATTCAGCAGGCAGCAGATTTAGTTTTGCCCATAGACATAAACAAAGACAGAAAAAGGCAAGCTTAAGGAAGGCGATTTTAAGCATGATACTTAACTGATTGAGCTTAAAAAATGAAAAACAGTTTTGAAAACTGGGAGATTTCAAGTCTATGAGAGAGGTTGCTGCTGGCATTCTTATTTGTGCTGATGTCTATGGCCGAATCATCAACTTGCTTGCCTGTTTTCCGTCTATGTCTATGGGCAAGACCAAATCTACATGTACTTGCCAAATGGGAATTAACAACTTGGAATTGGCTAAACTACCAACTTGGCTGAAAAAAGCAATACATGTACTGATCAATTAGTGCAAAAAGTTCTCTACTTGAACTTCTCTACTTTCAAAAATTGCCTATGACCCAATTAAAAGGGTAGTAAACTTCTAGGTGGTCCTTGAAACGTACCTGTCTGGTTAAAACAGCCCCAAGACTCTCTTACCAAGCTCGTCAGATTCAGCGGAATTCTGGAATTTTCCCAGCGCAGTCTCCACACCGTGCTCTTGAACTGCCATTAGAATTGGAAACTTTGGTTACTCAAATAGTTTTGTTTTTCTATTGAAATTACCATACAATCTCGTCGAAATTGCGCCTAATATGCTGAAGATCATTAAACATGTGCTCACGATTGAGACAGGCAAATTTTCAAAAAAACTGGAATGAGCTATTTTTCTTTCACTTGGACGTTGCCAAGCATGCGTGAGCATACAACGTTTGATAGCTGGCTGTTCGTATCGCGCATGCTTGCATGTGTGCTCACAATTTGAGATCTCTTATCAAGTTCAGGCGTTATTCATAAGTAGCTCGTATGGTTAAAATTATTATTAAAATTATAGCTTACATGTAAGTAGGTATAGTGAGCCCCAAATAGCCATGCAGAAATAGCGGTTCAATAAGATAGACTTTTTCTATGATTTTTGTGTGAATTATTTTCTATAAGTTTCTGGGAAAAGTTTTTATTGTCTTTCCGGAAATAAAATATTGCTGCTGTTCAGAACTTTTGCTGCTAAAATTGCGAATGTACATGTACAGTCACCCCTCCGGAACTTTGATGGCTAATAATACGATCATTTTAGTAACTCGGATGAGGTTCAGATGTTTTTGAAGAACAAAGGCAAAAGGTCAAAAAGGTTATATCTTTATTTTGATGGCTTATGTAGTTTAGTCTCCTTTAAATAAAAATAATATTTATGCTTCAATACAGTGCAATTTGCAAGCACATACACGTGTACGCACACATCTTTTAAAGTTGTCATATTCTCAATTTTCTCAATATTTTTATCTATCGCAGATAGCTACATGTAATTATGTTAAAATCCCAGTACTTTTAAAAGTTGCGGCCAGAACCAAAAGTATCACTTTATGTGTAACAGCTATTGCCATAGCATAGAGCGCGTACGCGTACGTGGGTATTCATGTAGTATATGTACATGTACGAGTACATGTATATTGGCAATATCACCGTTAATGATATTTAACTTAAGAGAGAATTGAGACCCCTATTTATATAAGCTGAATTACGTTAATGAATTTTTTCTCTGGATTATATAAAGACTGCTGTTTGCTTAACTATTTTTAGCAAGATGTGAGAAGATAAAGTATATCAGGCTATTTTGAAAACGTTGGTACCAATGGAGCGGCTTTGTGGAAGCCTAATGTTTTGATGCATGAATTAAACCAGATTCAATTCGACATCTTGTGACGAATTGTTCTGTAAAAAGATTTTTTATGTTATGAATTTTAACCGCTGATCTATGTTATCTATTGACGATTGTTGATCACTGAAGCAATTTCATTTTAAAGTCGGTCCATCAATTATTGTAACGGCGTTCAAATTTCCAAACCCGAAAGCTACAAGCATTCAAACAAATATTCTTAAGAGAGTTTTAGACATAAAACATTGAAAAAATTAAGGCATTTGAGATTAGCTGTATTGATAAAATTTATTTCAAAATTTGTGGTTCCGACCTGAAATTTTATACTAATATTGTAGTAACTACTTACGCCGTCTATGACATGACTTCAATGTTGAGAATTCTAGTTATTAATACTCCAAAAACACTTTTCACTTCGTCTGAAGATTCAACAGCATGCAGATGCAGATCCGAATATTTTTACGATCCAATTTCAAAGAATATACAATGCGATACTATCTTTGTTTCTATTTATTATTCAATCTGTATATATAGCTTTTACATTTTGTTTGTGTGCCTTGGGCTTGGGGTTAACTGATTAGATTTTTTAAGTTTTGATGAGCTACAGCTGACCAGGTATGAGATATTGATGCCTATAGAAGCAGTATGATTTCAATTGGATTACATAGTTCTGAAAGTTTGAAAAATATTACTCGAAATCATTTAAATATTAGATTTTTTAATTTTAAAGACTAATTTGCTTTACTTTCTCAGCTCGTAGTAGTAATTTGCTCTGCTGGATGCATCCTCATTCCTTAAAAATGATTGTGAATGTGACTATAGAGTTTATCTATTAGCATCAGAAATGTTGCATTTATAACAAGCCATATTAAAAGTCCGAAATGTTTTTAATAGCAAACTACTAAGTTGTGTGATATTTTACTTTGTTTTTACGCTCGTATATCAAAATGAACTACTTAATACTGTATGTAATTTATATTATTGTTACACGTTCTATAAGTCTAGGCTGATATTAAAGTTAGGGCTTAGCTGCTAAATTCAAATTCTCATGACCTTTAAAGTAAAAGTAAAAAACTCTTAGCTCAAATCACTAAGATTAAAAATGAGCTAGAACCAATAGTAGTGCCTTTCTTAACACAACTGCAAATAGCAACTTTGGCTGAAATAATATTACTAAAAATGAGATTTTTTACCAATCTCCTATTTTTCACCTGAGTAGGTTATGCCTATTTTTATTTAACTCTTAAAACCGCTACTTCAAATAATAGCTTAAGTTCCATGGTTTACAATGGCTAGTATTGCTTTAATTTTGCTTTTGCTCAACATACACTGCAGAGATGCAGCAGCGACCAGCTTCGCCAAACGCCGGCGACGGCGCAGACAGCCGCAGGCGAATCCAGCAGCTGGAACACGAAGCCGCCGAGCTGCGCACTCAACTGGCCACAGTGGTGGCGCTGGTCCGCGCCGCCTGGGCCGGCAGCCAGGAGGCCACCGACCAGCTGGCTGACGCCGTCAACTGGACTGGCGAAGCGGCGGTGGAAGACTTGGAGCCGTCGGCATCGACGTTGCTGCTCTCTCACGAGCAGAAAGAAGCCCTCCGCCGTCGCGTGTCTCAGCTGGAAGACCTGCTCAGCCAGGAGGAGCTCCGAGCCGCCTGGGACACCCAGAAGCGCCGAGTCTCATTTCGACCGACGTCCGGCAATGCCAGCCACTTTGGCGGCGGCAGCGGTGGTACCGGGGCTTCAGCAACGGGGATTCGAGTCCGCGACCTCGTCTTGCCAGCTTCGGGCGCGCCAGTTGCCCGCGTATCACCGCGGATGCCGGCACCGGCACCACCGCCGCAGCCTCCAGACGACCTGTTCGACCCGCAGAGCCTGATGGCCCGCGCCAACGCCCGCGTCCAGTCGGCCGCTTGCCCGCCGCCTCCGCGTCCGAATTCGTCAATCGGCGGCGGGCGGCAACGGCCCCGCACTGGCGGCCCGGCTGAGCAGCGGCGACGTCAGCAGTCCTCGTCGTCGTCTTCGTCAATACCGCCGACGCCGATTCCGTCGGGGCCCGCCGGCGTCTCCGTGATCGGCGAGCGGCCGTTGAAGTTCGAGCGCGGCGGCGGGTCGGCGGTGGAGAGCGGCGGCTTCTCAGTCAGGAATCAGCAGCAGCAACAGCAGCAGCGCCTGGCCTCCGGGCGTCTCGTCCCATCTGGCAGACGGCGCGGTCAGCAGCAGCAGGCGCAGCAGCAGCAGGCGGACCGACTGGCAGCGGAGGTGTCGGCCGCGGAGCAGCGCGGTGGCCAACTGGAGTCGGAGTTCGACCGGGTGATGTTAGACCTGCAGCGCAAGCTCGGCCTGGACTCTCACGGCCTGGTATGAGGGGGGCTCAGGGCTGACTGCCTCTCCGATGGCGGTTTGACAGCTGCCTGCATCATCTTGTCCACCTCACCGGATGCGTTGTTTGCTGGAAGAAGAGCTTCACGAGTCCAAAAAATTCACAAGGCCTAAACTTTGCAGCCTCTGATTTTTTCACGATTTTAAGAATCCAACTGGGCAAAGTTGGTGCTTTGAAGGTTGAGGTTTGTGAAGATTGAGGTTTGTGAAGGTTCAGATTTGTGAAGGTTGAGGTTTGTGAAGGTTGAGGTTTGTGAAGGTTGAGGTTTGTGAAGGTTGAGGTTTGTGAAGGTTGAGGTTTGTGAAGGTTGAGGTTTGTGAAGGTTGAGATTTGTGAAGGTTGAGGTTTGTGACGGTTGAGGTTTGTGAAGGTTGAGGTTTGTGAAGGTTGAAGTTTGTGAAGGTTGAGGTTTGTGAAGGTTGAGGTTTGTGAAGGTTGAGGTTTGTGAAGGTTGAGGTTTGTGAAGGTTGAGGTTTGTGAAGGTTGAGATTTGTGAAGGTTGAGGTTTGTGACGGTTGAGGTTTGTGAAGGTTGAGATTTGTGAAGGTTGAGATTTGTGAAGGTTGAGGTTTATGAAGGTTGAGGTTTGTGAAGGTTGAGGTTTGTGAAGGTTGAAGTTTGTGAAGGTTGAGGTTTGTGAAGGTTGAGGTTTGTGAAGGTTGAGGTTTATGAAGGTTGAGGTTTGTGAAGGTTGAGGTTTGTGAAGGTTGAGGTTTATGAAAGGCCATGTTCTCGGGCTTTTGGCCCAGATTTGGCAGAGCCTCGTTGCAATTTGTTGAATTTAACTCGAGAAAAGCTACACCCTAATGAAATCTCCGTTTTCCCAATCAAATTTATTTGTTGCTTTGGTTTTGACAGTTATTTTGATAGCTAGTTTCCTGTAAAGCACTTGGATCACCGAATTCATTTTTTTGGTTTTCAGTCCTTTTCAAGAGAAGAAATAATACACTGATTACGCTTGATGCTTTGTATGTACAAGCCTATGTCAATCGCTTTTATGTCCTTGATATTACACACTGTATATTGCTTGCTTAGTACGAAAGCTTCATTGAATTTGTATTTAAATTCAACGCGGGTGATTTCCACTACTTACTTGCAATCTCTTACTGTAAGTAGTACATATAGTGACTGAATAATATTTTCAGGCTAAGCACATCGCATCCACGCTCAGAGCGTAGCCAAAATTTTCTATTTGGGGAAGGGTTGTCTGTACGCAAACCTAATCTTCTTTCACTGGGCACCAATTGAGTTGAGAGTTGAGTACTCGTATGCGCCAGCACCAGAGGCGCCAGCACCAGAGGCGCCAGCACCAGAGGCGCCAGCACCAGAGGCGCCAGCACCAGAGGCGCCAGCACCAGAGGCGCCAGCACCAGAGGCGCCAGCACCAGAGGCGCCAGCACCAGAGGCGCCAGCACCAGAGGCGCCAGCACCAGAGGCGCCAGCACCAGAGGCGCCAGCACCAGAGGCGCCAGCACCAGAGGCGCCAGCACCAGAGGCGCCAGCACCAGAGGCGCCAGCACCAGAGGCGCCAGCACCAGAGGCGCCAGCACCAGAGGCGCCAGCACCAGAGGCGCCAGCACCAGAGGCGCCAGCACCAGAGGCGCCAGCACCAGAGGCGCCAGCACAATTTTTGTGCTTGTTTAAAAAAACGAACTTCTGAGCAGTTCTGAGCAATGCTCGATCAAAGCGTAGAAGCTTTTTGCCCGCGGTCGTAGGCTCGATTCTCAGCAGGCAAATGTGGATGAAACTAAAGTAATTTTTTAGCGAAAGACTGATAAAGAGGCCATTTTTGGTTAAATTTTATATGGTTGCACACAGAGCCAGTGGGGTCAGTGCTCATCGATCATCTGCCCACAGTTTCTCAGGCATCAGATGCTTTTTGTAAGTGTATCGGATTATCAAATTTGCATGGGAGACTGGCTTACAGAATTGAGAGACATGGATGGTTAAAGACACAATTAGCTCAATTCACTCAATTATTGATTGAAACATTTTTGACTCAAAGCGAATTCTTGACTTTTGTAACGAAATTTTTTGAATCCCAGCCCGCACGGGGCAGATTGGCCGGTTCGATTGTTGCCGACCAAATGCCGGCGAAATTCGATTTCTAAAAAAATCTCTTTTGAACGGCGGTTCCTATCTGCGAGTTTTCCTATGAGCTATCAAGTTTCGATCGATCCAGATTGAGATTGAATAAGAATTGGTGATTTGGAGTTCTCAGCTCTCAAATAGCTACTCAGTTGACGAGTCTCCTGGCAACCGCCCCCCTCCCCCGAGGCTCCTTTTCGAATCTTTCCGGAAGCGCTCGATTCCGCTTTCTCCAATTTTTTTGCAGACGAAGCTGAAGCTTCTTCGTGCCCTGTCTTCCCCCCTCCCCGCCGCGGGGCCCGAGCGGACTGAGGAAAAAGCCAAGTTAAAAAGAAGAGTCTGGTCAGCACAGGCAGAGAAACAGGATCCGCCAGTTGTTTAATTGTTTTCCAATTACGCTGGAAACTCTTTGTAACAAAGAGCGGCAGCGGCTCCGGACGGCCGGCCGGCCGAGTGGACGGCAAGTCACGTCCGAGCGGGCGGCTCAAAGGGCCAGTTGGTCGTTTTTTTGCCACACGGGCTTCGTTTGGGGGAGTTGGAGACGCCGGACACGCAACTGAGCTCGGATCAAACAGAGTTCAGTCAGGCCCTTCAGTCTGACTTTATCCTGGCTTTCTTTGGGGGGGGGGGTGGATGGTTGAGATCTAAGTTTTTCCTCATCGGTAAGCATTGTTCCCCTCTGTGTTCGAATGTTATCTTTAAGCCCTTGTCGAGATTCCAGTCCGCGTTGAGCAGCTTCTCAGCCACGTTGGATTTTTCAAGTTTTTTTTCATCAGACTCAATTTATGGCATAAATCATGGCGAATGAGGCATATTTGGATAACAATACGAGTATATGGCTTTTGTAGATTAGAACTGAGTCAAGTGTTCTCAAATACAATGGCGGCCTCGATGCCTTAGGCCAGATTATGGTGAAAAATCCACTTGAGAAATAAGGAGATGCCAATAACGAAGTGACTCGCGCCTCTTATGCTGGAATTGTCATCTATAGCTACACACAATGCCTCCCAGATCATTGGCTGGCTTTGACTTGTCGATAACATCAAAAACTATTTAGTGCACTTTCAAGACTTTTTGAAAATCTTCGAAATTGGAAATGTCAGACTGTTTCGAACCGTCAACGTGTCTAATAGGGAATAATACACAGTCCTTCCTTCCCTCGGAATCCCACACATTGCCATCAAAGTTGGCGTGTTGGCGAAGTTGCTCTGAGATCCCAACGGGGATCTCCCTCCGCGCTGCGCTCTCTCGCGGTCGACTGTATCTCCGCAGAGCATCGCGCCGCTCAGCGGGAATCTTCGAGACCCAGGGACACCTTGAACCTGAATCCTGGAGTGCCAATCCTGCCCCAACTCTCTGATTCACCGCATCTCAACCAAGAGTTGGTGAAGAGTTGATGGTGAAGAATTGATAAAGAGTCAGTGAAGATCTGATAAACAATTGGTGACGAGTTGATGAAGAGTTGATGAAGAGTCGGTGAAGAGTTGATAGAGTTGGCGAAGAGTTGGTTAAGAGTTGATAGAGCTAATGAAGAGTTTATAAAGAGTCGGTAAAGAGTTGCTAGAGTCGATGAGATGTTGATAGAGTTAGTGAAGAGTTGATAAAGATTGGTGAAGATTTGGTGAAGACTTGGTGTGAAGATTTTGGGAAGATTTGATGAAGATTTGGTGAAGATTTGGTGAAGATTTGGTGAAGATTTGGTGAAGATTTGGTGTGACGATTTGGTGTGAAGATTTTGGGAAGATTTGGTGAAGATTTGGTGAAGATTTGGTGTGACGATTTGGTGTGAAGATTTGGTGAAGATTTGGTGAAGATTTGGTGAAGATTTGGTGAAGATTTGGTGTGACGATTTGGTGTGAAGATTTGGTGAAGATTTGGTGAAGATTTGGTAAAGATTTGGTGAAGATTTGGTGAAGATTTGGTGAAGATTTGGTGAAGATTTGGTGTGACGATTTGGTGTGAAGATTTGGTGAAGATTTGGTGAAAAGTGGGCACTCCTGATTCTGATTTAAGAAGTCCTTGGCCCAGCTATAGCCACCCATAGCTAACGATGGACCATGCAGATTGAAAGCCGGGGGCGGGGCCAAACACCGGACTGTATGGGACGGGGGCCCCGCAAAACAAACAGCGACTGCTGCTGCTGCTGCGGCCCGGGTATCTGCAGGGGAAATCTGCAATTGGCCCCTCTATGGCCGGGAGTCCCCGCGGGGGCCATTGGGGCCGCGGGTCCCCCAGCCCCACCCGGGATTGATAGAGCATGCGAGAGAGGGAACAACAAGGCAATTATCCCATTTTAGCCAACTCGCTCCAACCCTCCACTCCCCTCCCCAAGCGGCCGGCAGTCAGTGGTCAAGTGCGACTGTTCCTCCCGATTCCCATTCCAAGAAACACTCGAGGTCCCCTTGGGATGGGTTCGGTGGCAGCGAGGATCTCCGGTCAGATAAATGGTGCAGGCCCGCGCCGTCCAGAGGACCACCTGCGGAGACTGGGGAGCAGAGGCGCAGATTGGGGATAAAATAGAGTCAAGTGCGCGTGCGTGGCACGGCGGGGACACGGGGGGCGGCTGCAGCCAATGTTGGCCAAAACAAGATTAGTGCCCCCCAATGTCCCAGATCTCTGTCTTGGTCAATAAAGACTGTCGCACAAAGACTTTTCGAAGGGAAACAGTCGCATTTCTGTGCCTGTTGGCCACTTTGTTAAGCTTTTCAAAAATCTTTTGATTCAGCCAGACGCAGCAGGGGCGCCGTCTGTAAATTTTAGCTTTGACATCGCTGTGTTTGAATGGGACTTCGAAGGCTTCCATTTTTGTCCATGTCTGGCAAACCCACTTCTTCATAAGTCTCTCTCCCTCTGCATTCAGCCTGACTCTCACACTAGACTCCATATTTAGCCTGACTCTCACACTAGACTCCATATTTAGCCTGACTCTCACACTAGACTCCATATTCAGCCTGACTCTCACACTTGCTCCATATTCAGCCTGACTCTCACACTATGCTCCATATTCAGCCTGACTCTCACACTAGACTCCATATTCAGCCTGGCTCTCACACTAGACTCCATATTCAGCCTGGCTCTCACACTAGACTCCATATTCAGCCTGACTCTCACACTAGACTCCATATTCAGCCTGACTCTCACACTAGACTCCATATTCAGCCTGACTCTCACACTAGACTCCATATTCAGCCTGGCTCTCACACTAGACTCCATATTCAGCCTGACTCTCACACTAGACTCCATATTCAGCCTGACTCTCACACTAGACTCCATATTCAGCCTGACTCTCACTCTATGCTCCATATTCAGCCTGACTCTCACTCTATGCTCCATATTCAGCCTGACTCTCACACTATGCTCCATATTCAGCCTGACTCTCACACTATGCTCCATATTCAGCCTGACTCTCATACTATGCTCCATATTCAGCCTGACTCTCACACTATGCTCCATATTCAGCCTGACTCTCATACTATGCTCCATATTCAGCCTGACTCTCATACTATGCTCCATATTCAGCCTGACTCTCACACTATGCTCCATATTCAGCCTGACTCTCATACTATGCTCCATATTCAGCCTGACTCTCATACTATGCTCCATATTCAGCCTGACTCTCACACTAGACTCCATATTCAGCCTGGCTCTCACACTAGACTCCATATTCAGCCTGGCTCTCACACTAGACTCCATATTCAGCCTGACTCTCACACTAGACTCCATATTCAGCCTGACTCTCACACTAGACTCCATATTCAGCCTGACTCTCACACTAGACTCCATATTCAGCCTGGCTCTCACACTAGACTCCATATTCAGCCTGACTCTCACACTAGACTCCATATTCAGCCTGACTCTCACACTAGACTCCATATTCAGCCTGACTCTCACACTATGCTCCATATTCAGCCTGACTCTCACTCTATGCTCCATATTCAGCCTGACTCTCACACTATGCTCCATATTCAGCCTGACTCTCACTCTATGCTCCATATTCAGCCTGACTCTCACACTATGCTCCATATTCAGCCTGACTCTCATACTATGCTCCATATTCAGCCTGACTCTCACACTATGCTCCATATTCAGAGAGTGTACATGCCTGACAGAATTACCTCAGCGCTGGTTGTGAGACCATGTTGCCGAAGGCGTTGCGCTAGGGTGGTGCTCACAGCCTCCTCTGAGAATATTGATATTTATTTTTGTAGACAAAAATATCTTTGAACTCACAAAGCTGGGCGCATGCAACACGCAGTGAGTCAATGAGATAACATTCTCATAATGAGTGATTTTGAGTCGGCACTACTCAGCCATTATGATAAATCGTTGCCACAAAACACGCAGCCCTCCGCGTCTCAATATCGCGTTGGAAAAATAATGGTTACAGGCGCGCGCTGGTGGGGTTGGCGGCTCTGGTAAGTTACGGACGAGACAAAAAAACGAGCGGATTGAGTTTCACCAGGCCCCGGACAGCCGGCCTGGACGGGCCCGCCCTCGGAGGATCTCGTTTCGGTTTTGTGCAAAGTTTGTGTAAGCCTTGCATGCCTACATGGCCTGTATAGTGGGGACAATTCGCACCATAGTTGTTTAGCGCGCGGACAGAATTGGATGGGAATAGGGAGGGAGGGAGAGTGAAACTGGATACTGTTGGGAATCTGTCTCAACATCAAAACTGCTACTTTTCTATAATGGTAACGGGATGTCCGTCCGTCTCTATAGTCTGTTATAATTGCATTTTGCTAAAGCCGCCTCGCTAATGATAGGTGCAAAATTAATTCCGTCTTCGAGTGTGAGACCGTCGGCGCGTGCCACCAGATTGGCATCACCTGGGCCTCCTATGCGTGGTGGGACAGCTCCCCCCAAGCAGCCGTTCTCTTCCGAATTCGGACAAACATTTCAAAGTCTCAATAAGAAAATTATTTAACTGAAGCGAGAGGAGGCGGACCAGCTCGGCGCCAAAGTACACACTGATTCGATTCGTACGTTGCCATGACCCCCAAGGCACAGGGAGTGTACATGCCTGACGATTAGAAAGTCATGGCCGCTGTGCATGTAGAGTCAGTCCTCTGCGAGCAGCTAAAAATCAGCTCCGGGACTAAAACTGAAGCTTCGATGCTGTACAATCCGCCTCATCGCAAAAGCAACCTGACTTATCCAACACGTTTTCGGTCTTCAATAAAAATCCCCACCGTTTGAGAGTGGCCAAGTCCTCCTAACGAAGAAGTCCCTTGTCACAAGTTAGTTGGGAGTGTTTTTGCACAACTTGAGCCGCAGCTGACTCAACACGACCCGCACTTGAGCAAGGCTTGAACGACTTTAAGTGCCGAATTTCCTATACTCGAGCCGGCATCGTGTCTCCCCCTAAGACTTTCTCTCTGATTTTAACGCCAATCTAGCTTCTCCTGCTCTTCTGAGAGGTGGGTGCGGGCGGGTGGACTCAGGCAGGGGGAGGCTGAGACGATGAAGCGATGAAGGAGCTCGCGGCTGACTGGGCCAAGCGGAGGCTGGTGTGTGCTGATGGTGGCGCGGGCGCACCAGCACAATTGGCATAATTATCAGCGCCAACCTAATTGGAGACCTCACGCTCGCATTCTTGCATGCGCTGGAGGGGGGGGGGGGCTCGGCCTGGCACACTCGGACTCGGCGGGGCTCCTGACTTTCCGGACTGGCGCTGAGCAGGAGGTGTTTGTGTGCGCGAGTTGTTGGCACACGGCTTGGCCCAGAGTTGGAGACTCCTGCAGACTCAACAGCCCTCGGTGCGTGCCTGGGCCCCTAAATAAGTCCCCCAGTTTATCCCATCCTCACACTTCCCAATTTGATTCCCCTCTCTTAGCCCCATCGACTCCGGGCCTCAACGCGTTTTCAAGCTGCTGGCTTAATGAGGCACCCCAGGTGGGCACCCGGCTCACCGGGCTCGAACTCGAATGTCGAATTAGACTGAATGTTTGTTAAACACACGGCCGAATGGCGAGGCCTCTCGAGTCTGGCTTTGCTTAATCCATCTCGAAGGGGGTCGCGAACAGGGAGACGCTTCGCCCCAGTCTGCAACTTTAACAACTCCCGCTGTTAGTGGGCAACCGAATGCCGCAGCATGAGCTCATTAGAGGACGGGTCAGCTGACTCTGCATTTATGATCGGTCAGTTTGCGACCAGCCGCTTCCGTGCATAATTTTTGTTGTTGAAATTTCGCTTTTTAGTGGCCGTCAGGGCGGTCTAGCTGTCCCTGGAATTTTCAATTTCTCTTACCTCCCGCCAGCATGGCCCGAATCGAAATGCAAATGCAGGGTGGAGGGGGGTCCCGTTGCAAGCTATCCGTCTTTATCTGCTCTCTTAATCAGCAGCCGGGGGCGGGCCTCATTAAATGCTGTCTAACAATAATGTAAAACCGATCCCCACAACTTTGCAGATTTCCAGGGACTCCCGGAATTCTTGGATTGGAAACTAGCCGGGGAAGAGGCTCAATTATTTCATGCTCATATATCCTCGTCTTTAGGCTCAACTCCGCAATGACAAACTAGCACTAAAATCTTGCCTGCCCCTGTTGCAATGTAGAATTATTAATATTAGAACACATTAATTTTTACTTCACTTCGGAGCTTCACTTCCAAACATTATGGCCAAACTTTACAATGTAGCGCGGCGTGATAGATTAAAATTTTGAAGCTTAAAAGTCTGGCCCCAGTCCATAGGCGTAGTTTCAGGGGTCCTTACACCCCGGTAAGTGACTCTCCAACGCTCAATTTGCAGTGTATCCATAGGCTTTATAATGACGGCATTGCGGCTCGGCAGGAGCGGGCGGCATTAATACGCGCCAGCTAACATCAGGCTTAGGCTGTTATTGATGGGCGTCACTCAGCTGGCGTGTTGTTGCAGGCGGACCGCCCTGCCCAGCTTAAAGAGTCTGCACAGAGCCCGTGTTTTCGCTCCCATGGCCTGATACTTATCAGCTTACAGTCTGCGGGATCAGCAGGTGGGGAGGGCTTGCAGCGAAACGAGCCGCAGTCCCGGGAGGCCTTGTATCCATGCGGAGCCGAGCGAGCTGGCTGTCGGGCAAGTAGTTTGAAGCGTTGCATTGCCGAATTTACACCAATTTGTAAAACAAACCTGCCTCTCTATACGCGGAGCGATTGGGAAGAAATCCCAGGCTATACAACTATATTGGGAGTTAAAAATAACAGGCCTCTTGGGAGCGAGCGGATTATCCCGTTTTGAATGCTTCGCGCACCCGAAGGCTGCTGGCCGTCTCAGCTCCGCCATTTTCTTTTCCTGTGTAAACATCGGGGGGTAACCGGGGCCGCTTTCACTCGCACCTCGCGCTCCAGATTTTTGACAACTTTCTAGCCCACACTGATCTGTATCGCTGTCTAAGGAAAATATTGGCTGTCATCCTGCGTCAAGCTGAATAAGGTTCCGGCTTGATAGCATTTGACCGCGAACCTGCAATTTGTCTTCCAACTGTGCCTCCATTTGTCTGCTCTGTGGTCCGTGCACGGCAATCCAGCGGGGATATCCTGTCTTAATACAACCTTTTTAGCTGTCTCTTAAAAGTTGGATAATACAGATCCTGAAAGTGTTTTATCCTGTGTTAGTTTCTGAAGTAGAATTTAAATGATTAATGCGACTTTTGGATATTTATAAAACATTTTTGTTAATAGTTAGGAAACTACAGGTCATAGATTTTTGGCTTATACGCAACATATCGGTAGACACAGTCTTGGGTAATCCTGTTTAATTCGATTAGCTCTCCTTTCTTTTCATACCTTCGCTCTTTAGACAATATTTGGCTAGGAGGTGCCGCAGAGGAGAATCTAAACATCCCTGACACCATATACCGCGGAGAGGCACAATGGCCCTGCTTAGAGAGGATTAGCAACGCCCGGCCTGCATGCTTTTTTGTTAATTGGAATTTGGATGCGGCGGAAATTTAATTGGCGTCCAATTTGGAGTGTCTATCAGTCTGTTGCGCCCTTTTTTGTATCGACTGGCTCTGCTTTTTCCTTCGCCCTTTTTATCTTTCGCCTGAATTCCTGGGCGATTATTTTCTTTCATTCATTGTTCACCCCTCGGCTCGGCCCTTTGCCAACAGAGCAGCTGGAGGGCGCGCGGTTGTTTGATCGGGGCAAACATTTGTGCAGTGTCGGGGGCTGCAAGTGTCTAACAATGGCGCGAATTTATCAATTTGTGCCTCATCTTTTATTACATATTATTTAAGGTTGCTGTCAGCTTTAAAATTCTGCGGTTCCCGTCTGTGATGCCTTGTAGCTGAGCTAGGGGTGCCATTCTGGGTGTACTGTAGCTGAGCTATGGGGCGCCATTCTGGGTGTACTGTAGCTGAGCTATGGGGCGCCATTCTGGGTGTACTGTAGCTGAGCTATGGGGCGCCACTCTGGGTGTACTGTAGCTGAGCTATGGGGCCCATTCTGGGTGTACTGTAGCTGAGCTATGGGGCGCCATTCTGGGTGTACTGTAGCTGAGCTATGGGGCGCCATTCTGGGTGTACTGTAGCTGAGCTATGGGGCGCCATTCTGGGTGTACTGTAGCTGAGCTATGGGGCGCCATTCTGGGTGTACTGTAGCTGAGCTATGGGGCGCCATTCTGGGTGTACTGTAGCTGAGCTATGGGCCCTATTCTGGATGTACTGTAGCTGAGCTATGGGGCGCCATTCTGGGTGTACTGTAGCTGAGCTATGGGGCGCCATTCTGGGTGTACTGTAGCTGAGCTATGGGGCGCCATTCTGGGTGTACTGTAGCTGAGCTATGGGGCGCCACTCTGGGTGTACTGTAGCTGAGCTATGGGGCGCCATTCTGGGTGTACTGTAGCTGAGCTATGGGGCGCCATTCTGGGTGTACTGTAGCTGAGCTATGGGGCGCCATTCTGGGTGTACTGTAGCTGAGCTATGGGCCCTATTCTGGGTGTACTGTAGCTGAGCTATGGGCCCTATTCTGGGTGTACTGTAGCTGAGCTATGGGGCGCCATTCTGGGTGTACTGTAGCTGAGCTATGGGGCGCCATTCTGGGTGTACTGTAGCTGAGCTATGGGGCGCCATTCTGGGTGTACTGTAGCTGAGCTATGGGGCGCCATTCTGGGTGTACTGTAGCTGAGCTATGGGGCGCCATTCTGGGTGTACTGTAGCTGAGCTATGGGGCGCCATTCTGGGTGTACTGTAGCTGAGCTATGGGGCGCCATTCTGGGTGTACTGTAGCTGAGCTATGGGGCGCCATTCTGGGTGTACTGTAGCTGAGCTATGGGCCCTATTCTGGATGTACTGTAGCTGAGCTATGGGGCGCCATTCTGGGTGTACTGTAGCTGAGCTATGGGGCGCCACTCTGGGTGTACTGTAGCTGAGCTATGGGGCGCCATTCTGGGTGTACTGTAGCTGAGCTATGGGGCGCCATTCTGGGTGTACTGTAGCTGAGCTATGGGGCGCCATTCTGGGTGTACTGTAGCTGAGCTATGGGGCGCCATTCTGGGTGTACTGTAGCTGAGCTATGGGGCGCCATTCTGGGTGTACTGTAGCTGAGCTATGGGGCGCCATTCTGGGTGTACTGTAGCTGAGCTATGGGGCGCCATTCTGGGTGTACTGTAGCTGAGCTATGGACCCTATTCTGGGTGTACTGTAGCTGAGCTATGGGCCCTATTCTGGGTGTACTGTAGCTGAGCTATGGGCCCTATTCTGGGTGTACTGTAGCTGAGCTATGGGCCCTATTCTGGGTGTACTGTAGCTGAGCTATGGGCCCTATTCTGGGTGTACTGTAGCTGAGCTATGGGCCCTATTCTGGGTGTACTGTAACTGAGCTATGGGCCCTATTCTGGGTGTACTGTAGCTGAGCTATGGGCCCTATTCTGGGTGTACTGTAGCTGAGCTATGGGCCCCATTCTGGGTGTACTGTAGCTGAGCTATGGGCCCCATTCTGGGTGTAGCTGATATAATTGCAGTACATCATCCGCCGTCATATTCATGTGAAACAGAGTGTCTCGTGTTTCGATAGAGGTGATAGCAGAAATATTTGTTAGCAATCTGTAAGCGCCACCATTGTTGCCAAGGCCCTATTCGAGCTAGAACTGTTATTGATTGTTGAGTCATTCGTCGATACTGGAAATGCTAAATTTCCAACTAAAGTAATAATTTAGCGATCTCTAATGACGGCTCGATATAATAAAGCGGAGTTCAGTGGCTACACAGACAGATCGAATGTTTAGCCAGAAGTGTTAATTGCACACTCGAGAACTTGACAATAGCATAATAATACTCTCGCTTCTGTACTAAAGCTATATGTAAACCCGGCTTACACTGTGATGCGTTTGACATTTGCCGCAGATGAAATCAACACCCCCTCTCATGGGCTGCTTGCATATACGGATAGAGGTTTATAAATAGCGGCAGAACGTGCCTATATAACTGGCAATGCCGTAATTCTGGTTGCTGAGCAGTTCTCCTCCCCATGCCTGCGGGGGCGATGGAGACACCAGCAACCCGAGCTCGGGCATTTATATATCATTTTCGCATTAACAGCTCCCCAATGTATTTTGTTTTGTCTAATGGACTGTGAGGCCAGGCAGCTGTGGTGTTGGCACCCATATGAGGTGGCAAATTCCCTGGGAGCTCATCTGCGTTCTCACTTCCCCCTTTTTTGAGTCGCCCGACTCAAGAGGATGGAAGGGATTCTTTTCGTTAAAAAAACTGTACATATTTTTAATTGGATAATTTGGTCCGCGAATTCGAATGTTCTGATTGATTTGAGACAGAAAATTCTAAAAATTGTGATTTATACCGGAATCTAAAGAATATCGAAGTAATAAAATGGATTTTGTATCCCTTAGGACGTTTATAGTATAAATACCAATATGTATAGGTTATCACGGGGGTTGGGTAAATTTTTTACCCCAAGGCCTGATGAAGAATCCAGCTCATGGCTGCGGGCCAGATGAGAGAGGAGAGGGAATGGAGGAGAGAGACGAAGGAGAGAGATGATAGATTAGAGAAGAGAGGAGAAGGGAGAGAGCTAAGATGCGGAAGGAAAGGAGAGATAGGAGATAGAGGGTTTCAAATCTCCGAAAGTTCATATCAGGTTAACAGCCTCTTTGACTTCTGTTGCTAAGGTTGTCGGATGCTCGCGGCAAAGAGGAGAGTAGAGAGCTGAGAATGAAGTGTCGGAGATATGAAATTTTGGAGATATGAAAGCGCCCCGAAGAGATGAGAGGGGAGAGGAGGGGAGAGAGGAGAGAACCGAGAAGAGGCACAGACCCCGAACGGCCGGATTGCTATGTTGATGTTTCAAAGGACCCGAGGACCGGGTAGAGAGGCTTCGAAGGCCGGAGTTTTCCGACTCCTGGTTTATCAGCTTAGTAAAAAAAGAATGACAGCGTATTAAACATGTGGATTTCAATTTCTTATCATTTTTCTTTTTAGTCTTAGAGATCCTGGAGGTCAGACGGTTGGGTTGGTTTTAAAAAATGGAATTGTGAAAGCTTTTTAATAGCTCACTGGTCACTAAAAAGTTAAATTGATCAATGAATTAAGAAGCATTGGGAAAGTAGGCAACGGTAAATGTTTTTCGTCTAAGAGATTTCAAAGAGAAAAGTTCAGAAACGAGTGAAGCAGTGAGCTTCTCGGCTAACAAGTAGCAATGCTTGATCCAACAACAAGAGTTGACTCACCGCCAACAAAATTGCTGTTTATCTGCTCTCAAGAATCTTTTTTTCATTGATTTCTCCTGCACTCGGGACTGGCGCGGCCTGCCCAACCCCCTCCCACAGCCTCTGGCTCCACCATCACCCAACTGGCCCTGATGAAGCCGCCCAGCCTCATTGGCGCGCCTCTCCGATTGGCCCTCGCCAGCTAAAGGTGGGCGGGGTGGGGCGGCGCAGGGGGCGGGCATTTCAGACTAAAAAGGCGCCCAAATTCCCAGCCCAGGTGACACTTCACTCCGATTCACCTGGAAAATTCCTTCTTCCCATAGGAGGTAAGCGCAATCTTCCCCGATCCCAGTCACAGAACTATGGCGATGCGCAGCCCGCAGCAGCAGCAGCTGAGCCGCTTTGTCAGCAGCTTCTCCATCCGCAACATGCTCGGCGTTGACAGCGGCGCCAGCAGTGGCGACGACGGCGGCTGCAGTGACAGCGACGGCGGCCTGCCGCCCTTGCCGACGCCACCGCAGCTTCCGGCGCCAGCGCGGGCTGAGTCGGCAGTCAAGAGGCGCAACACTCGGCGTCGCCAGCGCCATCTCCGGCGCCGGGCGCCGCAAGACGACGACGACGACGATTTGGTCGCCGCTTCGAAGCTGCCATGCCGACGAACCGCTGAGGAATCCGGCGACAACACAGCGACTGAAGAAGCCGCCGCAGAAGACGAAGAGGAAGAAGAGGAGGCCGCCGAGGCCACCGACGAGGAGCGGCTGCTCAAAGACGTCGGCGGCTCGGAGAAGCCGGACGAGTCCACCGCCGGCGTTGGAAAATCGTCGGACGGCGAGGCCGGCAAAGACGGGCCGCGCGGCCACGAGAAGCCGCCCTTCAGCTACAATGCGCTCATCATGATGGCCATCCGGAGCAGCGCAGAGAAGAAGCTCACCCTCAACGGCATCTACGAGTTCATCGTGAGAAACTTCCCCTACTACAGGGAGAACAAGCAGGGCTGGCAGAACTCCATCCGGCACAACCTGTCCCTCAACAAGTGCTTCGTCAAGGTGCCGAGGAGCTACGACGACCCGGGCAAGGGCAACTACTGGATGCTGGACCCGTCCTGCGACGATGTGTACATCGGCGGCACCACCGGCAAGCTGCGCCGGCGGACCACTTCGCTGCAGCGGTCGCGCCTTTTCGGCCTGCGCTGCGGCCTCCTTCCGCCTGGCGGAGGCGGCGGCGGCGGCGGTGGAACCGGCGGAGGCGGCGGCGGAATGGGCGTCGGTCCTGGCGGAGTTATCGGCGGCGTCGGCGGCCACCCGGAATGGCCGGGGCTGCCGCGCCTGCCGTACCCGCCGCCGCATCCGCTCGGCTTTGCCGCTGCCGCTGCCGCTGCTGCCGCTGCCGGCTATCTGCCGCCTGGTGCCTACCACCAGCCTCACCACGGGCCGCCGCCGCCTCCGCCGCCTCCGCCAGCATCGTCGATGCTCCACGGGCCTGGCGGGCACCCGCTGCACCACGGCAGCCCGCTGGACTTGGCCTGCCGCCGAGCCGCTGCAGCTGCTCAGTCGCAGTCGCCGCAGCAGCAGCCCTCGCCGTCGTCGACCTCGTCGAGCGGCGTTCCAACAGCTGCGACATCGTCGAATTCGGCGGCAGTGGCTGCGGCTGCGGCGGCGGCAGCAGCGGCACAGGCCGGAGGCTGGGCGCCGTTCCTCCGGGTTCCGCTGTACCCACCGTGCATGTTGCCGCAGCTGCCCAGCCAGAGATGAGGCTTCCAGCCTCCCCTGTTTCCAGCGCGGCTGCGAAATGCAGAGCGGAACAATTGTGCACACAAAGTGAACTGTTTTAAACTTCTAAACAGCAAACATTTTCCATAAGTTTTGCTTATTCGCGCGTCTTTAAGTGCCCTCGAAGCAGATGGCGTTCAGTCTCTTGGTCCCGCACTGTTTGAATAATATAATCTGCATATTAATTTTCAATTTTCTGTGTCTAAGACTGTAGCCTCCAGATTTCTAGTCGTATTCATTGTGTTCCACTCGCCTGATCTCGTGTTGGCCCCGCGCAGTTATAAAGGCCTTCAGGTTCATAAAGAAGATTTTTTGTTTTAATTTATTCTGTCTTTTAGCAACTTTTCCTTATAGGTTAAGTTAACCCTAACAGCTTTTAGCGGCGCAGGAGGGGAGAATTCTCCTCTCCTATGTTGGCTCACCTGAAGTGCGCAGAGGGAACACAGCCAGCCTAGTTGTGTCCCACATTGATCCCAAAGAATATGCTGCCTATGACCACATATATAGTCTAAATTTCCGAAACTCGAACATCTTCGGCATGGCAACTGCACAGAGTGTGGCTTAAACAAAGAAAAACATTTGCAATTTTCACCTGCTGCAACGGCAATTGCGAAGACTGAAAAAGATTCGCAAATTTTTGTTGTTGCTGTTGTTTAAAAGTGGCTGCTGTGAAACCATCCGCTGGCTGGTCCTGTCATCAGCCGTGTTTTTACAGGGTCGAATTTCCTGTCAAGACTTTCCTTCAAAATTGTCGCCCCCGTTATGTCCGTGTTGTCAGTCCAAATAACTGGTTCCCTCCGCTTGAAATTTGCATGTTTTACCCGAGCACTTTATGAACTGCAGATTCTTGTTGCATCTGTAAATTAATTATAACCTCGATATTAATGTTAACAATAAATATAATTGTTTCTTCAGCTAACTCGTTGGCTGTCATGTCGTTGAAAAGCTAATTCACACCTTGGCAGCCTATGTATACTGCACTACTTCTGTTCAGTGGCATACATTACGTATTGAGGAAGCTGAGGAGGTCCTGTCACCTGTGTTTTCCAATCCCCAACCTTCACAATCCCCAAACTTCACATTCCCCAAACTTCACATTCCCCAAACTTCACATTCCCCAACCTTCACAATCCCCAACCTTCACAATCCCCAACCTTCACAATCCCCAACCTTCACAATCCCCAACCTTCACAATCCCCAACCTTCACAATCCCCAACCTTCACAACCCCCAAACGTCACAATCCCCAACCGTCACAATCCCCAAACTTCACAATCCCCAACCGTCACAATCCCCAAACTTCACATTCCCCAAACTTCACAAACCCCAAACTGCACAGTTCCCAACCGTTACAATCCCCGAACTTCACAATCCCCAAATTTCACAATATCCAAACTTCACAATATCTAAGCTTCACAGTTCCCTAAATTCCAAACGTCAAACCTGAGAGTGATTTTTGCGGACTGCGAGTTGTGGAGACAGATGAAGTACCCCGCCATTATGATAGGCATCGGTTGAAGCGGAGCAGGCCGCCAAAGCATGGAACAAGGCCAACATATACGCGTGTACCTGGCCTAATGAGGACCACTAGGCAAGGAGGGCATAGCATAATGAGAGATCATTGTCAATATTGGAAATCAGCGGGACATTAGTTGAAGCTGCGTATTTTGGACTGACTGACTGACTGACCATGCGATGCGATGCAAAGATCCCATGGGAAAATAATACACATTGATTGCCATGTGGTCCAGTCGCAGCCAGCTCCACAGAGTTTCGGTGACCCCCTTAAACAGTGGGAGGCCGGGCCGGCCCTCCTGCTGAATCGCAGCGCCCGAATCGACTTTTGTCTGCCTTCCGTCACTTCCTTCCGCATTGCGGTGTCTTGCCGTGCGGCTTTCGGTTGCCGGACTGCTTTGGACTCCTTTATTGGGGTCAGGGGCGCCAATGCTGGAGTCGGGGGCGCCAATGCTCGGGTCAGGGGCGCCAATGCTGGATTCAGGGGCGCCAATGCTGGAGTCAGGGGCGACAATGCTGGAGTCAGGGGCGCCAATGCTGGAGTCAGGGGGCGCCAATGCTGGAGTCAGGGGCGCCTATGCTGGAGTCAGGGGGTGCCGATGCTGGAGTCAGGGGGTGCGCCAATGCTGGGGTCAGGGGCGCCAATGCTGGAGTCAGGGGCGCCGATGCTGGAGTCAGGGGGCGCCTATGCTGGAGTCAGGGGGGCGCCAATGCTGGAGTCAGGGGCGCCAATGCTGGGGTCAGGGGGCGCTGATGCTGGGGTCAGGGGGCGCCGATGCTGGGGTCAGGGGGTGCGCCAATGCTGGAGTCAGGGGGTGCGCCAATGCTGGAGTCAGGGGCGCCATGTATTGAGAATTACAAAGTACAAACACCTGCTTGGCAACCTTGAACGCATTTGACTCTTACAGCCACAAATGAAATTAAGTTGAGGCAAATTTAATTTCGTAGAATTTGGAACATTACAGACAGACAGGCTGCCTGCACACAGCTACAGGGCCGAAATAACTCTCCTAACACAATGCGGAGAAGCATTGGCTCCCATTATTCACGGCCCAACTGAGCTCAGAACGGGAGCTATTGAAATGTATAGCCTATATGAGTTTTAATTTAGACGGACCCCCCGCTAATCAGGGGGAACAGTGGGGACATGGAGATCGAAATTAGGGAACCGAGGGAGGGAAAAGCTGCATAGAAGAAAAACAGCTCCGAAAGAAGAAGCAAGAATGGAAGAAGAAAAGAAGTGAAAAAGCTGTCGGCAGGGGCCCTTAATGCTCTTAATTGTTGTGCATTCGCCTGTTTATTTGTATACAGGTAAGGCAGTTCCCCTTGCTCACAGGCACAGAAGGCTTGTTTGTTGTTTGGCAAAAACTTCTCAACATTGAATAAGTTTCCACTCGAGGGAATCCCGAAGTTTTTTAATCATGCGCTGTGAAAATTTCTATTATGATTCGGTTTTTTTTCTGCCCGGACTGTGTGGGCAGCCCAGCCAGACAGACAGGCTTATTAGGCTAAGCAAAAGGTGACAAATAAGCTGCCTTTAGTTTTATAATTTCTTCAAAAAAGCAGCCAGAAGTGGTCCTCTCAGGGTCTTTCCAACTCGCCAGCTGTAAAGATATTTGCTGTAGGGATATTGGCTGTATTGGCAGTAGGGGTATTGGCTGTAGGGATATTGGCTGTAGGGATATTGGCTGTAGGGATATTGGCTGTAGGGATATTGGCTGTAGGGATATTGGCTGTATTGGCTGTAGGGATATTGGCTGTAGGGATATTGGCTGTATTGACTGTAGGGATATTGGCTGTATTGGCTGTAGGGATATTGGCTGTATTGGCTGTAGGGATATTGGCTGTATTGGCTGTAGGGATATTGGCTGTATTGGCTCTAGAGATATTGGCTGTAGGGAAATTAAAGAGACAGCAAAAATCTTAGAACGATAACAATAGTTGACATTTAGTGTGGCATGCTTACAGAATCGTGTATAAACTATACATTTTGTAACAAAAATGTTAATCAATATACTTATGGGACTTGGAATTTGATGGATCGATTCTGCTTGTGCCTCCCCAATGTGCAGGCAGCATTTCAGGCTATTTGGGGGGTCTTTGTTATAGTTTGCTAGCGCATTCTCGATGCTGCCACAATTGACTGATGAACGGCAAACATTCCGCAGGAGATGCCTGTTTACTCTGTGGGCGACACCTTGGACTTCGATGCTCTGTCTATTAGACTTGGCCTGATGCGACTGCAGTTGATCTTCCACTTGACTCTAAATAAATTTTGCAAGACTCTACGAGCTTATGCTGACAAATAACTATAGATATAGTCTTTGTTGATAGGACAACAAAGACTGCGGGGAGTCTGGCGTCCGGCGCAGCTCTGACAATCACTGTTCAAATTTCTTCCATTGTCCAGCCAAAATAGCCAATGCATACACCTAGTTCCATCCTGTGGTTTGCGCCCATCTCATCTTGACACTCCTAAACACACATCTTGGCACTCCCAAAACAAACCTCTTGGCACTCCCAAAACACACATCTTAGCACTCCTAGATCACACATATTGGCACTCCTAACTCACGTCTTGTGACACTTCCAAATGACGTATTGACACTCCTAAATCACACCTCTTGGCACTCCCAAAACACACCTGTTGGCACTTCCAAACACACCTCTTGGTACTCTCAAAACACACATCTTGGCACTCCCAAAAACACATCATGACACTCCCAAACACATCTTGACACTCCCAAAGCACACCCCTTGACAATCCCAAAACACACATCATGACACTCCCAAACACATCTTGACACTCCCAAAGCACACATCTTGACACTCCCAAAACACACCTCTTGGCACTCCCAAAACACACCTCTTGGCACTCCCAAAACACACATCTTGACACTCCCAAAACGCACCTCTTGGCACTCCCAAAACACACATCTTGACAATCCCAAAACACACATCTTGACAATCCCAAAGCACACCTCTTGACACTCCCAAAACACGCCGAATACCCATATTTGTGCCCATCAATATCACTTAGTGATCAGTGATGCTGGTCAATAATGACCCACAGATCTAGCTGCTTCCTAAATAAATTGAAAGTCACGCGAAAGCAGCACAGCACTGCTGGGTCATCATCAGTCGAGACTGTCAGCAGGTCAAAGAAAGCGCACTCCAGTGCAGTGAAAAATGGTGGATGATTATCGCGGATTAGCCCGAGTCCGAGCGAGCGATTCGGCCAGCGAAATATTTAGCAGATCAGTGGGGGGGGGAGAGACGGGCGCCGGCTGCCGCAACGCCAGGCCAAATATTTCACCAGCAGCAGCCTCGCAGCCGAGGTCGCATGGCGCCTCCGACAGGTGACTCGGGGACGGCTTCGGCCTCACCTGACTGCCAGTGACAACTGCTTGGCCGGCCTGTTCGAACTCGGGCCGTGGTTTACACTCGCCCGCCCTAGCAACCCGGGCAATTTGCACAGTTGAAAGCATTAGCAAATCCCTTTAGCTAAGATGTCGAAAAGACGACAGATCGCAAACTTTTGTTGCAGTTTATTTAAAAATAAACTCGGCCCAGGACCAGTTGGCGCGGCAGATTTCTTGTTATCCTTTCATATCCTTTCACCTCCGGCTTGAAGGAAGCCTCACAAATGTATTGGTTGGCAAGGCTAAGATGGCTTTAAATAGGGAGTGGAGGCTGTGGCAATGCAAGCGAAGCGTGCCCGGACACATGCGCCAGATATGTTGTATTTCCTGGTTGCGCAAGAAACCTGATTATTGCTTTCTTTTTTAAACGAGAGAGAGAGAGAGAGAGAGGAAGCTTTGGAGAGCCGGGCAGGCCCATTGCGCCAGTGCATTTGTCAGTTTCGGATCGGCTCGTCAATATTTGCGGCTATCATCATCATTGATGCAGAACCTCTGCCGGCGGCCTCAGCAGGTCAGCTGCTGTCCGCCTGTCTGTTTTGGTCGGTGACGGCTCGGATACCGCCTGAGGCGGATAAATAAACAAGCGGCTTTTTCCTCGACTATAATTTGATAATATAATTTGCACAGCTGAACAGTGGAAACTGACAAATTGCACTATACGAGCCAATCGAACTTATCGCATCCCTACAGAAACAGGTGTTGAAAATGCTTTTCAATAGCTAGTACAGTTGCGAAGGCCAATGATCCAAATGAATAATGCTAGTGCAGGTTCTGGAATGAGGTTCGTATATGGTTATGGAAATTAAACTATTGATACTTTATGCATAAGTTATAGATCAGTTATTCCACCATATCCGCTTATTATCAGGAACTTTCTAGAAAAGGCAAAGGCGTGCATGCGCCAACTTTCAACTTAAAAAGGCGAAAGTAAATTTCTATTATGGATAATTTCCCATGCCCATTCACAGCAAACACGCTTTGCAGGTATAGCCTAATAATAGCAGCAGAAATAATAGACAACTGTGGACTATAATGACAATGATAAAGCGGATATTGTGAGGCAACACTGGAGGGGGGTTGGGCAGAAAGGGGAGCAATTATAATTATGAAGAGTCAGCCGGGAGGCAGGCAAATTTCCTAATCCACGCGGAGCCCATGTGGCGCGGCGCGTGAGCAATAAGGATGGAGAGAGAGAGAGGTGATGCTGACAGACAGACATCTGTGCCAATCCTGAATTCGCGTGCACGAGAGGGGCCACTGCGCTTTCCTTTAGATAAGTCGGGGGGTCACAGATTGGCGAAAATCACTGTGATTAAAAAACACGGTTACTCATTTAGAGTAGAGAGGGTCCCCCTTAGACTGAGCAGCCGACATGCTCCCCCGCTGAGTAGATCAGGTCGGGCACAAAGGCAGCACCTCGAGTCAGACTATGGCGCTGCAGTCACTTGGGCTTGGAAGCGGAAGTGAAAAATTGGAGCTGTGCTGACTGTCGCGTTCCGTGTAATGAAAATTTGGAAATATTGAGAAACAATTGCTGCGATGATTGCAACGGGCATGCACATACACGCTAAATACATGTAAGCTAATACATGTATATACGAGCTCATACTAATAGCGCAACAAATGGGTACGACTGTGGAACAAGCGCGTAGGTTATTTACCCAATTTTCTGACTAATCACGTAGGTGTTTATTCGGCATATTCTGACTAAGCGCGCGTGTTTATGCCCAATTCTGACTTAGCACACAAGTGTTTATGCCCGATTCTGACTGAGCGCGCGCGTGTTTATGCCCAATTCTGACTGAGCGCGCGCGTGTTTATGCCCGATTCTGACTGAGCGCGCATGTGTTGCTCTCGACTAATCAGGTCTTATGCAGGACGTCAAGTCGATCAACTGCGGCTGATCGTTCCAATACGAATGACTACTGAAGCGCCTTTTTACATGTTCAAATCTTGAATGCTAAGTTTCAAAAGTTTCATTTCGCTTATCCCGACGCAACTGCTTCTGTACTAACTCACCTACACTAACCATACTACTTAAACCCGATAAACTAGTAGGAAAGGAAGAAAGCAAAAATGCAACCTGAAACATTAGCCGAATGAATCGACCTACTGTAAGCTCGACGGTAACGCGTCAAGTGGCGCCAGCACCGTAGCGCCAGAACCGTGGCGCCAGCACCGTGGCGTCAGCACCGTGGCGCCAGCACCAAGTGGCGCAAGCACCAAGTGGCGCAAGCACCAAGTGGCGCAAGCACCAAGTGGCGCCAGCACCAAGTTGCGCCAGCACCGAGGCGCCAGCACCGTGGCGCCAGCACCAAGTGGCGCAAGCACCAAGTGGCGCCAGCACCAAGTTGCGCCAGCACCGAGGCGCCAGCACCGTGGCGCCAGCACCGTGGCGCCAGCACCGTGGTGCCAGCACCGTGGCGCCAGCACCGTGGCGCCAGCACCGTGGCGCCAGCACCACGTGGCGCCAGCACCGTAGCGCCAGCACTGTGGCGCCAGCACCGTAGCGCCAGCACCGTGGCGCCAGCACCGTGGCGCCAGCACCGTGGCGCCAGCACCGAGGCGCCAGCACCGAGGCGCCAGCACCACGTGGCGCCAGCACCGTAGCGCCAGCACCGTGGCGCCAGCACCGTGGTGCCAGCACCGAGGCGCCAGCACCGAGGCACCAGCACCGAGGCGCCAGCACCGAGCCGCCAGCACCGAGGCGCCAGCACCGAGGCGCCAGCACCAAGTGGCGCCAGCATCAAGAGGCGCCAGCATCAAGAGGCGCCACAGTAGTGGCTGGGGAAGCGTTAAACTTGGAAACAGGGGCTCTTAACCTACTGGATAAGGGGCGCCATAACTTTTTATAGCCTATTGAGGGGCCGCCGCCCCTTACCCCCCCCCCCCACCAGCTATGCCTCTGAAGCTCCCAGCCTCCCACAACACATGCATTTATTTCGGATTGCTCTGTACTAACCACGGTCAAGTCTGCTTAATCTGAACCCGACTAGCGACCCTCGTATTTACGTATAAACAAAAAACCATTGAAAAAGAACGCATAGGATTGCTATGCATCAGAATTGCAGTGTTGATAGCAAAATGAAGAGTTAGAGAGAGACAGAGACAGACAAGTGTCGCCTTGTATTATTTTACCCTGGTAGCCGAATTCAGCAGCGCACAGCGATCAAACAAAAGGGAAAGAGGAGGCTGGCTTATTTCTGCAACCGAATAATAGCGGGCATTATTACTTTAGGCAGTATGAATATTAAACTGGCTACAATTGAATAAACAAAACAAAATAGTTTTCATCATACACTACTGCAAAGTAGCAAACAAAGGACAATTGATAACAAATAAAAATCAGCGAAATGAACCACGGGCCGACGCGAGCAGAATCTAAAACCAATAACTATAGATTAAACGGGGCAGCAAAGAGGCGATGCTGAAAATAAAACACAACACTAGTATTATCCAGGAAAATGTTTAATCCGTATACAAACAACAGAGCAAATCGAAAACAAGATCAAATAAACTCTTTATTTGAGAGTGCGGTGCCAATGCCAGAACTCGTGCGTAAATTTATTTATTTATCAGGCAATTTATCAGCAATGACAGCCAAGGCTAACTAAAGGTACTTAGCCACTGTCACGGTGGTGAAAAAAAAGTGAAAAAAGGATTAAAACAAAACTTGGATGACGTTGCTTACTTTAACTGGACCCTGGTCAGCCAGGTGAAATTAATGTTTTCAAATTTCAAGCTATAGCTTATAGTATATGCTGCTATAGTATATAAGCAGGCGTAGTTTATGGGACTGATTATTGCTTAACGACATTTGGGGTGTACAGGGGAGTATGGCTGATCGGGATTATCCCAGTTAATGGGGAATAGCATCCAGTCGCTAGAATAACAGATAGGAAAAGCAAAACGGCTAACTATTGTTTACACATGTGGCCACACAAGAGGGGGGGCGGTGGATTCAGTGTGGCAGCGGGTAAGAGGGGGCGGATTCAGTGCATCAGCGGGTAAGAAGGGGCGGATTCATTGTGGCAGCGGGTAAGAAGGGGCGGATTCAGTGTGGCAGCGGGTAAGAAGGGGCGGATTCAGTGTGGCAGCGGGTAAGAAGGGGCGGATTCAGTGTGGCAGCGGGTAAGAAGGGGCGGATTCAGTGTGGCAGCGGGTAAGAAGGGGCGGATTCAGTGTGGCAGCGGGTAAGAAGGGGCGGATTCAGTGTGGCAGCGGGTAAGAAGGGGCGGATTCAGTGTGGCAGCGGGTAAGAGGGGGCGGATTCAGTGTGGCAGCGGGTAAGAGGGGGCGGATTCAGTGTGGCAGCGGGTAAGAGGGGGCGGATTCAGTGTGGCAGCGGGTAAGAGGGGGCGGATTCAGTGTGGCAGCGGGTAAGAGGGGGCGGATTCAGTGTGGCAGCGGGTAAGAAGGGGCGGATTCAGTGTGGCAGCGGGTAAGAGGGGGCGGATTCAGTGTGGCAGCGGGTAAGAAGGGGCGGATTCAGTGTGGCAGCGGGTAAGAAGGGGCGGATTCAGTGTGGCAGCGGGTAAGAAGGGGCGGATTCAGTGTGGCAGCGGGTAAGAAGGGGCGGATTCAGTGTGGCAGCGGGTAAGAAGGGGCGGATTCAGTGTGGCAGCGGGTAAGAAGGGGCGGATTCAGTGTGGCAGCGGGTAAGAAGGGGCGGATTCAGTGTGGCAGCGGGTAAGAGGGGGCGGATTCAGTGTGGCAGCGGGTAAGAGGGGGCGGATTCAGTGTGGCAGCGGGTAAGAGGGGGCGGATTCAGTGTGGCAGCGGGTAAGAGGGGGCGGATTCAGTGTGGCAGCGGGTAAGAAGGGGCGGATTCAGTGTGGCAGCGGGTAAGAGGGGGCGGATTCAGTGTGGCAGCGGGTAAGAAGGGGCGGATTCAGTGTGGCAGCGGGTAAGAGGGGGCGGATTCAGTGTGGCAGCGGGTAAGAAGGGGCGGATTCAGTGTGGCAGCGGGTAAGAAGGGGCGGATTCAGTGTGGCAGCGGGTAAGAGGGGGCGGATTCAGTGTGGCAGCGGGTAAGAGGGGGCGGATTCAGTGTGGCAGCGGGTAAGAAGGGGCGGATTCAGTGTGGCAGCGGGTAAGAAGGGGCGGATTCAGTGTGGCAGCGGGTAAGAAGGGGCGGATTCAGTGTGGCAGCGGGTTGAGATCATGGCGACGACCGGTACAGTTAACACATCGAAAAAAATTAGGAAATATGACAGGATTATTAATAAAGCAGATATAGTCCATGCACATATTCACTAGGAAAGCCAGTCCTTTACTCTTACACAATCAATATAACAGCTCGCATTTGGTGCAGAATTATGTTGTTACTGTAAAACTAATAAAACCATTAGCGAAACTATTTTATATGGTACTACACACTCGTATTATTATTAATGTTTACGCATTCTATTGATATTCAACAACCGATATATGCGTTTATCGACAATAAATGATACATAGACTTCTATAGTAGATGCTGATAAAGGATATACGGGGCGGTAAGGTAATCACATGCTGGCTAAACACGAATATAGAGAGCAAGGAATCCCATCACAAGCAAGAACTGGGTACACTGGAGTAAGTAACAAGTGAGTGATGGCGAAATAGTGCAAAATTCAATCCCGCCGTATTGTTTTCAGCAAAATCGAGCGGGTATCCCAGTACCAAAGCCGCGTACAGTTGCCGCATTAATCCACCTTTACAACGCTGTAGATTTTGCGTACAAACCAAAACGTGGCGAAGAAGCCCACGGTGCCTAAAATGAGTAAAAGTATAGGCGGATTGGACTGCGAACTGAGCTGGGGAGATGAGAGCGGCCCAGACTGAGAATTAGGGAGATGAGAGCGGCCCAGACTGAGAATTAGGGAGATGAGAGCAGCCCAGACTGAGAAATGGGGGGTGAGAGCGGCCAAGACTGAGAAATGCGGCCCAGACTGAGAACTGGGGGGTGAGAGTGGCCCAGACTGAGAACTGGGTGAGATGAGAGCGGCCCCTGAGAAATAGGGGTGAGAGCGGTCCAGACTGAGAACTGGGGGGTGAGAGCAGCCCAGACTGAGAACTGGGGGGTAAGAGCGGCCCAGACTGAAAAATTGGGGTGAGAGCGGCCCAGACTGAGAACTGGGGAGGGGGGGTGAGAGCGGCCGAGACTGAGAACTGGGGGAGAGAGCGGCCCAGACTGAGAACTGGGGGGGGGGGGGTGAGAGCGGCCCAGACTGAGGAATGGGGGTGAGAGCGGCCCAGACTGAGGAATGGGGGTGACAGCGGCCCAGACTGAGAAATGGGGGGGGTGAGAGCGGCCCAGACTGAGAACTGGGGGGTGACAGCGGCCCAGACTGAGAACTGGGTGAGATGAGAGCGGCCCCTGAGAAATAGGGGTGAGAGCGGTCCAGACTGAGAACTGGGGGTGACAGCGGCCCAGACTGAGAAATGGGGGGGGGTGAGAGCAGCCCAGACTGAGAACTGGGGGGTGAGAGCAGCCCAGACTGAGAACTGGGGGGTGAGAGCAGCCCAGACTGAGAACTGGGGGTAATAGCGGCCCAGACTGAAAAATTGGGGTGAGAGCGGCCGAAACTGAGAACTGGGGGAGAGAGCGGCCCAGACTGAGAACTGGGGGAGAGAGCGGCCGAGACTGAGAACTGGGGAGGGGGGGAGAGAGCGGCCCAGACTGAGAACTGGGGGAGAGAGCGGCCCAGACTGAGAACTGGGGGAGAGAGCGGCCCAGACTGAGAACTGGGGGGGGGGTGAGAGCGGCCCAGACTGAGGAATGGAGGTGACAGCGGCCCAGACTGAGAAATGGGGGGGGGGTGAGAGCGGCCCAGACTGAGAAATGGGGGGGGGGTGAGAGCGGCCCAGACTGAGAACTGGAGGGTGACAGCGGCCCAGACTGAGAACTGAGGGAGATCAGGGATCGGAGTACAGTTATCGAAATCGGCACACAATAAAGTTTTATTTGCAACAAACTCAAATGCATGCTCCTCACCTGTGAAAAGGAAAAACAGCAGCACAATGATGAAGGTGTAGCCGAAGTACAGGAAAGTAGAAGCGGCGCCGCTCAACTCCATCTTGGCGAAGAAATAGTGCACGGAATAGAGGAACAGGTACATGGCTGTGCACCCGGCCGTGAGGAAGGCGCGCCACCACCAGTGATAGTCCTCTGCGCACAGGTGGAAATAGCACAGCAGAATGGTGGCCTCCGAGCAGGTCACAAGCAAGATGAGGAACACCAGGAACAGGAAGCCGAACATGTAGTACACCTGGTTAAGTAGAAATCGGTTTTAAAGAAGCAGTGAGGTTTATTTTTGCTTGCTTATTTTATCACAGAAGACATTTGAAACTATATTATATCTCCGTTCAAGGGAGGCATTTAAGGTCACAAGGGTAGCGGTATCACATTGAAGATCACAGGGGGTAGCGGTATCACATTGAAGGTCACAGGGGTAGCGGTGTCACATTGAAGGTCACAGGGGGTAGCGGTATCACATTGAAGGTCAAAGGGATAGCGGTATCACATTGAAGGTCAAAGGCATAGCGGTATCACATTGAAGGTCACAGGGGGTAGCGGTATCATATTGAAGGTCACAGGGGGGTAGTGTTATCACATTGAATGTCACAGGGGGTAGCGGTGTCACATTGAAGGTCACAGAGGTAGCAGAAATACAGGTAGGCGAACTCACATCGGAGCCCCAGATCGAGTTCAGAATGAAGAACAGCTGGATGAAGATGCAGCCGAATGGCAGGATGCCGCCCATTAGAATGCCGGGCAGGGGCCTCGTGTAGAAGCTCTGGTCGGGGATCTGTCTGGGTATCTGATTAGTGCGAACCGGATGCTCTATCGGCGGCTTCTTAAAACCGAAATAAGCGCCTAGAAAGCAGAGCGGAACGGAGACGAGGAACCAGAGAGCCAGGATGGCAACAATAGTGCTAAACGGCACAGCGGCCGAGCTGCCCTTAGCCCACAGCACCAGGTTAAGCACGAAGAAGATGGCAAACACCAGGCCGGGGCACAGCAGCGCAGTTAATAAGACGTGCAGCTTCCAGCGCAGGCCGCCAAACATCTTGTAGATTCTGGCGGACACGTAGCCAGCCGGTGTGCCCAGCAGGACGTACAGCACCATGGCGCAGGTCATGAGGGCGCCGCGATTGGCCGGACTGAGAAAGCCGAGACAGGCGAAGGCCAGCGTGATGAGCGACATGCACAGGATCTGGACTCCGTTGCCTAGGAACACGCTGAGCAGCATACCCTTGGCTGGCGGCCGGAACACGTCGCCGTGCACCAGCTTCCAGCCGAATTCTTCTTGGGCCTCTTCGTGCGCCTCCTGCTGGTTGTAGCGAGAGATGTCCCTGTGCAGAGTGCGCAGCAGGATCATAGCAACCATGCCGCTTAGGAACAGGACTATGACTAGCGAGTTTAGAATGCTAAACCACTGGATATTGGAGTGCGGCATGGATTCCAGGATATAATCCCAGCGGGAGCTCCAGCGAACGCTATTATCCTGCTTGTAAGACACGCTGTAGGTGTAGAACACTTTAACTGGCTCCGGCAGGTCGCTGCTTGTAGCCGAGATGCCTAACGGAGGAGTCTGATCGTTGCATCGTATAGAATCCTTGCCACTGTGCTTGTAGCTTTGCACAAGCGCTTTAACCGAGATGATCCTCCCGCCGCGACCGGAGATTCCGGCGCCCCAGCTTTCCTCGGCGCTGCTGTGATAGGAGATCACCAGCTGCACATGGTTGAACAGGTACACCGTGTTCGGCGAGCTGTACCTGCAGAGCGAGGCGAGTTACTATGGGCGATAGAATACCCGATGAAAACGGTAACTAGGCCAAGTAGTATCCCAGAGTCACTTGCGTCGCCCAAAGTCGTTGCAGGTAACACAGGTAAAATAGGAAAGAAGTGAGTCTAGACGACTCTAAACGACGAGATGTCACGGTAAGTTGCCAGAAAGTTGTCAAAGAGTCGTTTGATTGTCTGCGACTCTGAAACGACCCTATGGCGACGCAAGTGACTCTGAGGCGCTACTATAATGACTGGGGCCGTAGGGTCGCATATGAGGCGTGCTGGAGTCGCTGTGGAATCACTGAGTTGCATATAAAGCTCAACTGCGTCACTTTATGAATTAGAATCGGATTTCGCATTTATAACAACGCATTTTTACGCTCTCCATCGCATTTATGTGCGACAGTCGCCTGAGGCACACAGATTGACATAAAACTTATGGTGGGCTGGAGGCTAAGATCTATCAATAATGCCAAATAGGCTTCACAGTTGGAAATTTGAGCATTAAAAGACTCTGCAGCATTTTTGGTGTAACCTGAAGCAGAATTGTTATTATCATTTATTTCTAAGCGGGTGTAAGAACTTTACATTTAATCCTAACAAATAAAGAATAGAAAACTAGATCCGTTTTTATTATTTGTCTCGATAAAGTATGTCCATACTGACTATTCTTTCCATTGATCCAATTCAAAAGTTGGGCAAGGAAACAGATTCGATTGACTTTAAGATCTGAGATCCGAAATTACCCGACCCTAATTCGGATCTCATACATGTGTGGCAGGTGGGATGCCACTTTGACTTTGATTAACAAATTTAGTAACTTTGAAATGCATGCGAAAAGTTTTCTTTATTTTTTGTCCACTATTTGATTTGTTTCCCCTGTTTGGTCCCGCCGACGGACCGCCCAGTGGAGGTTTTGCATCCTTTTTCTGGAAATTCATCCTCCTCCCACTGGACATTTTGTTAAATTTTTCTGTTTCCTTCAGTTTTAAGGCCGTCCAGTGCCTCGACCACGCGCTGTAATATTTGTCCAGAAGCATGCCCAACCGTTTCCTTCAGTTTTAAGGCCGTCCAGTGCCTCGACCACGCGCTGTAATATTTGTCCAGAAGCATGCCCAACCGTTTCCTTCAGTTTTAAGGCCGTCCAGTGCCTCGACCACGCGCTGTAATTTTTGTCCAGAAGCATGCCCAACCGTTTCCTTCAGTTTTAAGGCCGTCCAGTGCCTCGACCACGCGCTGTAATATTTGTCCAGAAGCATGCCCAACCGTTTCCTTCAGTTTTAAGGCCGTCCAGTGCCTCGACCACGCGCTGTAATTTTTGTCCAGAAGCATGCCCAACCGTTTCCTTCAGTTTTAAGGCCGTCCAGTGCCTCGACCACGCGCTGTAATTTTTGTCCAGAAGCATGCCCAACCGTTTCCTTCAGTTTTAAGGCCGTCCAGTGCCTCGACCACGCGCTGTAATATTTGTCCAGAAGCATGCCCAACCGTTTCCTTCAGTTTTAAGGCCGTCCAGTGCCTCGACCACGCGCTGTAATTTTTGTCCAGAAGCATGCCCAACCGTTTCCTTCAGTTTTAAGGCCGTCCAGTGCCTCGACCACGCGCTGTAATTATTGTCCAGAAGCATGCCCAACCGTTGATCCAACCAATGTCTTGACATGCGTTTCACTAATATTAAACAGCTCATTGCTAGTGTCTCCAAACAAAAACTCTCACTCTCTCTCTCTCTCTTTTCTCTCCTTCCCCTCCTCACCGGCTAACTGCTTAACGTGTTTTCCCGCACTCGCATTTTCTTCGTGCGACCAACACTAGCTTACGTAACTTGCCTTTTATTTTATTTAGTTGATATTTAGCGCCCCGGCGCTCATGAAATCTTTTCAGTCGTAAATTTATTAAAGCAATAGTAATATTAATAACCTTCAATTTATTTCAAACCTGCTGTTTAATAATAACCAAATACCTAATAAATTACACCATATTTATTCGTTAATCAATCAAGCCATAGTCTATCTTAGTCATTTGCCCACGGGGCGTAAAACAATTAAAGTTATCAACTCAAAGAAAGCTCTGGGACCTATTCGTTCCGTAATACGTAAATTACGGTGGTGGCAGCTCTACCCTACTGAAAGTAATCAGTTTAACAAATCGACACATTAATTTACGGTGTCAGAAACGACCGCTCCGCTACGATGACAACTACCCTCCCCCCGGGATTTGAGGACCCCCGGCAGTCGGAGTAAAACAGCAGAAAGAATTTCGTTGTGATTCGTCTGTGCGACGCTCCGGATTTATTCGTGCGAACGCAACGCCGGCGGGAATTCAAACGTGGAATCCGCCCCACCTCACTGGTGACAGCAACCGACCAATCTCCAAACAAAACTTTCTCCACCCCACCTCACATGCTTGGGCGCAACCTAGGGATTCACCCGGCCGTTTCTATTGGCAACACACACATGTAAGTCGCTATTGGACGGAATAGTAGTCACGTGATTGCTCTCAGTCAATAGCGAATTACATGCGTGTGTTGCCAATAGAAACGGCCGAGTGATTCCCAAGGTTGCGCATGTATGATGTCATAGGGACTAAAAAAAGCCGAAACTATTGGGAAAGAGTGCAGTGAGGCAGACCTGGAACTAGTTGAGCAGGCGTCGCGCCGTTCGCCTTTCTCGGTCACATAGCAACCAACAGGGAAGCCGGGCGCGCAGAACTGCTGCCCGCTGTCAACCGTATAGCACCAGGTAACAGGCAGATTGTCCATGATCCAGTGGTGCTGGTAGTTCAATATGATGCTATTCCTCAGAAACTGCAGCTTCTCCAGACTAGACTTGGACTCTTTAGTATACTCTTTTGTGCAGACGAGTTTGCAGTTGACCTCCTTGAGAAAGTTCACAGTGTAAGGGCTTGGCCGGATTCGCTCGCCAAACACAACCTGGCCGAGGTTCTCAACCGGGCTGGACGAGTCGCTTGGCGACTCGCAGAAGTCGAACCTGTGGATAGTTAAGTTAATGATATAAAAAACGGAATTGAGCACAGGCAGACTAAGCTCAGCTTAGCAGAACCGTGACTGCGGGGGCTCACCTGTCATACTCGTATGGCAGAACAGACTGAGTGGAATCCAGTCTGTTTACAAACAGCGGGACCTGCGACTAAAATCAGCAATTGGATAGCATGGATAAGCATTGGTAAAACAATAATTTTGCCAATTATTGTCATCTATGAATGTATAGCCATATTTAAGAGATTGTGGACTTAAATATGTTAAACTTGTATTATTTTTAAGATAAAAATACTATTTTACCCTGCATAGTAGTAAAATGTATTTATCAATACTAAGCTAGAACTTGTAAGGACAATTTGCTTTGATTACTAATAATAAGAAATTTCATTTTGATCTAAGCAGCTAAATAGAATAGAACTATAAAGCCACCATTTAAATTTTACAAGCAAAGAAAATGTAAATAAACTATATATTCATATAAAAGTAAAATTGGACTTGTATTTATGCCTATAACAATATATGAGCTCAAATATACTATTAAAATAATAGATCAGGGCAATAGTTCTCAAAAATATTTAGCATTCAATTATATTATACTTCATTATTTGAATAAATAATATTAGAAGTTTTATATGAATATATATCTTCTATATATATACATATACACAAATAAATATATTCATAAAAATTCCTCTAATATTGACCCAATTAAAATAAACTTAACTATAGCTAAACTATGCTTAAATGTATAATAGACCTAGGCTATGTCTAGACCTTAGAATAAATATTTCTTTGGTAATTAGAATATCAACTTTCTTTTTCTCACCTAGCCTGGGTCTTAAGTAAACAGGTCAACTACTATATTCATATAGTATAGTAGCTGTGATAGTTTATGGCAATTAACTAAAGGTATCTTTGGAAAAACTGCTTAATTTGTCTTTGTCAATGTTCAAAAAATTGCTAAAATTAGAACAAAGTATAGCAACATTAATATATACTACTAGTTTGATATTGATGCTAAATATAAAATATTTAGCAGATTTTAAACTTAGTGTCTAAATTTATAGTTGAAATTATATCAACATGATAATTTTAAAAAGTTAGAATTAATTAAACATTTAGGTATTCTAAATAAGAGATAATATAATAAAAATATGCATATAGCAAAATCAAAAAATGGTGACAAGTTTTTCAAAAACTGTTTTTTTTATAATTTGAAAGCAATGAGGTTATAAAATAAAATGATTTTAGTTTTAAACATTAAAACAGGTAGAGTAAAATAAAGATACTTTGGTAAATTGTATTTTAGACTTAGAAACTTATAGTTGATACCTAATAGTAATTGTCATAGGCCTTTCAGCTCTCTCTAGAAATCTCAACTGCTGACACCAAGTTGTCAAAGTGTTTCTTGTTCTCTCTATTTAAATCTCAACTGCTGACACCAAAGTTGTCAAAGGCGTAATTGCTCTCACTGAAATTATCCCACTACTGCAACCAAGTTGTCAAAGGGCTGATTCTTCTGTCTCTTCAAATGATTCCACAGCTGTCACTAAAGTTGTCAAAGGGCTAAACTCCTGTTTATAAATGTTGGTAGCTGCCACCAAGACTATTCTATTAATAAATTATGAGTTTATTAATCTTAGAATAAGTCTGAGAATATTTCTTAGAATAGGTCTGAGTATTTAGTCTGAGTATTATTCTTAGAAAACTATTAGCCTTGAAAGATTTTACTCCTCTGTTATTCTGGTAGCGTTTATTCTGATTCCAGTAGCGTTCACTGTACTTTTGGCCTGAGCAGTCTACTAGCTATACTGTATATATATTTTATGTACTTTGCAAGTCCTTGGGCATTACCAAGATCAGAGGGTCACAGCCTTCGGTTATTCTTACACATATCACTTCAAATCTGCTTCGTATTCTCTTACTACTCAATACTGCTGCTTCTCAATAGTATGTACTGTATACTCTTCAGTCTATTTCACTCTCACTTCTTAAAAAGAATCAACATAGAAAACACTTCTTCAATTCTTATTTTCTTGGAACTATTATTCTTTGATATGACTGTTTTGTTAGTGAACCGCGATGCGCGAGGTTGGTCTCTCCTCTGCCAAAAATGCTTCTATTTATACTATAAAATTTGCTACAGTTTTAAACAAAAATTTGTTAGCGCAAAATATTATAGAAAATACAAGTATTAAAACAAAATATGTTTCTTAGTTTTGGCATGAATTCAAATTGACTAAACGGTGACTATTTTATAAAGAAATCGGGAGGGGCCCTGCACATAATAAAGTTTAATAAAACACAAGCAAACTCTAACTTTTAGTAATATAAAAAATTGTACATTAGTACTTTTAATAATGATTAAGTATTGTTATTTGTTACTTTATAAAAAAGATAAAATATAGTCTTATAAAGTCAATTAAGTGTTTGCAGGTTATCTTTTTGATTCAATCAAATTGCAGATTGCAGGTTATCTTTTTGATTCAAAATATTTTGGTTCTTAGACTTTTTGTTAAGACTATGGCTATGACTATGGGAATTATAAGAATATGATAATATTGGGATCCCTACAACTATGGAATATGGAGAATTAGAAAAGGCCATAGTTTTGCTTACAGCTATGGCTATGGCACATGAACCTTTTTTTACAATGGAATACTACTTTACAGTTTACTTGTTTATCTATTTTCTTTTTGATACTTTTGATAATATATATTAATATATTATATTATATATTATAAATTATATTAACATATAAATTCATGGTATTTTATCACTAAACTAATTCTAAAACCATAGGAAGCATTTAATTTGGATGCTGGGTTTACATTTTGTGGTATCGTTGCATTTTATCTAAAATTTAAAAGCTTAAATATAGGCTTACCTTTTATATACATTCTATTAATATATATTATTAAAATACAAATTTATATTTAAAGGAATGAAGACACCTTAAAGACTTTTTATGATTATATTTTAGGATAAAATTTTGTGTAATATTAATAACAATTATTAATAATTGATTTAAATTATTCTAATTAATTTAAAAAATGTCCAATCTTAATATCTCTCAACACAACAACCATTTAAGTTGATTTAACATACAGTTATTAGCTAGGATACTAGATTAGAATTGAATTAAAAGCAAGTTACTCTAAATAAAATCTGCTTACCTTGCAATTATTTTCATTTTCCTGTTCACAATAATTGACAGGTGCTAATCCTGGCAAATAGAATGCAGATGAATTCAGGACTAACAGTGATAAGAACAAAGCAGTCGATTCCAACTTAAGCATGGTTCAGTTCAGGTTAGTAAGCCTTTTGGAGAGTCAATTAATAACGAACTAAGTATTGTTGAAGTGAGTATTTAATATATGCAGGCTATAATTGGTAGGTTGAAAACAAGCTTACAATTGCTAAAAAAAGTTGAATGAGAAGTAAATGTAATGAAATATCTTCGAATAAAGTTTGAATTTGACTTATTAATGTATAATACTTCCGTTTTCGGTTCTCAATTTATTTTTACTTGGCTGGTTGGTTGGATAAAGTGACAAGTCTAAAGGTCGTCATAGTACTCTTACTGATAGCTAATGTTGTTGAAGATGAATCAAAACAATGTGCATTTAATATGTTGTCGTAATAGAATTAAAAGTAAACTCATTTTAAAGAAAAAGTTCTAATTTTTATTTAAATCAAGACTGCTTTTCCTGTTTTTTTAAGAAGCACTGGAATTTGTTATACAATTTTAAAAAGCCGTGTTTAGAGGCCCTTTTCGTTTCTGTTCCAAATTCGTGTTTTACTGTCTTGTAGCTGGGAGCACTAGAAAACACACATTTTTCAAAGCTGATTATTCATCAGCTATGAATTGGTTATCAATGGAACCATGCAAGAGCACACAGCTTAGAAATACAAGAAGAGCTGAGATCCCCGGCCAGATAAGATCGTTCTTGGCTCCTATCTCCGCAGTGTAAAAGTTCCGACGTACGATCGAACTTACGCTACGACATCTTTATAGTACGACCCCAAAGGACAAATTCAGTAGAAGGATCATGATGGCATTTGGGAAAATTCGGAAAAGTGAGAAATCAGACAACTGACAAAACTCTGGCGGCCGATTGCTAGTAGTCCGTGCTGTATAATCTGAAAAAGTGCGTCCTCATCAAAAACGAAAGGAAAAAAATTGCATCCTCTTCAAAAACTAAAGGGAAAAATTTGCATTTTGGTCTTCGTTGGTTTAACGAATGCATTGAATATTTTTATCAAGAAAACCAAGGAATTCCTGAGAAAGAATCTCAACAGAAAACGTCTGTGGGTTGAACTAACAGTTAAATGCTTGCGCCTTGAAAGCAATCAGCGTAGCTGCTTGTAATAAAAGCTCACATTCTGCGTAAACAGTAGAGTTAATCTCATTTTTACCTTTATTTAATTAACTAACATTTCCAGACCAGAAAGCGACATTGCCTGTTCATGTAAGTTTTACATTTTTCTGCTTTATTTTGCACGCATCCGTTCAAATAACCCATTTCAGGAATTCTCTTCTTGACAACCAAAGTTTCAACAAATGAAACGAAGAAAAAGTAAGCAAAATCGAATTCATCCGAGCTTCGCTGAGACCGATTCTCGAGTCGAAGACGAGTTTAGTTGTGATTTCAATGCTGTAAGTACTTCTACTGGCGACAAAAATTCCACTACTGATTTCGATTACCATAGGAACCCAATCAAAGTTCGAATACAGGAGTCTAATCAAACCTGCACGGCCGAGCTTCGATTGCTCTGCACAATTGATTCTACGCGCAGTGATTCAGCGTCGCGCAATACTTCAATCAACCAGGAATTCGCCGCGATAGAAGTACAAAAAAGCTGAAAGTGAGACTCGCTCTGCCAAATACTCAACCGCCGCCTATCCCTTTGCCAATCATCATTAGCAATTATCGATCAGAACGAGCACCACAACTACATCATTCGCAGTTTGCGATTGCGACCGAAACACGGTCTGAATCGGCTCCAACCCATCACAGGAGTGTCAGTAAGAATCAGGCTGCTCCAGTTTCTACAGAGCACGATGTCGATAGTCAGCGGTCATTTGGTGCAAGGCAGCATCCGCAAGCTTTGGAACAAATGCCACTCAGACAGACAGTCGAGTCCAGACAAAATCAACCAAGCATTGCCACAGGAAGCCAGTCTCTCTTCTTTCGTCTGCGCTGCTCACTAGAAAACCAGATTAGCCCGCTATGCTCAGTTCGACTTCGCCCCAGCAACGAAAGTGCAATGAGCAAAAACATCGCGACAAGCGCCCAATCGGAAGCTCATTCGAAGCCAGTAGAAAAAGAAGCTCAAAAAACAAAGGAACCTAAATATTGGTTAGGCCACTGGGGTACTGAGGCGTCTGGCAACAATGAACTGGTAAATAGAGTGATATTGTCTCAGAATAAAAGTGCAAGCGGCTCTTCATGTGCCACTGAGTGGGAGACTCTTGAGGTTGAGTGGATCTCTGTGTTAAAAGATGAGGAACAGACAGCACTAAGCAGTACTCTTGTTGTCAACCATCAGGTTCAACATCCAAAAAATAATCGTGAATCTGTTCGAGCAGATTCTTGGACACTAATTCAAGAACAAGTAAATGACCATTACCTTCAAGCTCAGCAGCACCTACACACTTTCAACAGTGATTTCCAAGAAGAGATGGTGGAAGCTACAGATGTCCATGAACCAGTTCCTATGATGGCATTGCTTACTAAGCCTGAACAGCTTATCGTTCAGCAAACAACAATTACTGAATATGAAGCAACTGTGTCATTATTTGAAGAATTTTCCACAACTGAGACAAGAAACGAATCGGTTAAAAAAGTCGACGAACTACAAACTACAAAAGGCAGCAAAGTTTCAAGCCCGGACTGTGGAAGCGCTGAGTTCACCGATGCTGCTACGACGATGTTACAACCAGACGAACTCAGAAAAATAACACCGAACGTTATTCTGAGCCATCAAGTGGAACAACAAATAAACATTATCCAATCCATTCCAGAACTCTATTCGAATCTAATAAGTGAACACGTAGATGAAAATTACATTCTACTCGAACAAAGCTTAGTCCCATTAAAAACTCAGCAAGCAAAAAAAGGAGAAAAAAAAATTATCATGACGGGCTCCATCGTCGATTCAGAACTACAAGAACTTCAACACATCCTTGTTACTGAATACGAAGTCACGCTCTCAATCGCCGAACCCTTACAAAAGAAGCAAATTTTTAAGGCAATTAGAAAACAAGCAAAAAAGGCCAACCTGCCAGTGCCTGATGAGCGAGGCTTGTTGCAGGAGCACGAGGCCTTCGACAAGATGTACGTGTACGCGGAAGAGTGCGTCAGCTGGGAGGAGGAGGCGGCCCACTTCGAGGAGGAGCGTGTACCACCAGCACTGGCTAGGGAGGAAGAGCTCTGGCGGCGAGAGGAGAAGAAGCACTTCTTCGAGGCCGTTGAGGAAGAGGCGAAGAAGAAGCCATCCGCAGAAGAAGCCGACCTGCCAGTGCCTGATGAGCGAGGCTTGTTGCAGGAGCACGAGGCCTTCGACAAGATGTACGTGTACGCGGAAGAGTGCGTCAGCTGGGAGGAGGAGGCGGCCCACTTCGAGGAGGAGCGTGTACCACCAGCACTGGCTAGGGAGGAAGAGCTCTGGCGGCGAGAGGAGAAGAAGCACTTCTTCGAGGCCGTTGAGGAAGAGGCGAAGAAGAAGCCATCCGCAGAAGAAGCCGACCTGCCAGTGCCTGATGAGCGAGGCTTGTTGCAGGAGCACGAAGCCTTCGACAAGATGTACGTGTACGCGGAAGAGTGCGTCAGCTGGGAGGAGGAGGCGGCCCACTTCGAGGAGGAGCGTGTACCACCAGCACTGGCTAGGGAGGAAGAGCTCTGGCGGCGAGAGGAGAAGAAGCACTTCTTCGAGGCCGTTGAGGAAGAGGCGAAGAAGAAGCCATCCGCAGAAGAAGCCGACCTGCCAGTGCCTGATGAGCGAGGCTTGTTGCAGGAGCACGAAGCCTTCGACAAGATGTACGTGTACGCGGAAGAGTGCGTCAGCTGGGAGGAGGAGGCGGCCCACTTCGAGGAGGAGCGTGTACCACCAGCACTGGCTAGGGAGGAAGAGCTCTGGCGGCGAGAGGAGAAGAAGCACTTCTTCGAGGCCGTTGAGGAAGAGGCGAAGAAGAAGCCATCCGCAGAAGAAGCCGACCTGCCAGTGCCTGATGAGCGAGGCTTGTTGCAGGAGCACGAAGCCTTCGACAAGATGTACGTGTACGCGGAAGAGTGCGTCAGCTGGGAGGAGGAGGCGGCCCACTTCGAGGAGGAGCGTGTACCACCAGCACTGGCTAGGGAGGAAGAGCTCTGGCGGCGAGAGGAGAAGAAGCACTTCTTCGAGGCCGTTGAGGAAGAGGCGAAGAAGAAGCCATCCGCAGAAGAAGCCGACCTGCCAGTGCCTGATGAGCGAGGCTTGTTGCAGGAGCACGAAGCCTTCGACAAGATGTACGTGTACGCGGAAGAGTGCGTCAGCTGGGAGGAGGAGGCGGCCCACTTCGAGGAGGAGCGTGTACCACCAGCACTGGCTAGGGAGGAAGAGCTCTGGCGGCGAGAGGAGAAGAAGCACTTCTTCGAGGCCGTTGAGGAAGAGGCGAAGAAGAAGCCATCCGCAGAAGAAGCCGACCTGCCAGTGCCTGATGAGCGAGGCTTGTTGCAGGAGCACGAAGCCTTCGACAAGATGTACGTGTACGCGGAAGAGTGCGTCAGCTGGGAGGAGGAGGCGGCCCACTTCGAGGAGGAGCGTGTACCACCAGCACTGGCTAGGGAGGAAGAGCTCTGGCGGCGAGAGGAGAAGAAGCACTTCTTCGAGGCCGTTGAGGAAGAGGCGAAGAAGAAGCCATCCGCAGAAGAAGCCGACCTGCCAGTGCCTGATGAGCGAGGCTTGTTGCAGGAGCACGAAGCCTTCGACAAGATGTACGTGTACGCGGAAGAGTGCGTCAGCTGGGAGGAGGAGGCGGCCCACTTCGAGGAGGAGCGTGTACCACCAGCACTGGCTAGGGAGGAAGAGCTCTGGCGGCGAGAGGAGAAGAAGCACTTCTTCGAGGCCGTTGAGGAAGAGGCGAAGAAGAAGCCATCCGCAGAAGAAGCCGACCTGCCAGTGCCTGATGAGCGAGGCTTGTTGCAGGAGCACGAAGCCTTCGACAAGATGTACGTGTACGCGGAAGAGTGCGTCAGCTGGGAGGAGGAGGCGGCCCACTTCGAGGAGGAGCGTGTACCACCAGCACTGGCTAGGGAGGAAGAGCTCTGGCGGCGAGAGGAGAAGAAGCACTTCTTCGAGGCCGTTGAGGAAGAGGCGAAGAAGAAGCCATCCGCAGAAGAAGCCGACCTGCCAGTGCCTGATGAGCGAGGCTTGTTGCAGGAGCACGAAGCCTTCGACAAGATGTACGTGTACGCGGAAGAGTGCGTCAGCTGGGAGGAGGAGGCGGCCCACTTCGAGGAGGAGCGTGTACCACCAGCACTGGCTAGGGAGGAAGAGCTCTGGCGGCGAGAGGAGAAGAAGCACTTCTTCGAGGCCGTTGAGGAAGAGGCGAAGAAGAAGCCATCCGCAGAAGAAGCCGACCTGCCAGTGCCTGATGAGCGAGGCTTGTTGCAGGAGCACGAAGCCTTCGACAAGATGTACGTGTACGCGGAAGAGTGCGTCAGCTGGGAGGAGGAGGCGGCCCACTTCGAGGAGGAGCGTGTACCACCAGCACTGGCTAGGGAGGAAGAGCTCTGGCGGCGAGAGGAGAAGAAGCACTTCTTCGAGGCCGTTGAGGAAGAGGCGAAGAAGAAGCCATCCGCAGAAGAAGCCGACCTGCCAGTGCCTGATGAGCGAGGCTTGTTGCAGGAGCACGAAGCCTTCGACAAGATGTACGTGTACGCGGAAGAGTGCGTCAGCTGGGAGGAGGAGGCGGCCCACTTCGAGGAGGAGCGTGTACCACCAGCACTGGCTAGGGAGGAAGAGCTCTGGCGGCGAGAGGAGAAGAAGCACTTCTTCGAGGCCGTTGAGGAAGAGGCGAAGAAGAAGCCATCCGCAGAAGAAGCCGACCTGCCAGTGCCTGATGAGCGAGGCTTGTTGCAGGAGCACGAAGCCTTCGACAAGATGTACGTGTACGCGGAAGAGTGCGTCAGCTGGGAGGAGGAGGCGGCCCACTTCGAGGAGGAGCGTGTACCACCAGCACTGGCTAGGGAGGAAGAGCTCTGGCGGCGAGAGGAGAAGAAGCACTTCTTCGAGGCCGTTGAGGAAGAGGCGAAGAAGAAGCCATCCGCAGAAGAAGCCGACCTGCCAGTGCCTGATGAGCGAGGCTTGTTGCAGGAGCACGAAGCCTTCGACAAGATGTACGTGTACGCGGAAGAGTGCGTCAGCTGGGAGGAGGAGGCGGCCCACTTCGAGGAGGAGCGTGTACCACCAGCACTGGCTAGGGAGGAAGAGCTCTGGCGGCGAGAGGAGAAGAAGCACTTCTTCGAGGCCGTTGAGGAAGAGGCGAAGAAGAAGCCATCCGCAGAAGAAGCCGACCTGCCAGTGCCTGATGAGCGAGGCTTGTTGCAGGAGCACGAAGCCTTCGACAAGATGTACGTGTACGCGGAAGAGTGCGTCAGCTGGGAGGAGGAGGCGGCCCACTTCGAGGAGGAGCGTGTACCACCAGCACTGGCTAGGGAGGAAGAGCTCTGGCGGCGAGAGGAGAAGAAGCACTTCTTCGAGGCCGTTGAGGAAGAGGCGAAGAAGAAGCCATCCGCAGAAGAAGCCGACCTGCCAGTGCCTGATGAGCGAGGCTTGTTGCAGGAGCACGAAGCCTTCGACAAGATGTACGTGTACGCGGAAGAGTGCGTCAGCTGGGAGGAGGAGGCGGCCCACTTCGAGGAGGAGCGTGTACCACCAGCACTGGCTAGGGAGGAAGAGCTCTGGCGGCGAGAGGAGAAGAAGCACTTCTTCGAGGCCGTTGAGGAAGAGGCGAAGAAGAAGCCATCCGCAGAAGAAGCCGACCTGCCAGTGCCTGATGAGCGAGGCTTGTTGCAGGAGCACGAAGCCTTCGACAAGATGTACGTGTACGCGGAAGAGTGCGTCAGCTGGGAGGAGGAGGCGGCCCACTTCGAGGAGGAGCGTGTACCACCAGCACTGGCTAGGGAGGAAGAGCTCTGGCGGCGAGAGGAGAAGAAGCACTTCTTCGAGGCCGTTGAGGAAGAGGCGAAGAAGAAGCCATCCGCAGAAGAAGCCGACCTGCCAGTGCCTGATGAGCGAGGCTTGTTGCAGGAGCACGAAGCCTTCGACAAGATGTACGTGTACGCGGAAGAGTGCGTCAGCTGGGAGGAGGAGGCGGCCCACTTCGAGGAGGAGCGTGTACCACCAGCACTGGCTAGGGAGGAAGAGCTCTGGCGGCGAGAGGAGAAGAAGCACTTCTTCGAGGCCGTTGAGGAAGAGGCGAAGAAGAAGCCATCCGCAGAAGAAGCCGACCTGCCAGTGCCTGATGAGCGAGGCTTGTTGCAGGAGCACGAAGCCTTCGACAAGATGTACGTGTACGCGGAAGAGTGCGTCAGCTGGGAGGAGGAGGCGGCCCACTTCGAGGAGGAGCGTGTACCACCAGCACTGGCTAGGGAGGAAGAGCTCTGGCGGCGAGAGGAGAAGAAGCACTTCTTCGAGGCCGTTGAGGAAGAGGCGAAGAAGAAGCCATCCGCAGAAGAAGCCGACCTGCCAGTGCCTGATGAGCGAGGCTTGTTGCAGGAGCACGAAGCCTTCGACAAGATGTACGTGTACGCGGAAGAGTGCGTCAGCTGGGAGGAGGAGGCGGCCCACTTCGAGGAGGAGCGTGTACCACCAGCACTGCTAGGGAG
>NIVC01000167.1:0-44655 GCA_002269645.1 Macrostomum lignano | reverse complement strand
CGGGAGCGAGAGCGAGAAGCCGCGCGTCAAGAAGAGCTCGTGAGCCACCGTCGCCGCGAACGACGACGTCGCGATGAGCGCGCTCGCCGCGACATTGCAAGGGCGGAGCGCCGATTCGAAGACGATCAATTCAAGGTCGACGAGATTGTTCAGGCCGACGAAGAAGTACTGGTAGACGAGGACGTGCGACACCAGATAGACCTGTTCGACGACAAAGTATTAGAAGATCGCGAGGCCAGCGAGATCAAAGAGGAGCTGCCTCCAATGCGCAAAGAAGACGAGTTGAAGGCGCCAGAGCGGGAGCGAGAGCGAGAAGCCGCGCGTCAAGAAGAGCTCGTGAGCCACCGTCGCCGCGAACGACGACGTCGCGATGAGCGCGCTCGCCGCGACATTGCAAGGGCGGAGCGCCGATTCGAAGACGATCAATTCAAGGTCGACGAGATTGTTCAGGCCGACGAAGAAGTACTGGTAGACGAGGACGTGCGACACCAGATAGACCTGTTCGACGACAAAGTATTAGAAGATCGCGAGGCCAGCGAGATCGAAGAGGATCTGCCTCCAATGCGCAAAGAAGACGAGTTGAAGGCGCCAGAGCGGGAGCGAGAGCGAGAAGCCGCGCGTCAAGAAGAGCTCGTGAGCCACCGTCGCCGCGAACGACGACGTCGCGATGAGCGCGCTCGCCGCGACATTGCAAGGCGGAGCGCCGATTCGAAGACGATCAATTCAAGGTCGACGAGATTGTTCAGGCCGACGAAGAAGTACTGGTAGACGAGGACGTGCGACACCAGATAGACCTGTTCGACGACAAAGTATTAGAAGATCGCGAGGCCAGCGAGATCGAAGAGGATCTGCCTCCAATGCGCAAAGAAGACGAGTTGAAGGCGCCAGAGCGGGAGCGAGAGCGAGAAGCCGCGCGTCAAGAAGAGCTCGTGAGCCACCGTCGCCGCGAACGACGACGTCGCGATGAGCGCGCTCGCCGCGACATTGCAAGAGCGGAGCGCCGATTCGAAGACGATCAATTCAAGGTCGACGAGATTGTTCAGGCCGACGAAGAAGTACTGGTAGACGAGGACGTGCGACACCAGATAGACCTGTTCGACGACAAAGTATTAGAAGATCGCGAGGCCAGCGAGATCGAAGAGGATCTGCCTCCAATGCGCAAAGAAGACGAGTTGAAGGCGCCAGAGCGGGAGCGAGAGCGAGAAGCCGCGCGTCAAGAAGAGCTCGTGAGCCACCGTCGCCGCGAACGACGACGTCGCGATGAGCGCGCTCGCCGCGACATTGCAAGGCGGAGCGCCGATTCAAACGATCAATTCAAGGTCGACGAGATTGTTCAGGCCGACGAAGAAGTACTGGTAGACGAGGACGTGCGACACCAGATAGACCTGTTCGACGACAAAGTATTAGAAGATCGCGAGGCCAGCGAGATCGAAGAGGATCTGCCTCCAATGCGCAAAGAAGACGAGTTGAAGGCGCCAGAGCGGGAGCGAGAGCGAGAAGCCGCGCGTCAAGAAGAGCTCGTGAGCCACCGTCGCCGCGAACGACGACGTCGCGATGAGCGCGCTCGCCGCGACATTGCAAGAGCGGAGCGCCGATTCGAAGACGATCAATTCAAGGTCGACGAGATTGTTCAGGCCGACGAAGAAGTACTGGTAGACGAGGACGTGCGACACCAGATAGACCTGTTCGACGACAAAGTATTAGAAGATCGCGAGGCCAGCGAGATCGAAGAGGATCTGCCTCCAATGCGCAAAGAAGACGAGTTGAAGGCGCCAGAGCGGGAGCGAGAGCGAGAAGCCGCGCGTCAAGAAGAGCTCGTGAGCCACCGTCGCCGCGAACGACGACGTCGCGATGAGCGCGCTCGCCGCGACATTGCAAGGCGGAGCGCCGATTCGAAGACGATCAATTCAAGGTCGACGAGATTGTTCAGGCCGACGAAGAAGTACTGGTAGACGAGGACGTGCGACACCAGATAGACCTGTTCGACGACAAAGTATTAGAAGATCGCGAGGCCAGCGAGATCGAAGAGGATCTGCCTCCAATGCGCAAAGAAGACGAGTTGAAGGCGCCAGAGCGGGAGCGAGAGCGAGAAGCCGCGCGTCAAGAAGAGCTCGTGAGCCACCGTCGCCGCGAACGACGACGTCGCGATGAGCGCGCTCGCCGCGACATTGCAAGAGCGGAGCGCCGATTCGAAGACGATCAATTCAAGGTCGACGAGATTGTTCAGGCCGACAAGCAAGTAGACGAAGACGTGCGACACCAGATAGACCTGTTCGACGACAAAGTATTAGAAGATCGCGAGGCCAGCGAGATCAAAGAGGAGCTGCCTCCAATGCGCAAAGAAGACGAGTTGAAGGCGCCAGAGCGGGAGCGAGAGCGAGAAGCCGCGCGTCAAGAAGAGCTCGTGAGCCACCGTCGCCGCGAACGACGACGTCGCGATGAGCGCGCTCGCCGCGACATTGCAAGGGCGAAGCGCCGATTCAAACGATCAATTCAAGGTCGACAGATTGTTCAGGCCGACGAAGAAGTACTGGTAGACGAGGACGTGCGACACCAGATAGACCTGTTCGACGACAAAGTATTAGAAGATCGCGAGGCCAGCGAGATCGAAGAGGATCTGCCTCCAATGCGCAAAGAAGACGAGTTGAAGGCGCCAGAGCGGGAGCGAGAGCGAGAAGCCGCGCGTCAAGAAGAGCTCGTGAGCCACCGTCGCCGCGAACGACGACGTCGCGATGAGCGCGCTCGCCGCGACATTGCAAGAGCGGAGCGCCGATTCAAAGAGGATCAATTCAAGGTCGATCAGATCGATCAGGCCGACAAGCAAGTAGACGAAGACGTGCGACACCAGATAGACCTGTTCGACGACAAAGTATTAGAAGATCGCGAGGCCAGCGAGATCGAAGAGGATCTGCCTCCAATGCGCAAAGAAGACGAGTTGAAGGCGCCAGAGCGGGAGCGAGAGCGAGAAGCCGCGCGTCAAGAAGAGCTCGTGAGCCACCGTCGCCGCGAACGACGACGTCGCGATGAGCGCGCTCGCCGCGACATTGCAAGAGCGGAGCGCCGATTCAAACAGGATCAATTCAAGGTCGACGAGATTGTTCAGGCCGACGAAGAAGTACTGGTAGACGAGGACGTGCGACACCAGATAGACCTGTTCGACGACAAAGTATTAGAAGATCGCGAGGCCAGCGAGATCGAAGAGGATCTGCCTCCAATGCGCAAAGAAGACGAGTTGAAGGCGCCAGAGCGGGAGCGAGAGCGAGAAGCCGCGCGTCAAGAAGAGCTCGTGAGCCACCGTCGCCGCGAACGACGACGTCGCGATGAGCGCGCTCGCCGCGAATTGCAAGAGCGAGCGCCGATTCAAAGAGGATCAATTCAAGGTCGACAGATCGATCAGGCCGACAAGCAAGTAGACGAAGACGTGCGACACCAGATGACCTGTTCGATGACGCAGTATTAGAAGATCGCGAGGCCAGCGAGATCGAAGAGGATCTGCCTCCAATGCGCAAAGAAGACGAGTTGAAGGCGCCAGAGCGGGAGCGAGAGCGAGAAGCCGCGCGTCAAGAAGAGCTCGTGAGCCACCGTCGCCGCGAACGACGACGTCGCGATGAGCGCGCTCGCCGCGACATTGCAAGAGCGGAGCGCCGATTCGAAGACGATCAATTCAAGGTCGACGAGATTGTTCAGGCCGACGAAGAAGTACTGGTAGACGAGGACGTGCGACACCAGATAGACCTGTTCGACGACAAAGTATTAGAAGATCGCGAGGCCAGCGAGATCGAAGAGGATCTGCCTCCAATGCGCAAAGAAGACGAGTTGAAGGCGCCAGAGCGGGAGCGAGAGCGAGAAGCCGCGCGTCAAGAAGAGCTCGTGAGCCACCGTCGCCGCGAACGACGACGTCGCGATGAGCGCGCTCGCCGCGACATTGCAAGGCGGAGCGCCGATTCGAAGACGATCAATTCAAGGTCGACGAGATTGTTCAGGCCGACGAAGAAGTACTGGTAGACGAGGACGTGCGACACCAGATAGACCTGTTCGACGACAAAGTATTAGAAGATCGCGAGGCCAGCGAGATCGAAGAGGAGCTGCCTCCAATGCGCAAAGAAGACGAGTTGAAGGCGCCAGAGCCAGAGCGAGAGCGAGAAGCCGCGCGTCAAGAAGAGCTCGTGAGCCACCGTCGCCGCGAACGACGACGTCGCGATGAGCGCGCTCGCCGCGACATTGCAAGAGCGGAGCGCCGATTCAAACAGGATCAATTCAAGGTCGACGAGATTGTCAGGCCGACGAAGAGTACTGGTAGACGAGGACGTGCGACACCAGATAGACCTGTTCGACGACAAAGTATTAGAAGATCGCGAGGCCAGCGAGATCGAAGAGGATCTGCCTCCAATGCGCAAAGAAGACGAGTTGAAGGCGCCAGAGCGGGAGCGAGAGCGAGAAGCCGCGCGTCAAGAAGAGCTCGTGAGCCACCGTCGCCGCGAACGACGACGTCGCGATGAGCGCGCTCGCCGCGACATTGCAAGAGCGGAGCGCCGATTCGAAGACGATCAATTCAAGGTCGACGAGATTGTTCAGGCCGACGAAGAAGTACTGGTAGACGAGGACGTGCGACACCAGATAGACCTGTTCGACGACAAAGTATTAGAAGATCGCGAGGCCAGCGAGATCGAAGAGGATCTGCCTCCAATGCGCAAGAAGACGAGTTGAAGGCGCCAGAGCGGAGCGAGAGCGAGAAGCCGCGCGTCAAGAAGAGCTCGTGAGCCACCGTCGCCGCGAACGACGACGTCGCAATGAGCGCGCTCGCCGCGAAATTGCAAGAGCGGAGCGCCGATTCAAAGAGGATCAACTCAAGGTCGATCAGATCGATCAGGCCGACAAGCAAGTAGACGAAGACGTGCGACACCAGCTGACTGATCGATGACGCAGAGTTAGAAGATCGCGAGGATAGCGAGATCGAAGAGGATCTGCCTCCAATGCGCAAAGAAGACGAGTTGAAGGCGCCAGAGCGGGAGCGAGAGCGAGAAGCCGCGCGTCAAGAAGAGCTCGTGAGCCACCGTCGCCGCGAACGACGACGTCGCGATGAGCGCGCTCGCCGCGACATTGCAAGGCGGAGCGCCGATTCGAAGACGATCAATTCAAGGTCGACGAGATTGTTCAGGCCGACGAAGAAGTACTGGTAGACGAGGACGTGCGACACCAGATAGACCTGTTCGACGACAAAGTATTAGAAGATCGCGAGGCCAGCGAGATCGAAGAGGATCTGCCTCCAATGCGCAAAGAAGACGAGTTGAAGGCGCCAGAGCGGGAGCGAGAGCGAGAAGCCGCGCGTCAAGAAGAGCTCGTGAGCCACCGTCGCCGCGAACGACGACGTCGCGATGAGCGCGCTCGCCGCGACATTGCAAGGGCGAAGCGCCGATTCAAACAGGATCAATTCAAGGTCGATCAGATCGATCAGGCCGACGAAGACGTACTGGTAGACGAGGACGTGCGACACCAGATAGACCTGTTCGACGACAAAGTATTAGAAGATCGCGAGGCCAGCGAGATCGAAGAGGATCTGCCTCCAATGCGCAAAGAAGACGAGTTGAAGGCGCCAGAGCGGGAGCGAGAGCGAGAAGCCGCGCGTCAAGAAGAGCTCGTGAGCCACCGTCGCCGCGAACGACGACGTCGCGATGAGCGCGCTCGCCGCGACATTGCAAGAGCGGAGCGCCGATTCGAAGACGATCAATTCAAGGTCGACGAGATTGTTCAGGCCGACGAAGAAGTACTGGTAGACGAGGACGTGCGACACCAGATAGACCTGTTCGACGACAAAGTATTAGAAGATCGCGAGGCCAGCGAGATCGAAGAGGATCTGCCTCCAATGCGAAAGAAGACGAGTTGAAGGCGCCAGAGCGAGAGCGACAGCGAGAAGCCGCGCGTCAAGAAGAGCTCGTGAGCCACCGTCGCCGCGAACGACGACGTCGCGATGAGCGCGCTCGCCGCGAATTGCAAGAGCGGAGCGCCGATTCAAAGAGGATCAACTCAAGGTCGATCAGATCGATCAGGCCGACAAGCAAGTAGACGAAGACGTGCGACACCATCTGGACTTGATCGATGACGCAGAGTTAGAAGATCGCGAGGATAGCGAGGTCGAAGAGGATCTGCCTCCAATGCGCAAAGAAGACGAGTTGAAGGCGCCAGAGCGGGAGCGAGAGCGAGAAGCCGCGCGTCAAGAAGAGCTCGTGAGCCACCGTCGCCGCGAACGCCGACGTCGCGATGAGCGCGCTCGCCGCGACATTGCAAGAGCGGAGCGCCGATTCGAAGACGATCAATTCGACGTAGACGAGATTGTTCAGGCCGACAAGCAAGTAGACGAAGACGTGCGACACCAGATAGACCTGTTCGACGACAAAGTATTAGAAGATCGCGAGGCCAGCGAGATCGAAGAGGATCTGCCTCCAATGCGAAGAAGACGAGTTGAAGGCGCCAGAGCGGAGCGAGAGCGAGAAGCCGCGCGTCAAGAAGAGCTCGTGAGCCACCGTCGCCGCGAACGACGACGTCGCGATGAGCGCGCTCGCCGCGAAATTGCAAGAGCAGAGCGCCGATTCAAAGAGGATCAATCAAGGTCGATCAGATCGATCAGGCCGACAAGCAAGTAGACGAAGACGTGCGACACCAGCTGGACTTGATCGATGACGCAGAGTTAGAAGATCGCGAGGAGCGAGTCGAAGAGGATCTGCCTCCAATGCGCAAAGAAGACGAGTTGAAGACGCCAGAGCGGGAGCGAGAGCGAGAAGCCGCGCGTCAAGAAGAGCTCGTGAGCCACCGTCGCCGCGAACGACGACGTCGCGATGAGCGCGCTCGCCGCGACATTGCAAGGGCGGAGCGCCGATTCGAAGACGATCAATTCAAGGTCGACGAGATTGTTCAGGCCGACGAAGAAGTACTGGTAGACGAGGACGTGCGACACCAGATATACCTGTTCGAAGACAAAGTATTAGAAGATCGCGAGGCCAGCGAGATCGAAGAGGATCTGCCTCCAATGCGCAAAGAAGACGAGTTGAAGGCGCCAGAGCGGGAGCAAGAGCGAGAAGCCGCGCGTCAAGAAGAGCTCGGAGCCACCGTCGCCGCGAACGACGACGTCGCGATGAGCGCGCTCGCCGCGACATTGCAAGGGCGAAGCGCCGATTCAAACAGGATCAATTCAAGGTCGATCAGATCGATCAGGCCGACGAAGACGTACTGGTAGACGAGGACGTGCGACACCAGATAGACCTGTTCGACGACAAAGTATTAGAAGATCGCGAGGCCAGCGAGATCGAAGAGGATCTGCCTCCAATGCGCAAAGAAGACGAGTTGAAGGCGCCAGAGCGGGAGCGAGAGCGAGAAGCCGCGCGTCAAGAAGAGCTCGTGAGCCACCGTCGCCGCGAACGACGACGTCGCGATGAGCGCGCTCGCCGCGACATTGCAAGAGCGGAGCGCCGATTCGAAGACGATCAATTCAAGGTCGACGAGATTGTTCAGGCCGACGAAGAAGTACTGGTAGACGAGGACGTGCGACACCAGATAGACCTGTTCGACGACAAAGTATTAGAAGATCGCGAGGCCAGCGAGATCGAAGAGGATCTACCTCCAATGGGCGAAGAAGACAAGTTGAAGGCGCCAGAGCGAGAGCGACAGCGAGAAGCCGCGCGTCAAGAAGAGCTCGTGGGCCACCGTCGCCGCGAACGACGACGTCGCGATGAGCGCGCTCGCCGCGACATTGCAAGAGCGGAGCGCCGATTCGAAGACGATCAATTCGACGTAGACGAGATTGTTCAGGCCGACAAGCAAGTAGACGAAGACGTGCGACACCAGATAGACCTGTTCGACGACAAAGTATTAGAAGATCGCGAGGCCAGCGAGATCGAAGAGGATCTGCCTCCAATGCGAAGAAGACGAGTTGAAGGCGCCAGAGCGAGAGCGAGAGCGAGAAGCCGCGCGTCAAGAAGAGCTCGTGAGCCACCGTCGCCGCGAACGACGATGTCGCAATGAGCGCGCTCGCCGCGAAATTGCAAGAGCAGAGCGCCGATTCAAAGAGGATCAACTCAAGGTCGATCAGATCGATCAGGCCGACAAGCAAGTAGACGAAGACGTGCGACACCAGCTGGACTTGATCGATGACGCAGAGTTAGAAGATCGCGAGGATAGCGACGTCGAAGAGGATCTGCCTCCAATGCGCAAAGAAGACGAGTTGAAGGCGCCAGAGCGGGAGCGAGAGCGAGAAGCCGCGCGTCAAGAAGAGCTCGTGAGCCACCGTCGCCGCGAACGACGACGTCGCGATGAGCGCGCTCGCCGCGACATTGCAAGGGCGGAGCGCCGATTCGAAGACGATCAATTCAAGGTCGACGAGATTGTTCAGGCCGACGAAGAAGTACTGGTAGACGAGGACGTGCGACACCAGATAGACCTGTTCGACGACAAAGTATTAGAAGATCGCGAAGCCAGCGAGATTGAAGAGGATCTGCCTCCAATGCGCAAAGAAGACGAGTTGAAGGCGCCAGAGCGGGAGCGAGAGCGAGAAGCCGCGCGTCAAGAAGAGCTCGTGAGCCACCGTCGCCGCGAACGACGACGTCGCGATGAGCGCGCTCGCCGCGACATTGCAAGAGCGGAGCGCCGATTCGAAGACGATGAATTCGACGTAGACGAGATTGTTCAGGCCGACAAGCAAGTAGACGAAGACGTGCGACACCAGATAGACCTGTTCGACGACAAAGTATTAGAAGATCGCGAGGCCAGCGAGATCGAAGAGGATCTACCTCCAATGGGCGAAGAAGACGAGTTGAAGGCGCCAGAGCGAGAGCGACAGCGAGAAGCCGCGCGTCAAGAAGAGCTCGTGAGCCACCGTCGCCGCGAACGACGACGTCGCGATGAGCGCGCTCGTCGCGAAATTGCAAGAGCAGAGCGCCGATTCAAAGAGGATCAACTCAAGGTCGATCAGATCGATCAGGCCGACAAGCAAGTAGACGAAGACGTGCGACACCAGCTGGACTTGATCGATGACGCAGAGTTAGAAGCGCGCGAGGCCAGCGAGATCGAAGAGGATCTGCCTCCAATGCGCAAAGAAGACGAGTTGAAGGCGCCAGAGCGGGAGCGAGAGCGAGAAGCCGCGCGTCAAGAAGAGCTCGTGAGCCACCGTCGCCGCGAACGACGACGTCGCGATGAGCGCGCTCGCCGCGACATTGCAAGGGCGGAGCGCCGATTCGAAGACGATGAATTTGAGGTAGACGAGATTTTTCAGGCCGACAAGCAAGTAGACGAAGACGTGCGACGCCAGATAGACCTGTTCGATGACAAAGTATTAGAAGATCGCGAAGACAGCGAGATCGAAGAGGATCTGCCTTCACTGGGCAAAGAAGACGAGTTGAAGGCGCCAGAGCGGGAGCGAGAGCGAGAAGCCGCGCGTCAAGAAGAGCTCGTGAGCCACCGTCGCCGCGAACGACGACGTCGCGATGAGCGCGCTCGCCGCGACATTGCAAGAGCGGAGCGCCGATTCGAAGACGATGAATTCGAGGTAGACGAGATTGTTCAGGCCGACAAGCAAGTAGACGAAGACGTGCGACGCCAGATAGACCTGTTCGATGACAAAGTATTAGAAGATCGCGAAGCCAGCGAGATCGAAGAGGATCTGCCTCCTATGCGCAAAGAAGACGAGTTGAAGGCGCCAGAGCGGGAGCGAGAGCGAGAAGCCGCGCGTCAAGAAGAGCTCGTGAGCCACCGTCGCCGCGAACGACGACGTCGCGATGAGCGCGCTCGCCGCGACATTGCAAGAGCGGAGCGCCGATTCGAAGACGATGAATTCGAGGTAGACGAGATTGTTCAGGCCGACAAGCAAGTAGACGAAGACGTGCGACGCCAGATAGACCTGTTCGATGACAAAGTATTAGAAGATCGCGAAGCCAGCGAGATCGAAGAGGATCTGCCTTCACTGGGCAAAGAAGACGAGTTGAAGGCGCCAGAGCGGGAGCGAGAGCGAGAAGCCGCGCGTCAAGAAGAGCTCGTGAGCCACCGTCGCCGCGAACGACGACGTCGCGATGAGCGCGCTCGCCGCGACATTGCAAGAGCGGAGCGCCGATTCGAAGACGATCAATTCAAGGTCGACGAGATTGTTCAGGCCGACGAAGAAGTACTGGTAGACGAGGAAGTGCGACACCAGATAGACCTGTTCGACGACAAAGTATTAGAAGATCGCGAGGCCAGCGAGATCGAAGAGGAGCTTCCTTCATTGTGCAAAGAAGACGATTTGAAGGCGCCAGAGAGAGAGCGAGAGCGGGAAGCCATGCGTCTAGAAGAGCTCGTGAGCCACCGTCGCCGCGAACGACGACGTCGCGATGAGCGCGCTCGCCGCGACATTGCAAGAGCGGAGCGCCGATTCAAAGAGGATCAACTCAAGTTCGTCGAAATAGATCAGGCCGACAAGCAAGTAGACGAAGACGTGCGACACCAGCTGGACTTGCTCGATGGGGCAGGGTGTCTTAAGGAAAGGAATATTTTTGCAGCTTCTAGGATGACAGTTCGTTTTTTGGATGTTGTCAACGAGTTACGCTTTCTCCTTGATGTTATTTGTAACCCGGAGGTGGACGTTTTATCTGATGGTTTCGAATCATCAGAATTTTTCGATGGTAGCAGCAGTGTTTCGTTTAGTCAGCTTTGCTTGGATGTGCAAGAGGATGGATATTCGGCTGATCGAAGCATGAGTATTTCTCGTCGAGCTTTTTGGCGCGGTTCGTCTGATGAGTCTACTTTATTTTCTACTGGCTCTTTTTGCTCTGTGTCAGTTTTTGAACGCCCAGCTTCTGTTGAGCGCTTGTCTTCAAAGAGATGGAGGAGCCGATCTGTCGACCGTGCAATTTCTCCCTATCGAAGCATTCGCAATTTGTCGGATTTCGATGGCGAATCGTGGCTTCGAGTCCAACAGCGTTTTCCCATCCCTAAAAAAATACGAGTAAACAGTGATAAACTTTCAGAGCGTTCTCGAGAATCAACAAAGTGCTGGCCAATATGGTTTGCAGACTCTGAAAACTCCGATGAAGCTGGTGCCGATGCAGATGACTCTGGTTCAGGTGACGTAAAAGCTGTTGTTGAAAAAACTGGTGCTGGTGCTGATGAAGCGGCTGCAGGAGCCAATAAAGCTGGTGCTGCATCTGGCTCTAAAACTTCCTTCAGTGAAAGGGCGCCAATGGTTTCCACAATAAGCGCGCTTAGCGACGCCGACCAAAGCCAGCTACTTGGTCGCATTGTGTTTAGTCAGTTTCGTGGAGCCACCTCCGTAGACTGGGCTCAGCTGGAGTCCCAGATGGAGCGAGCAATGCGATATTTGGAAGGCAAGATTCGAGAGGTTCACGCGAGCAACGACGCCTCCACCGATGCTGACTCGGTGTCCACTGCTTCGGTTAGGAAGGATGAGCGGCCTGCTGAATATGATTGGGACGCGCGAGCGCGCTGGCTGCTTGACAATTGGACTCGGCCTGAGTTAGCCGACTGCGGCGCGCTCCGCCTGCTGCTCGGCCGCATCATTGTGAGCCAGTTTGTGGCCCGGCCAGCCCAGCCATGGTCAACTCTGCGCGAGAATTTGGCGCCGCCACCGCCTTCGCCGTCCGCGGCTTGGCCCGACTCGTCTGACCCGTCGCTGAAATCGGAGTCTTCGAAAGTCTCCACCGGCGGCGTCTGTTGCGGGTCGCGTCGCGGCAAGCGCTGACAAAATTTACTTTGACAGACTGTTGAGTAGAAACCGTTTTTCTTTCTCTTTTTTAACTTTATCGGAATAAGCGGAATCGACTGAAACAAATATACATGTTTGCGGCATTGAGGGCTGATTAAAGTTTTGCTTTAACTGTCTACTCTAATTTTGGTTTGAATCTTTTTAACCGGTTTTTATAACATTCAGGCCGAAACAAAAATCATATGAGCCGAAACTATAAATGATAGCTTGCATTTACCTTGTATTTGACATTTTAATGCTTTATTTTATAGTACTCGTAGTATCCAGGAAAAATTTTTGGTTAAAAAGTAAGGGCAATTTACTTGCAACCGGGAGAAAGTCTTACTGTGCTTCTGCTTTTTCTACCTGTTTCTCTGGGTCTACGTACAAGTTAGCCTACCTTCGTAGTGACATCAATAGGCCGTAATGTTCAAGCAATGAGTTCGTTAACTTGTAAACGTGAAACTTACGAGCATACACTAAACGAATAAGCTAAGGTGCTATCTAGTCTCTTCGTAATATAACCCGATGATATTAGCACACAAAACGAGTGTAGTGTACTCAGAGTAGTGTCCGAGTAATATCCGAGTAGTGTCCAAGTAGTGTCTGAGTAGTTTCCGACTAGCATTCGAGCAGTGTCTGGGTAGCAATCATGTAGTGTCTGAGAAGTATTTGGGTAATTTATTAACGAGTTCGAGCAGAGCGCCTGTAATAACTGATACGGAGTTGGAGTTATATGTAGTGAGAAATAATAACTAAAAACTGAAAATGCCTCTTCGGTCTGAATTGCGACTGTAGCGCGCTTTCTTAACTGTAATTCAACATTATTGGCTTTCAAAAGTACATGTCAATTAGCTACTAGAAGTAGGCAACTGGATTAACTGACTCGGCGATCTTTTATTTTCGACTGGCGATTGGTGGAAAGCCAACCGCGGAGTCCATTTGCTCCGCAGTTGCTCAAATATCCAAACAAATTGCAACATGCCGATGCCAACTCAGCCTCAACAGGCTGCGCTAACATGGCTGAGAAGCTGGCACCGCTGATGATGATGCTGCTTCTACTAGGGCTGCTCGAGAGTTTGCCTCTCGGTGCTGGACTGCTTGACCTCTATGTGACCCGCAATGATATGAGAGCTGCTGTCAGTAAGTTTCTTATTAATCTGGCTGTGAATCAGCCTCACTAATGCTAACAGAAACTAAGTTGGATAGACACTAGGACGGACACTAAAACAATATGATAGACACTAAGACAGACACCCCGGACAAACACGAACACTAGGACAGACACCACGGACAAACACTAGAACACTAGGACAGACACCCGGAGACACTAAAACAATAGGATAGACACAAAAACACTAGGACAGACACAAAAACACTAGGATAGGCACAGAAACACTAGGACAGACACCCGGAGAGACACTAGGACAGACACAAAAACACTAGGACAGACACAAAAACACTAGGATAGGCACAGAAACACTAGGACAGACACCCGGAGAGACACTAGGACAGACACAAAAACACTAGGATAGGCACAGAAACACTAGGATAGACACAAAAACACTAGGAAAGGCACAGAAACACTAGGACAGGCACAGAAACACTAGGACAGGCACAGAAACACTAGGATAGACACAAAAACACTAGGATAGACACAAGAACACTAGGATAGACACAAAAACACTAGGATAGACACAAAAACACTAGGATAGGCACAGAAACACTAGGACAGGCACAGAAACACTAGGACAGACACCCGGAGAGACACTAGGACAGACACAAAAACACTAGGATAGACACAAAAACACTAGGATAGACACAAAAACACTAGGATAGGCACAGAAACACTAGGACAGACACCCGGAGAGACACTAGGACAGACACAGAAACACTAGGATAGACACAAAAACACTAGGATAGACACAAAAACACTAGGATAGGCACAGAAACACTAGGATAGACACAAAAACACTAGGATAGGCACAGAAACACTAGGACAGGCACAGAAACACTAGGACAGGCACAGAAACACTAGGATAGACACAAAAACACTAGGATAGACACAAGAACACTAGGATAGACACAAAAACACTAGGATAGACACAAAAACACTAGGATAGGCACAGAAACACTAGGACAGGCACAGAAACACTAGGACAGACACCCGGAGAGACACTAGGACAGACACAAAAACACTAGGATAGACACAAAAACACTAGGACAGACATGACAGACACCCGGTCAGACACTGAGACAGACACAAGGACAGGCCCTATGAAAGGCAGACTGGCTCAACCCGCAGGATCAGGCAACGCCTCCAGGGTCTTTTACGTGTTCGATGGCACGGTGAACAAATACGCGCTCGGCTTCAGCATCTCCGTGCCACTGTCGGTGGCAAAGCTGCGATTTCGCTGGGCCAACAGGGCCGGCCACGAGGCGAGTGGGCTATCGGCGGTTGGAAGAAAAGCCAACTGTTTCGGAACAACAAAAAACTCGCTTTTTCACCAATAATGGCATATTTTGCCACTTTTGCTTTCGCATTTGATACCACTTTGGAGACAATATAATATAATTGAGCTCGCAATGTAGCTCGCAGTCAACGTGAAGTAATTATTTAATTAATTCGTCTAGTTTTAGCAGTGAACGCGTAATCTATTCGTAAGCGATACAATAATTTCAGATGCCCTACTCGATCGGCTTCTCGGTGGAGGACCAGAAAGCCATGGGCTCGCCAGTGTTAAGCATTGCTGCCCAGGGATTCGTGCCGCACGCCGACTCAAGTAGGGATACTGGGTTGAGGATCTAAGACTGAGAGATTGAGGAAGTGAGACTGAGGGATTGAGGACATGAGACTGGGAGTGAGGACATGAGACTGAGGGACTGAGGTACTGAGGGACTGAGGTTGAGGGACTGAGTACACGATACTGGAATTGAGTAACTGTGGGACAAAAGGGACTGAGGGGCTAATGACTGAAGACACGAGACTGAGGGACTGAGGCTGAGGGACTGAAACTGAGGGACTGAGGACACGAGACTGAGGGATTGAGCGGCCTAAGGTGAATAGTGTGTGTGTCCTGGTTTAATGTGGGGGATCGGAGAGGCGCCAGGTGTGACAGCCAAGAGAAAAGCAAATCAAAATGGAAGCACATGTACTTCGCCCTGCTTTTCTATCCAATAAAGCTTCGAAAAATAAGGCAATTCTTGGCGTCGAAAGACGTAAAGGAGACAGAAGGTGATAACGACTGCAAAGGTTGACGGAAAGGGAGCAAAATTATTGGCCAGTAGACGAATATTTTTCTCAGAACGAAAGCTATGCCGAATTTTTTACAATCGCTTTCGTTTAAATTGCAGCATTCGACGCCTCGCTGCCCTGCACTGGGGCAGCGCTCGCCGAGGTGCCGCTGGCCATCCTGCTGAATGTCACCCTACGGCCTGGCGAGCCGCCTGTGCAACTGCGGATTCGCAGGCGAAAATTGTGCGGCCGGACTGCCGGGAATCGCCGGAGTTTGCTGAGCGGTAGGAAGGGAACTGGGGTAGCCGAAGAGGAACTGGGGTGGTGGGAGGAGAACTGGAGGGGTGGGAAGGGAACTGGGTGGTGGGAGGAGAATTGGAGGGGTGGGAAGGGAACTGGGTGGTGGGAGGAGAATTGGAGGGGATGGGAAGGGAACTGGGGTGGTGGGAAGGGAACTGGGGTATTGGGAAGGGTGTTGTGATAAAAATTGAAGTATCTTGGAGAGCAAAAGCCAGAATTTAACTACCAATTACACTCGTATATTAAATACAAAAATACGTCAAACTCTCTCAATGAATTTAAAGCTTGATTTCATTGAAAAATTTACAGAAGAGAAGCCAAAGTCAGATAAAAAGTCTACAGCAGAGACACGAGAGCAGTCAGTTCTCTCTGAAACCAATCAGGCGGCTGCCGCGGTGCGCACGCCAGCGGCATTGAGACTGCTGCTCCCGCTGCTGTTTGTGTTGCTTGTGGCGCTGCTGGCCGCGGCAGCGGTCACCTACCTGCTGCTATGCCGCTGCTTCCGCTTGAAAAAAGCCAGCTCTGGCGCCGCCACCGCAGCTGCGTCGGCTGGCAAAGCGGCGGCGTTAAAAGGCCGCACGCTGCAGAGCACGGCAGTGATTTGGAGCGACGGGTCGGACAGCTGCAGCCTGACCAGCAGGGCCACCTCCTCCAGTGAGACGACGCTGAGAATAGATCTGGGAATGCTCCTAATGATTCAATTTCTGAAAGCTGTGTATAACTCACAATAAATAGTCTGAGTGAGAATGTCTAAGGCTCAGAGTAGTGGTCTAAGGCTGGGAGAGTAGATGTCTAAGGCTAAGAGAGTACTCGTAGATGTCTAGGGCTGAGAGATATCCAAGGCTGAGAGATGTCTAAGGCTGAGAGAAAATGTCTCAGCCTTATTTAAGAGAAAATAATAATAACAATTGATTGCACCTGCCCCAGTTGGTCAGATGTACAACCAACAGCTCAGCCGCAGTTATTGCTCGGCGCATCTGAAGGCTGCGTACGGCTGTTCAGTCCAAGGACTGGGGGGTCGCCACACACAGCCTCAATTACCCCAGCTAATGCTGGCACCCATTTTACAGCTGGGTGAACTGAAGCAATGCAGAGTTGTGTCTTGCTCAAGGACACAAATTGTTCCGAGTGGGTCGAGAATGGAATCCCCGACCTTTAAATCGTGAGTCCGACGCTCTAATCACTAGACTACAGCCCATTAGGCTCAAAGTAGATGTCTAAGGCTCAGAGTAGATGTCTAAGGCTCAGAGTAGATGTCTAAGGCTCAGAGTAGATGTCTAAGGCTCAGAGTAGATGTCTAAGGCTCAGAGTAGATGTCTAAGGCTCAGAGTAAATGTCTAAGGTAGATGTCTAATATCTAATATTAAATCCCTATCCTCGCTCCACCGCCTGCAGACCAGCCCAGCCACCAGTTGGGCGCCTCACCCATAGTGCAACGCCGCATCAGTAGCCCTCGGGACATTCTGTTAGAGGTTCAAACCGCGTGGCATACAGTCAGCCTTGAGTACACCCTAATGGAAGGTGAGCCCTGTGACCAGATATATTGACTTCGGTCCAGATATTTCAGGTGCTGGCTGCGTGAGAACTCTGAAGCACGCCCGCCACACTGCAGGCTGCTACGGTCTGGTTTACCGAGGCAGCTGGGAGCCGCCCCACGGCCGTGGTAGGAACATCGTCAAGAGTGGGCGCGAGGAGGTGCTGATCAAGACAGTGGTCGGTGAGTGGCTGAATCGAGGGCGATTTCGGTTTAGCCAATTAACGTTCATAATTACATGTATGGTAATCGATGATTGGGGATGCTGATTAAAACTAACTCCAAATTTTAACAGCATATTCCAACGCCACCCAACTTCAACACTTCGATTCCAACACCCTAATTCCAGCACCCCAATTCCAGCATGCCAATTCCAGCACCCAGATTCCAGCACCCCAATTCCAGCCACCCAGATTATAGCATCCCAATTCCAGCACCCAGATTCCAGCACCCCAATTCCAGCACCCCAAATCCAGCACCCCAATTCCAGCATCCCAATTCCAGCCACCCAGGTTCCAGCACCCCAATTCCGGCATCCGAATTTCAGCCACCCAGGTTCCAGCACCCCAATTCCAGCCACCCAGATTCCAGCACCCCAATTCCAGCGCCGAGATTCCAGCACCCCAATTCCAGCACCCAGATTCCAGCCACCCAGGTTCCAGCACCCCAATTCCAGCACCCCAAATCCAGCACCCCAATTCCAGCATCCCAATTCCAGCCACCCAGGTTTCAGCACCCCAATTCCAGCACCCCAATTCCAGCATCCCAATTCCAGCCACTCAGGTTCCAGCACCCCAATTCCAGCACCCAGATTCCAGCACCCCAATTCCAGCACCCCAAATCCAGCACCCCAATTCCAGCATCCCAATTCCAGCCACCCAGGTTCCAGCACCCCAATTCCAGCACCCCAATTCCAGCATCCCAATTCCAGCCACCCAGATTCCAGCACCCCGATTCCAGCACTTCAACTCCGCCAGCCCCAATTACAGCACCTCAGTTCCAACTCCGCAACTCCAACTCCCATTCCAACACGGAAAAAGTTATTAATCCACTGATAAATCGATGTTAAAAAAGCAGAGCAGTTTTGTTTTCGCTGGCCAAGTCAATTTAGAACAGCATAACTGTAAACTCAAGATAAATATCTAATTAATGACCGGCTGCAGGCAATTAAGAGATGGGTTCTGGTGTTCAGCAACCCATCAAGTTGCGGCTAGATGGTTGCTCATTTGCTCACTCTGGCCCTGTATGAAAGCACAGGTGTGCTCACACTGGCCCTGTATGAAAATCACAGGTGTGCTCACACTAGGTCCTGAAGACAAGCACAGGTGTGCTCACACTAGGTCCTGAAGACAAGCACAGGTGTGCTCACACTAGGTCTTGAAGAGAAGCACAGGTGTGCTCACACTAGGTCCTGAAGACAAGCACAGGTGTGCTCACACTAGGTCCTGAAGACAAGCACAGGTGCGCTCACACTAGGTCCTGAAGACAAGCACAGGTGTGCTCACACTAGGTCCTGAAGACAAGCACAGGTGTGCTCACACTAGGTCTTGAAGAGAAGCACAGGTGTGCTCACTCTAGGTCCTGAACTCAAAAAACTTAATGGGAGGTCGAGTAAGCTGTCCAGTTAAACCGGACAATGAAAGGCCCAGCTGCCGTTTTTCCTTCATCGCTGCACGAGCAGAGGCTGCCCGGCTTGACCAGCTGAGCGCCGTGTCGCAGTCGGGAGTCCTGCTGGCCGGCCTGCAGCACAGGCACGTCAATCCGCTGCTTGCCTCGACCATGCCGCCCGGCGATCCTAGGCCGCACCTGATCTACCCCAACCCGGCTGGCGGCAACCTGAAGCTGCGCTTGATCGACAGCCGCGCCGGCCGGCCGGACCACGTGAGCGTTAGCATTACAGCCCCGCATTCCCGTAGACTGTCGCTCATGGAGTATTAGACAAGGACTACTCAAGTAACATATACAGTGGCGCACAATGAATTACGACCACCTAACTTTTAATTTCCTAACCTAAACAGATTTCGGGAGCATTTTAATCTAATCAGTTATAGATAACCATGGTATCAATCAATTAAATTAGTGATGTGTTGGGTAATTACTTGCAATTTAGTGTGTTTAATTGGAGTCCCTTGTCTCACTTTTGAATTTGATAAGTCACACAGTAATAAGACCACCTAAACAGTTGGGCTAAATGTGCAATTAAAAGTGGCCCTGCTGATTCTGCAAGTTCGAAACAGCTAATTCAATACTACTCCAAGCAAAAAATGATCTTGAACTCTCCCAGAATGGGAAAAGGCAGAGCTCTATCGCCTGAGTCGTGTAGCAAAATAAAGATCCTGTTCGACCAAGGAGTTTCCCAGCGAGCCAAAGCCACGCAGCTGGGAAAGTAAAAAAACACGCGTCCAGCAAGCCCTCAGGCGCCTCAGCAGCACTGGCAGCACAGGCTGTGCCCCAAGACCTGGCAGGGCACCGAAAACTGACCACGGACTGGATCGACGAATTGTGCGAGTGTCCGAGTCAAACCGTCGGCTCACCGCTGTGGACATCAGCCGTGAACTTCTGGTGCCCAGTGGTGTCCAGCTGCACCCCATGACTGTCCGCCGCCGTCTGGTAGCTGCTGGACTGCAAGGCCGCATTGCTAGGAAGAAGCCGTTTATCTCCGACAAAAACCGGGAAGCGGCGCTTGAACTGGCCGAAGCAGCATGCAAGCTAGACACCCCAGGACTGGGTCAAGACCAACTGGAGTGACGAGAGCAAATTTCCCGCACTGATTCTGACGGCCGCCAATATGTGCGCCACCGAGCTGGTGAGGAACTCGATCCCAGGTGCACCGTTGGTACCATGAAGCATGGAGGTGGTAATGTCATGGTGTGGGCTGGATTGTGAGCTGGGCCTGGGCCAATAACTCGCATTGAGGGCGTCATGGACAGTCAGAAGTACCGTGGCATCCTCGGTAGCCACCTACAAGAGGCAGTAGTTGCGCTGCCACTGGGTGTAGTGAACAGCTGGCAGTTTCAGCAGGACAACCATCCGAAGCAAACCTCCAAGTTTGTGAATGCATGGCTTGCTGAGAACAACATCCGCACCATGGACTGGCCAGCGCAGTCACCAGACCTCAATCCGATTAAGAAATGGTGGAACTGGGTTGAGCGGGACGGACATCCAGAGGCAGCAGCCAGCTTCCCTTGGTCAGCTGTACCGTGTCATTGAGGACTCGTGGGCTGCCATTGCGGCAGAAGTGTGCCAGAAGCTGGTGGACAGCATGCCTAGGCGGTGCAATGCTGTGTGATTAAGTCAAAAGGACCTGCTACGAAGTATTAGAGTAGTTAGTTTGATATCAGTGACATTTGCTTGGCTTATTTCCCAAGTATTTATATATGGTCTTATTTCAATGTTAAACCTAAAACTGTACTTCCCATTCAAATATCAGCTTTTTGAACTAAACACTGCTGGAAATTGAGCCAAAATACTAAATAAATAACATAAAGTAATATTCCTACAAGTTTTACTTCCAATTTAGTACTTAAATTTAGTTTAAAGACCAGTATGCCAAAAAAAATAATTTTACTTGGTGGTCCTAATTCATTGTGCGCCACGGTATATAGGACGCAACACTCGAAATCTATGGTAAATGTTTTGAAGGCCTCATCATCTCTGTTACACATATTGTTACAGTCAGCTAAGAATGACAAAATGGATTCATAAACCAATGAGCTAAGCCGTGCCATTTTAATGATTTTTAGGCACAGGAGAAATGCAAATGTAAGTAGGATTAAAAATTAGGGTAGAATCCTAATTTTCTGAACGAAAAGCTTTATAAATATCGATAGAGCAATAAGAAAGGCACAACATATCAAAAGATGAACACTGCGTCTGCCTCCTATCGAAAGCAATAACAATTTTTGTGCTGAAAAATTAAAACCTCCAATCTCTGTAGTGTATTTTTGGGCGAAAAGTGGCCTTCAAAACATTTACCATAGATTTCGAGTGTTGCGTCCTTCTACTAAAGTTGTCCTTGGTATTAGAATTATCTGTCTGGAGTGGAGTAGCTGGTCAATATTTCGTGGAATGCTCAATAAGTCAATCCGATAGTGATTCGATAGCAACTGCATGTCAATTTTTTAATTTCATCAGGTGTTGCAGCAGAGAGTCACGTTATGACAGGCAGGATTTTTAATTTCGCTGGTAATTACTTGCTAAGCTAATGCATTCCGCGAGCAAATCACTAGTGGGAAATTTCACTCGCGGGGCAATTCACTTGCGATAAAGTCTCATTGACCCAAATTTCTTACCTATTAAGTACTCGTAGGAATTCAGTTCTTTTTAACCTTGTTAAATATGTTTCCCCCGAAAACTGGGATTTGAACAAGAAGTCACCAGTACCGGTAGGCAAGCGTTCGAATCTACAGTGTGCAACTCTTTGTGCAACACAATAAAAGATTCGCTTTGCAGTCCTTTCCTACTACTCGTTAGTAGGGCGATCTGTTGTAACCTTAATAAGCTCGGTTCTGTATAAGCTTATCCTGCTAGTGCATACACAAAACTTCATTCCATTTTTGAGAACACGGAAAGCATAGACGAATGCGTGATGAAAATGACAGCTTTGTGGCAAGGAAAAAAACGTTTGAAAGCCACTTGAATAACACGGGAGCTCTGCCTAGTAAATCTATTGATCTTGATAGAATAGGGAAAATGGATGTGACCGGTCGGTTTCCCCATCCGGATGGTCTTATCTAGAACTCCCTGTATCGCTCGCATGCAGACTAAGAATTCGTACGCCCCCGACTACCTCCGCCAGACCCTGTCCACACAGCAGCTGCTGCACATGGCGGTGCAGATCGGCAAGGGTCTGGCCTATCTGCACCGCATGCAAGTGGTGCACAGGGATCTCGCCTGTCGCAACTGCGTGTGAGGATTTTTTGAGAGCTTTATAACAAAGTGCGTCCATTGCTAGAGCTTGCTCCTGGCCACTCTCCGCAGCCTGACGGCGGACGGCACGGTGCGCATCGGGGACGCGGCCCTGGCCAAGGACCTGTTCCCGGCGGACTACGAGTGCACAGGGGACGGCGACAGCCGACCAGTCAAGTGGCTGTCCGTCGAAGCCCTGATCGAGCGAAAGTTCTCGCCAGCCTCCGACATTTGGTCGCTGGGAGTGACGCTTTGGGAGCTCATCACCAGGTGCCAGCAGCCGTACAGTCGAGTTGACCCGCTGGAGATGAGCCGCCATCTGCGCCAAGGCTTCAGATTGACGAAGCCGACCAACTGTCCGGACCAGCTGTGAGGTTTATTCTCTATTTCAAGTAGTCAGAATCGAACTTGAGGCACTACTTCTATTTAAGCTCGCAGATAATGCAAAAAATGCTGTCAAATATGTACACCGCCTGTCCTCTCGAAAACGCGATGGAAAGATGTGGAGCCATCAGGCTGTGTCGATGGTTTTAACACATTTCAGATTCTCCATCATGCACAGCTGCTGGCATTATCGACCGGACTGCCGGCCTCGACTGAAGCAACTTCAAGCGGCGCTTGCGGGATTTCATGACACGATAAGCGTCTATGTATGAGAGGGGAGGAACTGAGCTGGTGGGAGATGCTGTGCGACATCAGGGGAGGAACTGAGCTGGTGGGAGATGCTGTGCGACACCAGGGGAGGAACTAAGAAGAGCTACAAGAGAAGAAAATGTGTATTCTTTATCAATTCCGCATGGCATCTTTGTTGGTAAATTTGTAACGTATTCTTATTAGAATTGAAATATAAAATAGAAAAAAAGGTAAAAACCAATTCTTATGGTTTAGTCAGTACGAGCTGCTTATCAACTGCAGCAGCTTACTGGTTTTTGAAGCAGAAATCGCTGTACTATAGTTTATTCGAAACCACGGAGACTTTATCGAGTCAAGTCGACTGAACTCGCAAATCGGAGCATTTAAAACTGACTAGCAAACTCTCGGGTGCAACATCCTAAGGAAGGGATTCAGCAGTTCATGCAGTGGCGTACGGGCATTCGCAGTTTGACCCACAATACGGACTCTGAACAGCATTGGCTACAACTGGTCGATGGTGTGGGCGATGATGGACTGCAGCCGATTGGCGGCCAGCTTGCTGGCCTTGAGCACCTCCAGGTGCACGCCGGTCTGGTCAAGCTCCGAGTCCGAGTCGGTAACCACCACGTTGGTGATGATGGAGAAGCCGATGACGCGGACTTTGCACTGCCTGGCCACGATGGTCTCGTGCACGGTGCTCATGCCGACCACGTCCGCGCCCAGACTGCGCAGCATTCGGCACTCGGCCGGAGTCTCGAAGTGCGGCCCGCCCAGCATAGCGTAGACACCGGTGCGGAGCGACACTCCGCTGGCTGCGGCTGCGGCTGCCACCTGCGGGAAAGCGGGACGGTGCAAGGCGGCCGTGTCAGTCAATTGATGCTTGACATGGAGTTGTTTATGGTCATTCACACATCGGTAGTAGATTCAGAGCTCAAGACAGAGACAGCGACTAAGTAAATTTCGAATATTAGCGACTTATTTATCCGTGAATAGTATTTGACCTTCAAACGTTAGGATCCGATGTTGAGAACACTTCCCTTCAGTTGAATTCTGTGAACATGCTACGGTAAAGTGGGCTCCCAAAAAAGCACCGTAGGGTCGCAGTCCTCTCACCTTGTCCCGCAGCTTCTTATCGTACGCATTATTCATCGGCACGAATCGGTCGCCGAACACCTCCGGGCTGAGGCCCTGCAACGGGCTGCGTCCGGAGAAGCCGGGAAAATTAATGTGATCCCGGATGGTCATGATGTCGCCTGGCTGGAACTCAGGCCGCAGTGAGCCGGCCGCGTTGGTCAAGATGACCACCGACACGCCCAGCTTGGCCATCACCCGCATCGGGAAGGAGCACTGCAGGTAGGTGAGGCCCTCGTAGGGATGAAGCCGGCCCTGCATGACGCAGACCCGCCTGCCGGCCAGCCGGCCGAGCACCAGCACGCCGGAGTGGCCGTGCACCGTGCTCTGCGCGAAATGCGGGATGTCGCCATAGCGGATGCGCACAGCCGGCTCCTCGACACTGTCGGCCAGTTCACCCAGGCCAGAGCCGCAGACGATCCCGATCTCCGGCTGCTCCGAGTAGCGGGCGCGCACAAAGTCGGTCGCTTCAGTGATCATCTCCATGGTAACCGTGCACGGGGCTGCCATAGCGACGGGATCTGAGGGGTGAATGAGGAGTTCTAAAGGCAGAGTCTAGCTAGTTAGCCCAGGTTTGCAGGGAGCATTGGGTGCTGCTGAAAATCAAAACGGCAGTCATCCAGCAGCCAAAGAGGAGGCGAGCAGTCATGCCCGATCCGCTGACCCCTGAGTACACACGCTCACGGCACTCACATAGGCTGCACCTCTCGGCAAAATTAACGTGGCTGCATGTGGAGGCGAGCTCTTCAAAGCTAGAGTTGCGCACAAGACGGTTGCAGGCAAGAATGGTGTGTAAGCTCCTACATTGATTCTGAATGTCTTTAGTGTACATCCCAATGTACTCAACTGACTGTGTTATTAGAGTTGACTTTTGAATATCCCCTTCGAGGACCATTAATTGGTAGTCCTTGGCGTGAGCCCTAGGTTTAAATGGATGCTATTCCGCCTATTGTCACAGCCAATGGGAGCGAAGTAAATAAAATGAGGATATATATCTGTTCTCCCATCTACTTAAAATATAGGAGAGACTTAGACGTGATTAGTTTTACGTATTCATCTTTCAAAATTCTTAGCCACGATTTGCTCTCCTCCTACTAATTACATCGAACACACCTTGGCTCATTATTTGAACTCACGAGCTCACCCATGAACTCATGAACTCACTGATTAACTCACTCATGACCTCATTAAGAGAATCAATCAACTCGCCTCGTACCTGTTTGAAGCTAGTGAAAACAACTGCTTTATAAGCTTTCCTTGGTCGCTTTAAATCGGTTGGGCAGCGCCGCGGAAATGCTGAGAAACTGAAACACTGGTCGGGTGCGCTATTGTGAACTCCGCTCGCTGCACCGCTTATATTGGCTGCAGCGGGGGGCATAACAGCCAGAGAAGCGGCGTAATCTGGTCTTCCTTATCTGTGAGGCCCACGGCCGGCCTGACTCATTCCAGCTGGTCCGAGGAGGCCGTCAACAAGAATCTAGAGTAGCAACTCCTCGCGTTTCTACAAGAAAATGCCAAAATTTGCCTCTATTTGTCGGATAATGAGGAAAAGTTGTCACTCCAGATTCTAATTCAAGATCTCCTTGGCTGTTCACACGTAGAACTGAAGGTTTTTCAAGCTTCTTAGCGGTGATAAGAGCCTCAACAGGCAATCTAGTTCTGTGCCAGATTGGCGGAAGGTGTGTCCGCAGAACCTGATAGACGCACTACACAACAGTGAGGCTAGAATGCTCTTTACCATTTCAAAGCAATATTGCGGTAAAGTTGCGCCCTTGATGAATAGTGAAAATAAGAATTTGAGCGCTATCACTTTTTGGTAAGCGACATGTTTCGCTTCGTGTCAGGCATCAGGCTCACGTTCTTATCTTTACCACTCAACGATCTGTCAGCTTTTGAGACACCACGTGTTCTCGTTTAGCTACGCTCAGCATTGCCAGACTGACTCGCCCTCGGTTTGGTCATTGAATCAGTATATGAGACCATGAGGTCAGACGGGTGTACACCCTGTGCGCACAGATCCGTGTGCACAGGGGTTAGCGGGATGGCACGGCTGCTTGCCTCCTCGCTGGCTAGTAGAGGTTGCCAGGCTCACTAAGACTGACTAAAAAGGGGTGTCAGCCACTCAATTCAGAGCTTGTTCAGCAAAGGCTGTGGCGTCATTGAAAATCTCAGCCCACATGAGTTCACAAAGACCCGCATTTTCCCTATTATCACCCACTGCAGCTGAGGGAGATGAACAGGCGTAAAGAGAGAAAACATCGTTGTGTGCTCACTGCACTGCTGCCAGGTCAATTTTCAGACTAATTTGGCATCAACATTTTCAACCCCACAATCCGCAATACAAAAAAGAAATTGTCCGTGTGTATCTAGTTTCTAACAATCATTTAGTCTCACATTGCTGACTTGTATGCTAGCAAGAAGAGAAATCTATTGAAATCTCTTTTTTCGGTACTTCTATCCCGACTTTTTAAAGCTTGAAGTATTGAATTTTATGCTGGCTAAAATAACCAAAACAAATAGGAAGTATTTAGAGTTTAGGCAGACTTAGACTCAAAGCAGATTTATTTCAACCAACCAGTCAGCATCGCCAACTCAGAATTCTACACCACCACCAGTATTGGAAGGCTAGCATTGAGAGAGTTCAATCCGGCAGTTTGGTGTCCGTTCACATGGGCGATCGGCTCTTCACGTTGTCCCTGTTCACCACGTTGAGATCGCGCAGCGTGACCGGCTTGCACAGGTTGCACTTCTTGGGGCACCTGGGCGCGTAGCTGCTGTAGCTGCAGATGGTGCTGTAGCTGCAGTAGTCGCTAGCGAGGGTGGAGTCGACGCACGGCTCTGCAAAGTTGCGGGGGCAGGACAGGGTTGGGGGTTGTCAGTCATTTCACCACGAGCTCAATAAGTTTTTAGTAAGGGCCATAGTTTTAGACGCTGCCGCAGATCAAGACGACAGTGGAGCCGCAGCCAGCGAGGAAGCAGGCAATCATGCCCTGAGCACGCGCATACGTACGCAGGCACGCACTCACACAGAGTATACAGCGGCCCTGACGTTCACATGGTCAGGCATGTACACACAGCTTATGCACAAGCCAACGGCTGAGCATCGAACCTTTGGCACATCAGCCGAGCCACTCCGTTCCCCCAGAGGCTTAGCTCCTAGATTCTACGGCAACTCACTCTCGCATTTGTTTCCGTAGAAGCCGTCCGGGCAGGTGCACTTGCAGTTGGCGGAGTCCAAAACGCCGCCGTTCAAGCAGCTCGAGATGCTGCAGGTGCAGTCGCCGGAGTTGCACTGGTCCTTGCGCATGCAGAGGCCGCGCTGCTTGAACACGTATTCGCCGTTGCACTGGCTGGCATCGTCGCCGCTCACGTATGGATATTCGCCATTGTAGTTGCCGCCTGTGGCGTAGTTGCACACAATGGTGTACGGGTAGTTGCTGCACCTGGAGACGCCGCAGCCAACCAATGTGGTCTTGGCCCACACGACCTGGGTGTAATGGCCGCACACTGCCGAGCAAGACTTAGTAGCGAAGGTGTAATCCTTGTACTCGCGGAACCACAAGTCAACGTAGCTGTAACGGTGAGCAAAGTGAGTTAGCATACAAGTGCTCAATTCTGGAAATCATAATCTGACAACGTATTCTTGCAATATTGCACAAGACGCACTAGCTGAAGTTGCCGCTGTATCCGCCGGCCCAGTTCTGGCCAACCCAGCTATATCCGGTCAGGGCTCGGTCGGATCCGCTGTCATGTCCGGCCACGCACTGCTTCACCCAGTTGTTGGCGCTGTCCATCAGGCGGTCGTCCCACTCCTGCGAAGGAGAAAGGAAGGTGATTAGCGATAGCAGCTGGTTGCACCCACCAGGGCTGGTAATGATAGCAGAGGAATAGCTAGATAATAATAATATTTGCGGGAGGGCTTCTGGACAATTCTGTCACACCGCTAGGCTAAGCGCGTCAATACTGTGGGCAGGCACGCACTCTTACACACGCTCACCCAGGGTGCACAGCGTCCTCGGACTTGCAAATAGTCAGGCATGTACACTCTGAGCCTTAAAGGTTGGCCCTGATTGGTGCAAACCGCACGATAACCCCCCCTCCAATTTTAGTGGACAAGCCCCAGCTTGCACGGCATTGAACCAGAGTTCGTGACGCCAAGTTTCAGACGCGTTTACCGCTGAGGAGAACAGCCTAGCGAGGGAGGGAAGCGGCACTCACCAGAGCTGGCATATTGGCAGCCTTCGGCTGGTTCCCGACGAGACCCATCGCAGTCCGGGCCCTCAGCACGTTGTGCGCGTCCAGAATGGCCTGCTTCTGCTCGGCCGTCAGGGTCACCAGCTCGCCGCTGGCCATGGTTGACGTGGCAACCAAAGCCCAAATGAGAGCTGCAGACAAGTTTCGGTTTGAGCGCTGTTAGAGCAGATGAAGAGAAGGTGGTTCAGTCTGTCAGCCAGTTTATACTTACCGAACACAAAAGCCATCGCCGTCGAATTGCTTGCGTAGAACCGGAGTCTGGGATCAGAAGTCGCTCAGAATGGACAATGCAAGACAATTCCGATCCGAAACGCACCTGTATATATAGTTTCTAAAGAGATTGTTGAACAGGATATTTGGCAGGCTGGAATTCTTGGCCCATCTTCTTCTAGGTGGTGGACTGACGCAGGAAATGAAAATTCGGGACTGCTTCCGCACCCACACGGCACGAAAACTTTTGTTTGCTGAGCGCCCACTTTCCATAAACTCTGAACGATAATTTCCGCCTGCAAGTCAAGGACAACTAGCTAGTAGGTAGGACGTTGCACTCTTTTACTTAAGAAGTCCTGTTGCTGGTCGCACTCCAACTCAACAAAACTCCTCCTCTTCTGACGCGCGAGGTTATTAAAATTGTAATATTTGCAATCCGTGACACCATGCGCTTAGATTTTCCAATCCTGCTGGGATGCAATTAAGTGTAGAGAAACAGTTTTGTTACTAAATATTGACTCTCAGCAAAAAAATCTCGCGCATTTTTCGAGGCTGTGTCAATGTTTTGTTAGCCCTGAACATTAGGATTGTTTCAGGGAAAACCGATCAGCTTTCTGACTGATAGAAAGTAAAATCACCTTCAGCCTTGAGGTTCGCTCACACCGACGTCAAACTATTAAGCCAGTTTTTTCGTGATCACAACACACCATGAGCATCAGTCTTGAGAAACGGGGTTCGACCATAGACAATAGAAATCGCTCCCGAATTGGAAGTGATTTACCAGAGCGGCGCTTTCGCTGTCCGATCCTTCCATTGGATCGGCAATGAGTGTACAATGAGTGTTATAACCGATGCGCCTTTGCCGCGATCAAGCAAAATAGATGTGTTAATAAAGTGAGCTTTCTCCGACTGATTTTATCCAAGTAGTCGGTTGGATGTCGTCATCGATAACAGCAGGGGCGTCGCCACGTACTGGGGGGGGACATGTCCCCCCCCAGTAAAAGCTATGGCAGCCTTGTGACCCCTTGTGAAAATCAATAATTTTTTTCAGGGTGCAAAAATATAGCACATGTGGCACCAAAACGAGTGCCTGCTGCGCTAAAATGAGTGTCTGCGGCGCCAAAATAAATGCTGACAACACCGATTCTCAAAATAATGTACATGCAGGAATTTGGTAATTTACACGTACATGCAAAATTCTTGGCTTTGGCCCCCCCCCACCATAAAATCCATGGCGACGCCCCTGGATAACAGTGCTAGCATTGCGCTGTGCAACCGAGCACACAATGGATTCACGCTTATCAAAGCCTTGCACCCTAGTGGTCTGGTAGGTTGTCATTTGAGTATGGCAGCAACTTTACGACACAGTATTTTTACCGAATTCATTAGACTCTCTGGAAGGCGCTCAGTACAAGTGAGTCACCACGGTGGATTCCAGTGGATGCAACTGATCCAGTCTCTAGTTGGTTTCCAAAAATTGAGTACGCAAACTTAGAAGTTTCTGTTAACCACTTAAAGCAATCAAGCAATTACGAGCGTAGCTTTCAACTTCCTCGAGCAATGAAGCGCTGGAAGTTCTGACAGACAGAGCAGCCTGGAAATTGGTCCGGCAGGCTTGGAACTTACACATCTTCATGGACATCTACATGGTCGCCGTATTTCTTTCATCATCTAAGACTTACTGCGTATTGCTGTGGATTAGTGATTCTTTCGAAAATAATCCTTTCGGATTTCTCGAGTGTTATGCACTCAAGCTTCAGAGGAAGTTCAACAATGACTGATAAAGTTGCTAAGCAATCCACTTTTTTTTACGGGCCCGGCTCTAAATGCCCATAATTATCACGCTAAGCCAGAAGGTTTCGGACTTACATAATAACATTTTACTATTAGCAATAGATACAATATAAAAAGCAGTGTTTTACATCATGGCAAACCAAACATATTCTTGTACATGTACATTAATTTTCACTGCTACAGTCAGTAAGCTCAGAATTTACTCGTACTTGTTGGTTAACTTACATTTAAACACCCAGCCAAACATCCGGTTTTACAGGCAAAAAATTAAGCTTAAAGCATTATTAGCAAGCAGTGATCATCATTTTCATTGCGACTCAACCCAACGGTTTCTAAATCAGTCTGAATTATTCTCAAACTTATTAGACATGGATTAGAAAAGTAAGGAAACCTAAAGAAAGCACAGAAAATGCCAAATCGTACACTTAAATGGTTCACGAACTAGTACTATAATCTGCCCTACTGTACTCCAATCTACCCTACTGTACTCCAATCTACCCTACTGTACTCCAATCTACCCTACTGTACTCCAATCTACCCTACTGTACTCCAATCTACCCTACTGTACTCCAATCTACCCTACTGTACTCCAATCTACCCTACTGTACTCCATTCTACCCTACTGTACTCCATTCTACTCTACTGTACTCCAATCCAACCCACACAACTGCCGGGTTGGTCAGAAGCTATCGCAAGCCAGAGCTGCAGGTCCAACTTAAAACCAGAAGCTGACGCTCAGGCTGCAGGACAGGCTGCGCACGTGGTGCCACCAGCCGGCCGGGATGAACAGCGCCTCGCCTGGCCCGAGCAGCGCCAGCAGTTCGTCAGCTCCGTCGAACAGGGGAAACTCGGCCAGGTCGGGCCGCTCCACATCGATGCGGCTGGTGCCGGCCAGGAGGTGCCCGCCGCCAACCGGGTAGAGCCGGTCCGACTGCTCCGCCGGGTAAAGGCGGACAGCTTTGAATCCGCGCACCTGGCAGAGCAGATTCGGTTTGGGATCTTGGTGACAGGGCGACACGGTGTGCGGCGGACCGAACCAGCAGTTGACGTCGGGCTCGCCGTCGCCTAGGCAGCAGTAGTCGGGCACGTCCGTGTCGCTGGCCAGGTCGGGCAGCTGGTCCAGCAGGCCGTGCTGCGCCAGGTAGCCACAGGGCAGCCGCTCGCAGGCCTTGGGACCGGAGTCGGCGGCAGCGGCGCATCGGGGCGCCACGAAGCGGCTAAAAAATTCGCTGAGCGGCATCAGCTGCTGGCCCCAGTCGTCGTCTGTGTAGCGGGAACCGATCTCGATCTTGATGAAGGCGGTTAGAGTGAATTGGAATCTACTATCTGGATATGCTATCGGGAATGTGCCATCGAGAATGTGCCATCGGGAATGTGCCATCGGGAATGTGCTATCGGGAATGTGCCATCAAGAATGTGCCATCGAGAATGTGCCATCGGGAATGTGACACCGGGAATGTGCCATCGGGAATATGCCATCGGGAATGTGCCATCGGGAATGTGCTATCGGGAATGTGCCATCGGGAATGTGCTATCGGGAATGTGCCATCGAGAATGTGCCATCGGGAATGTGCCATCGGGAATGTGCTATCGGGAATGTGCCATCGGGAATGTGCCATCGGGAATGTGCCATCGGGAATGTGCCATCGGGAATGTGCTATCGGGAATGTGCCATCGGGAATGTGCCATCGGGAATTTTCTTTTGGAAATGTGTTATTGGGAATGTGTTACTGGGAATGTGTTATTGGGAATATGCTATTAGGAATGTGTTACTAAGAATTTGCTATCGTAAATCGTGTGCTATCTCACAGGCACAGTTCGGTGGCCCCATCTGTCCAGCAGGTACCGCCAGTCCCAGCGCTGCATAGCCGGCCAGTGGTCCATGACGCCGCATACAATGACTGGCTCTTTAAGGCGGCCGAACTCTTCTAAGGACGGCCGAGTCAGCCGGACGACCGTGCGACCGCGGGCCGGCCCGGCGGACGCAGCGGGCCAGTCGCGAGTGGCTTCAGCCAGCGGACAGCAGCGGCAGGGCGGGCAGGCAGGCACAGCGGGGAGCCGTGCGTGCAGCCGATCGGCCAGGCCGGCCAGCTGGGCCAGCGGGTGCCCGAGCAGCAGGCCGCGGTCGCAGACGGCCAGGAGTTCGTGCAGGCGCTCGTCACCGACCTGACTGTCGGCAGCTTGGCGCTGCTGCTGGCCAAGCCAGACGACAATGAAAGCCAGGCGGGCGTAGAGCCGGCGCCAGAACACCGGCACGTCCTTCCAGTGGCCGGTATGCAGCCGGTGCCAGGCCAGCTCCTGCATAGAGCGGCAATCGGCAGCCAGATTCTCCGCTTCATCCGGCCGAAGTTCCGTCGAGGCGAATCGGTCCATTAGGCGGCCGAATTCGTACAGCACCAGCGGAGCCACGTCCGCGTCAGCCGGCGGGAAATCCACGCAACCGGACAGGAAGTCAGCCAGCAGCTCGTCCGGCTGCGAAGGGATTATATAGACTGGTGCAATCAAGTCCCAACTCTGATGCAATCAAGTTCCAATTATGGTGCAGTTAAGTCCCAACTCTGGAGCAATCAGGTCCCAACTATGATGCAATCAAGTTCCAATTATGGTGCAGTTAAGTCCCAACTCTGGAGCAATCAGGTCCCAACTATGATGCAATCAAGTTCCAATTATGGTGCAGTTAAGTCCCAACTCTGGAGCAATCAGGTCCCAACTATGATGCAATCAGGTCCCAACTCTGATGCAATCGAGTCCCAACTATGATGCAGAGAAGTCCCAACTATGGTGCAGTTAAGTCCCAACTATGGTGCAATCAAGTCCCAACTATGGTGCAATCAAGTCCCAACTATGGTGCAATCAAGTGCTAATTCTGAAGCAATGGCTGAGAAAAGCACATTAGTATTATTCCACTGCGAGGCATATCCTCTAGAAGCAATCAAATAAGTTCGGGGAAGTTTTCTGTGCTAATGGAAACAGAGCTATGCAGTCCCTAAACGGCCCGGCTTTTTAGGTCAATCACCACATAAAGCCTCAATACTTACTACTCTAAGTAATCAACTAATGCAAAACAAACATTTTGTCACCATGGAGAAGTTGAATAGAAACAAGTTTTGCCAAGGACTGGGATTGTATTTGACAAAAATTAATTTAATACAATAAAACCAGTGCATAGTATAGAAATGTTTAAACAATGAACTATCGTATTAATCAGCAGTATGTGTAGAATAATATTAATCTAAAAAGTCGTAGACAAGTTGCTCAAGGAGTAAATCGTAGAAATAAGTTAACTCGAGACGAAAGCACCAATTTTTGTCAATTTTTATCTAATTTTAAATGCTGCAATCAAAAACTAATCAAACTTAGGAAAAAATCTATCAAAAAAACAGAAAAACTTTGAATGAATGAATCAAATTGAATTATTACACTATATCAATTAAACTGTTAGATCAAAATGATTGCGGGTAAAAAAGTTGAAAAGTTCAATTCACGAAAATTGAGGTATTTTAAACAAAACTGTTTGCCGTCAAACAATCAAAAAATAGTATAAAAATACTTGTAAAACTTCTAATTAGGTTTATAGCTCAATACCCGCCACCGAGTTTTCGCTCGCGTTGAAAACAGAGGCGAAGAGGCAGAGCGGCACGACGGAGCCCCCTGGCTGACAGCGGGCACACCTGCGAAGCGGCAGTGCGGCGAGCTGGGTCTATGATAGGTATTGTGTCCCTGTTTCCCATGGGGATGGTGTCCCTGTTTCCCATGGGGATGGTGTCCCTGTTTCCCATGGGGATGGTGTCTCTGTTTCCCATGGGGATGGTGTCTCTGTTTCCCATGGGGATGGTGTCCCTGTTTCCCATGGGGATGGTGTCCCTGTTTCCCATGGGGATGGTGTCCCTGTTTCCCATGGGGATGGTGTCCCTGTTTCCCATGGGGATGGTGTCCCTGTTTCCCATGGGGATGGTGTCCCTGTTTCCCATGGGGATGGTGTCCCTGTTTCCCATGGGGATGGTATCCCTGTTTCCCATGGGGATGGTGTCCCTGTTTCCCATGGGGATGGTGTCCCTGTTTCCCATGGGGATGGTGTCCCTGTTTCCCATGGGGATGGTGTCCCTGTTTCCCATGGGGATGGTGTCTCTGTTTCCCATGGGGATGGTGTCCCTGTTTCCCATGGGGATGGTGTCTCTGTTTCCCATGGGGATGGTGTCCCTGTTTCCCATGGGGATGGTGTCCCTGTTTCCCATGGGGATGGTGTCTCTGTTTCCCATGGGGATGGTGTCCCTGTTTCCCATGGGGATGGTGTCCCTGTTTCCCATGGGGATGGTGTCTCTGTTTCCCATGGGATGGTGTCCCTGTTTCCCATGGGGATGGTGTCTCTGTTTCCCATGGGGATGGTGTCCCTGTTTCCCATGGGGATGGTGCCTCTGTTTCCCATGGGGATGGTGTCCCTGTTTCCCATGGGGATGGTATCCCTTTTTGCATGGGGATAGTATCCCTATTTCCTATGGAGATTGGATCCCTGTTTCTCATGACTGAATCCTGCTTTAAAACTATAGTATCCCAACTTCTTGGGGATAAATAAGGTCGGAGAAGCGACAGCTCATAAGCTGTGATGCAAACTACGCGCTACAGGTAACAGTAATCAAATGTAATATCGAGATCGCAACATTGATTGAAAATTTAGGATCAAATATAATTTTCAGCGACAAATCGATCTCAATGAAAATTTTCAGTCTTAAGGTAAACGCAGCTCTCTACGATTGCTGCCAATCAGCGCACAATTATTACTAATTTTACTTTTTTCTCTTGAAGTTTGTCTGTCCCGCACAGCTACAGCGGGCAGCACCCGCGTCGCAGGGTGCGAGCAAACAGTGCCGACAGCGTAGAACTCTGTAAATCAGAGCACAGCCAATTCGAAACAAATTTTAAACTCCTTCAGTAATTAAATGCCTAAATGCTAAAATTTACAACGTTCAAAAAATTATTTAGCTCTCACTTTTTGGTCACCGGAATCGATGCGGTCTGCATCCGACTCCACCTTGTCAGTATCTGAAGCTGCTCCACTATTAGCTGGCTGATCGACACGCTCTGCATCCGGCTCCACCAGGTCCGTGTCTGAAGCTGCTGCACTATTAGCTGGCTGATCGACACGCTCTGCATCCGGCTCCACCTGGTCAGTGTCTGAAGCTGCTCCATTATTAGCTGGCTCTGCATCCGGCTCCACCTGGTTAATACCTGAAGCTGCTGCACTATTAGCTGGCTGATCGACACGCTCTGCATCCGGCTCCACCTGGTCAACACCTGCGAATGCACTGGACTGAGATGATTGATCAACACGCTCTGCACCTGGATGCACCTGGTCAACGCCTGAAGCTGCTTTACTCTTATCTTGATGATCAACACGTTCCGCATTTAGCTCCACCTGGTCAACACCTGCGACTGCTCTGGACTGAGATGATTGATCAACACGCTCTACTTCCGGTTCCACCTCGTAAACACCAGATTCCAATCCACTATTAGTTGACTGATCATTAAGCTCTGCACCGGGCTTCACTTGGTTAATACCTACAGGTGCTTCACTCTTAGCTGGCTGAACGAAATGCCCTGCCTTTGGCTCTACATGGTAAACACCTGTAACTACCCTGGACTGTGATGATGAGTGATCAACAGGCTCTGCACTTAAATCCACCTTATCAACGCCTGAAGCTGCTACACTCTTAGTTAGCTGATCGATACGCTCTGCATCCGGCTCCACCTGGTCAGTATCTGAAGCTGCTGCACTATTAGCTGGCTCTGCCTCCGGCTCCACCAGGTCACTGTCTGAAGCTGCTGCACTATTAGCTGGCTCTGCCTCCGGCTCCACCAGGTCAGTGTCTGAAGCTGCTGCACTATTAGCTGGCTCTGCCTCCGGCTCCACCAGGTCAGTGTCTGAAGCTGCTGCACTATTAGCTGGCTCTGCCTCCGGCTCCACCAGGTCAGTGTCTGAAGCTGCTGCACTATTAGCTGGCTCTGCCTCCGGCTCCACCTTGTCAGCGTCTGAAGCTGCTGCACTATTAGCTGGCTGATCGACACGCTCTGCATCCGGCTCCACCAGGTCAGTGTCTGAAGCTGCTCCATTATTAGCTGGCTCTGCATCCGGCTCCACCTGGTTAATACCTGAAGCTGCTGCACTATTAGCTGGCTGATCGACACGCTCTGCATCCGGCTCCACCTTGTCAGTATCTGAAGCTGCTCCACTATTAGCTGGCTGATCGACACGCTCTGCATCCGGCTCCACCAGGTCAGTGTCTGAAGCTGCTCCACTATTAGCTGGCTGATCGACACGCTCTACATCCGGCTCCACCTTGTCAGTATCTGAAGCTGCTCCACTATTAGCTGGCTGATCGACACGCTCTGCATCCGGCTCCACCAGGTCCGTGTCTGAAGCTGCTGCACTATTAGCTGGCTGATCGACACGCTCTGCATCCGGCTCCACCTTGTCAGTATCTGAAGCTGCTGCACTATTAGCTGGCTGATCGACACGCTCTGCATCCGGCTCCACCAGGTCAGTGTCTGAAGCTGCTGCACTATTAGCTGGCTCTGCCTCCAGCTCCACCAGGTCAGTGTCTGAAGCTGCTGCACTATTAGCTGGCTCTGCCTCCGGCTCCACCAGGTCAGTATCTGAAGCTGCTGCACTATTAGCTGGCTCTGCCTCCGGCTCCACCAGGTCAGTGTCTGAAGCTGCTGCACTATTAGCTGGCTGATCGACACGCTCTGCATCCGGCTCCACCTTGTCAGTATCTGAAGCTGCTGCACTATTAGCTGGCTGATCGACACGCTCTGCATCCGGCTCCACCAGGTCAGTGTCTGAAGCTGCTGCACTATTAGCTGGCTCTGCCTCCAGCTCCACCAGGTCAGTGTCTGAAGCTGCTGCACTATTAGCTGGCTCTGCCTCCGGCTCCACCAGGTCACTGTCTGAAGCTGCTGCACTATTAGCTGGCTCTGCCTCCGGCTCCACCAGGTCAGTATCTGAAGCTGCTGCACTATTAGCTGGCTCTGCCTCCGGCTCCACCAGGTCAGTGTCTGAAGCTGCTGCACTATTAGCTGGCTCTGCCTCCGGCTCCACCAGGTCAGTGTCTGAAGCTGCTGCACTATTAGCTGGCTCTGCCTCCGGCTCCACCTTGTCAGCGTCTGAAGCTGCTGCACTATTAGCTGGCTGATCGACACGCTCTGCATCCGGCTCCACCAGGTCAGCGTCTGAAGCTGCTGCACTATTAGCTGGCTGATCGACATGCTCTGCATCCGGCTCCACCAGGTCAGTGTCTGAAGCTGCTCCACTATTAGCTGGCTGATCGACACGCTCTGCATCCGGCTCCACCAGGTCAGTGTCTGAAGCTGCTGCACTATTAGCTGGCTGATCGACACGCTCTGCCTCCGGCTCCACCAGGTCAGTGTCTGAAGCTGCTGCACTATTAGCTGGCTCTGCCTCCGGCTCCACCTTGTCAGCGTCTGAAGCTGCTGCACTATTAGCTGGCTGATCGACACGCTCTGCATCCGGCTCCACCTGGTCAGTGTCTGAAGCTGCTCCATTATTAGCTGGCTCTGCATCCGGCTCCACCTGGTTAATACCTGAAGCTGCTGCACTATTAGCTGGCTGATCGACACGCTCTGCATCCGGCTCCACCTGGTCAACACCTGCGACTGCTCTGGACTGAGATGATTGATCAACACGCTCTACTTCCGGTTCCACCTCGTAAACACCAGATTCCAATCCACTATTAGTTGACTGATCATTAAGCTCTGCACCGGGCTTCACTTGGTTAATACCTACAGGTGCTTCACTCTTAGCTGGCTGAACGAAATGCCCTGCCATTGGCTCTACATGGTAAACACCTGTAACTACCCTGGACTGTGATGATGAGTGATCAACAGGCTCTGCACTTAAATCCACCTTATCAACGCCTGAAGCTGCTACACTCTTAGTTAGCTGATCGATACGCTCTGCATCCGGCTCCACCTGGTCAGTATCTGAAGCTGCTGCACTATTAGCTGGCTCTGCCTCCGGCTCCACCAGGTCACTGTCTGAAGCTGCTGCACTATTAGCTGGCTGATCGACACGCTCTGCATCCGGCTCCACCAGGTCAGTGTCTGAAGCTGCTGCACTCTTAGCTGGCTGATCGACACGCTCAGCATCCGGCTCCACCAGGTCAGTATCTGAAGCTGCTCCACTATTAGCTGGCTGATCGACACGCTCTGCATCCGGCTCCACCTTGTCAGTATCTGAAGCTGCTGCACTATTAGCTGGCTGATCGACACGCTCTGCCTCCAGCTCCAACAGGTAAGTGTCTGAAGCTGGTCCACTATTAGCTGGCTCTGCCTCCGGCTTCACCTTGTCAGGGTCTGAAGCTGCTGCACTATTAGCTGGCTGATCGACACGCTCTGCATCCGGCTCCACCAGGTCAGTGTCTGAAGCTGCTGCACTATTAGCTGGCTGATCGACACGCTCTGCCTCCGGCTCCACCAGGTCAGTATCTGAAGCTGCTCCACTATTAGCTGGCTGATCGACACGCTCTGCATCCGGCTCCACCAGGTCAGTATCTGAAGCTGCTGCACTATTAGCTGGCTGATCGACACGCTCTGCCTCCAGCTCCACCAGGTAAGTGTCTGAAGCTGGTCCACTATTAGCTGGCTCTGCCTCTGGCTCCACCTTGTCAGCGTCTGAAGCTGCTGCACTATTAGCTGGCTGATCGACACGCTCTGCATCCGGCTCCACCAGGTCAGTATCTGAAGCTGCTCCACTATTAGCTGGCTGATCGACACGCTCTGCATCCGGCTCCACCAGGTCAGTATCTGAAGCTGCTGCACTATTAGCTGGCTGATCGACACGCTCTGCATCCGGCTCCACCAGGTCAGTGTCTGAAGCTGCTGCACTATTAGCTGGCTGATCGACACGCTCTGCCTCCGGCTCCACCAGGTCAGTATCTGAAGCTGCTGCACTATTAGCTGGCTGATCGACACGCTCTGCATCCGGCTCCACCTTGTCAGTATCTGAAGCTGCTGCACTATTAGCTGGCTGATCGACACGCTCTGCATCCGGCTCCACCTGGTCAGTGTCTGAAGCTGCTCCATTATTAGCTGGCTCTGTATCCGGCTCCACCTGGTTAATACTTGAAGCTGCTGCACTATTAGCTGGCTGATCGACACGCTCTGCATCCGGCTCCACCTTGTCAGTATCTGAAGCTGCTGCACTCTTAGCTGGCTGATCGACACGCTCTGCATCCGGCTCCACCTTTTCAGTATCTGAAGCTGCTCCACTATTAGCTGGCTGATCGACACGCTCTGCATCCGGCTCCACTAGGTCAGCGTCTGAAGCTGCTTCACTATTAGCTGGCTGATCGACACGCTCTGCATCCGGCTCCACCTTGTCAGTATCTGAAGCTGCTGCACTATTAGCTGGCTGATCGACACGCTCTGCATCCGGCTCCACCTGGTCAGTGTCTGAAGCTGCTCCATTATTAGCTGGCTCTGCATCTGGCTCCACCAGGTCAGTATCTGAAGCTGGTCCACTATTAGCTGGCTCTGCATCTGGCTCCACCAGGTCAGTATCTGAAGCTGCTGCACTATTAGCTGGCTGATCGACACGCTCTGCATCCGGCTCCACCAGGTCAGTGTCTGAAGCTGCTCCACTATTAGCTGGCTGATCGACACGCTCTGCATCCGGCTCCACCAGGTCAGTGTCTGAAGCTGCTGCACTATTAGCTGGCTGATCGACACGCTCTGCCTCCGGCTCCACCAGGTCAGTATCTGAAGCTGCTCCACTATTAGCTGGCTGATCGACACGCTCTGCATCCGGCTCCACCTTGTCAGTATCTGAAGCTGCTGCACTATTAGCTGGCTGATCAACCCGCTCTGCATCCGGCTCCACCAGGTCAGTATCTGAAGCTGCTCCACTATTAGCTGGCTGATCGACACGCTCTGCATCCGGCTCCACCTTGTCAGTATCTGAAGCTGCTGCACTATTAGCTGGCTGATCGACACGCTCTGCATCCGGCTCCACCTGGTCAGTGTCTGAAGCTGCTCCATTATTAGCTGGCTCTGTATCCGGCTCCACCTGGTTAATACTTGAAGCTGCTGCACTATTAGCTGGCTGATCGACACGCTCTGCATCCGGCTCCACCTTGTCAGTATCTGAAGCTGCTCCACTATTAGCTGGCTGATCGACACGCTCTGCATCCGGCTCCACCTTTTCAGTATCTGAAGCTGCTCCACTATTAGCTGGCTGATCGACACGCTCTGCATCCGGCTCCACTAGGTCAGCGTCTGAAGCTGCTCCACTATTAGCTGGCTGATCGACACGCTCTGCATCCGGCTCCACCTTGTCAGTATCTGAAGCTGCTGCACTATTAACTGGCTGATCGACACGCTCTGCATCCGGCTCCACCTTGTCAGTATCTGAAGCTGCTGCACTATTAGCTGGCTCTGCATCTGGCTCCACCAGGTCAGTATCTGAAGCTGGTCCACTATTAGCTGGCTCTGCATCTGGCTCCACCAGGTCAGTATCTGAAGCTGCTGCACTATTAGCTGGCTGATCGACACGCTCTGCATCCGGCTCCACCAGGTCAGTGTCTGAAGCTGCTGCACTCTTAGCTGGCTGATCGACACGCTCAGCATCCGGCTCCACCAGGTCAGTATCTGAAGCTGCTCCACTATTAGCTGGCTGATCGACACGCTCTGCATCCGGCTCCACCTTGTCAGTATCTGAAGCTGCTGCACTATTAGCTGGCTGATCGACACGCTCTGCCTCCAGCTTCACCAGGTAAGTGTCTGAAGCTGGTCCACTATTAGCTGGCTCTGCCTCCGGCTTCACCTTGTCAGCGTCTGAAGCTGCTGCACTATTAGCTGGCTGATCGACACGCTCTGCATCCGGCTCCACCAGGTCAGTGTCTGAAGCTGCTGCACTATTAGCTGGCTGATCGACACGCTCTGCCTCCGGCTCCACCTTGTCAGTATCTGAAGCTGCTCCACTATTAGCTGGCTGATCGACACGCTCTGCATCCGGCTCCACCAGGTCAGTATCTGAAGCTGCTGCACTATTAGCTGGCTGATCGACACGCTCTGCCTCCAGCTCCACCAGGTAAGTGTCTGAAGCTGGTCCACTATTAGCTGGCTCTGCCTCTGGCTCCACCTTGTCAGTATCTGAAGCTGCTCCACTATTAGCTGGCTGATCGACACGCTCTGCATCCGGCTCCACCAGGTCAGTATCTGAAGCTGCTGCACTATTAGCTGGCTGATCGACACGCTCTGCATCCGGCTCCACCAGGTCAGTGTCTGAAGCTGCTGCACTATTAGCTGGCTGATCGACACGCTCTGCCTCCGGCTCCACCAGGTCAGTATCTGAAGCTGCTGCACTATTAGCTGGCTGATCGACACGCTCTGCATCCGGCTCCACCTTGTCAGTATCTGAAGCTGCTGCACTATTAGCTGGCTGATCGACACGCTCTGCATCCGGCTCCACCTGGTCAGTGTCTGAAGCTGCTCCATTATTAGCTGGCTCTGTATCCGGCTCCACCTGGTTAATACTTGAAGCTGCTGCACTATTAGCTGGCTGATCGACACGCTCTGCATCCGGCTCCACCTTGTCAGTATCTGAAGCTGCTGCACTCTTAGCTGGCTGATCGACACGCTCTGCATCCGGCTCCACCTTTTCAGTATCTGAAGCTGCTCCACTATTAGCTGGCTGATCGACACGCTCTGCATCCGGCTCCACTAGGTCAGCGTCTGAAGCTGCTTCACTATTAGCTGGCTGATCGACACGCTCTGCATCCGGCTCCACCTTGTCAGTATCTGAAGCTGCTGCACTATTAGCTGGCTGATCGACACGCTCTGCATCCGGCTCCACCTGGTCAGTGTCTGAAGCTGCTCCATTATTAGCTGGCTCTGCATCTGGCTCCACCAGGTCAGTATCTGAAGCTGGTCCACTATTAGCTGGCTCTGCATCTGGCTCCACCAGGTCAGTATCTGAAGCTGCTGCACTATTAGCTGGCTGATCGACACGCTCTGCATCCGGCTCACCAGGTCAGTGTCTGAAGCTGCTCCACTATTAGCTGGCTGATCGACACGCTCTGCATCCGGCTCCACCAGGTCAGTGTCTGAAGCTGCTGCACTATTAGCTGGCTGATCGACACGCTCTGCCTCCGGCTCCACCAGGTCAGTATCTGAAGCTGCTCCACTATTAGCTGGCTGATCGACACGCTCTGCATCCGGCTCCACCTTGTCAGTATCTGAAGCTGCTGCACTATTAGCTGGCTGATCGACACGCTCTGCATCCGGCTCCACCTGGTCAGTGTCTGAAGCTGCTCCATTATTAGCTGGCTCTGTATCCGGCTCCACCTGGTTAATACTTGAAGCTGCTGCACTATTAGCTGGCTGATCGACACGCTCTGCATCCGCTCCACCTTGTCAGTATCTGAAGCTGCTCCACTATTAGCTGGCTGATCGACACGCTCTGCATCCGGCTCCACCTTTTCAGTATCTGAAGCTGCTCCACTATTAGCTGGCTGATCGACACGCTCTGCATCCGGCTCCACTAGGTCAGCGTCTGAAGCTGCTCCACTATTAGCTGGCTGATCGACACGCTCTGCATCCGGCTCCACCTTGTCAGTATCTGAAGCTGCTGCACTATTAACTGGCTGATCGACACGCTCTGCATCCGGCTCCACCTTGTCAGTATCTGAAGCTGCTGCACTATTAGCTGGCTCGGCATCTGGCTCCACCAGGTCAGTATCTGAAGCTGGTCCACTATTAGCTGGCTCTGCATCTGGCTCCACCAGGTCAGTATCTGAAGCTGCTGCACTATTAGCTGGCTGATCGACACGCTCTGCATCCGGCTCCACCAGGTCAGTGTCTGAAGCTGCTGCACTCTTAGCTGGCTGATCGACACGCTCAGCATCCGGCTCCACCAGGTCAGTATCTGAAGCTGCTCCACTATTAGCTGGCTGATCGACACGCTCTGCATCCGGCTCCACCTTGTCAGTATCTGAAGCTGCTGCACTATTAGCTGGCTGATCGACACGCTCTGCCTCCAGCTTCACCAGGTAAGTGTCTGAAGCTGGTCCACTATTAGCTGGCTCTGCCTCCGGCTTCACCTTGTCAGCGTCTGAAGCTGCTGCACTATTAGCTGGCTGATCGACACGCTCTGCATCCGGCTCCACCAGGTCAGTGTCTGAAGCTGCTGCACTATTAGCTGGCTGATCGACACGCTCTGCCTCCGGCTCCACCTTGTCAGTATCTGAAGCTGCTCCACTATTAGCTGGCTGATCGACACGCTCTGCATCCGGCTCCACCAGGTCAGTATCTGAAGCTGCTGCACTATTAGCTGGCTGATCGACACGCTCTGCCTCCAGCTCCACCAGGTAAGTGTCTGAAGCTGGTCCACTATTAGCTGGCTCTGCCTCTGGCTCCACCTTGTCAGCGTCTGAAGCTGCTGCACTATTAGCTGGCTGATCGACACGCTCTGCATCCGGCTCCACCAGGTCAGTATCTGAAGCTGCTCCACTATTAGCTGGCTGATCGACACGCTCTGCATCCGGCTCCACCAGGTCAGTATCTGAAGCTGCTGCACTATTAGCTGGCTGATCGACACGCTCTGCATCCGGCTCCACCAGGTCAGTGTCTGAAGCTGCTGCACTATTAGCTGGCTGATCGACACGCTCTGCCTCCGGCTCCACCAGGTCAGTATCTGAAGCTGCTGCACTATTAGCTGGCTGATCGACACGCTCTGCATCCGCTCCACCTTGTCAGTATCTGAAGCTGCTGCACTATTAGCTGGCTGATCGACACGCTCTGCATCCGCTCCACCTGGTCAGTGTCTGAAGCTGCTCCATTATTAGCTGGCTCTGTATCCGGCTCCACCTGGTTAATACTTGAAGCTGCTGCACTATTAGCTGGCTGATCGACACGCTCTGCATCCGGCTCCACCTTGTCAGTATCTGAAGCTGCTGCACTCTTAGCTGGCTGATCGATACGCTCTGCATCCGGCTCCACCTTTTCAGTATCTGAAGCTGCTCCACTATTAGCTGGCTGATCGACACGCTCTGCATCCGGCTCCACTAGGTCAGCGTCTGAAGCTGCTTCACTATTAGCTGGCTGATCGACACGCTCTGCATCCGGCTCCACCTTGTCAGTATCTGAAGCTGCTGCACTATTAGCTGGCTGATCGACACGCTCTGCATCCGGCTCCACCTGGTCAGTGTCTGAAGCTGCTCCATTATTAGCTGGCTCTGCATCTGGCTCCACCAGGTCAGTATCTGAAGCTGGTCCACTATTAGCTGGCTCTGCATCTGGCTCCACCAGGTCAGTATCTGAAGCTGCTGCACTATTAGCTGGCTGATCGACACGCTCTGCATCCGGCTCCACCAGGTCAGTGTCTGAAGCTGCTGCACTCTTAGCTGGCTGATCGACACGCTCAGCATCCGGCTCCACCAGGTCAGTATCTGAAGCTGCTCCACTATTAGCTGGCTGATCGACACGCTCTGCATCCGGCTCCACCAGGTCAGTATCTGAAGCTGCTGCACTATTAGCTGGCTGATCGACACGCTCTGCATCCGGCTCCACCTGGTCAGCGTCTGAAGCTGCTCCATTATTAGCTGGCTCTGCATCCGGCTCCACCTGGTTAATACTTGAAGCTGCTGCACTATTAGCTGGCTGATCGACACGCTCTGCATCTGGCTCCACCAGGTCAGTATCTGAAGCTGCTGCATTCTTAGCTGGCTGATCGACACGCTCAGCATCCGGCTCCACCTTGTCAGTATCTGAAGCTGCTGCACTATTAGCTGGCTGATCGACACGCTCTGCATCCGTCTCCACCTTGTCAGTGTCTGAAGCTGCTCCACTATTAGCTGGCTGACCGACACGCTTTGAACCCGGCTCTACATGTTGAAAACTGCAGGCGTTTTACTTTTCTTT
>NIVC01000166.1:659736-700485 GCA_002269645.1 Macrostomum lignano | reverse complement strand
CTGTAGCTACGAGTACATAGGCAGCCATTTCTATTCCATCTAGCCTTCATTTAAGATACAATTTGAATCAGGGTTCGGAAAACTTCTTTACCTGAAGGGACAGATAAAAAATTCAGCTCATGGCTGCGGGCGACATGAGAAATTAAGGCGAGAAAATAGAAGATGCGAGATAAGAGAGAGGAGAGGCGAGAGTAGAGAAAATGGGTGAGAGGAGAGAGGGGATAGAGAGAATGGGGAGAACAGAGAGAAGAGAAGAGAGCTGAGAAGAGACACAAACATTGAGCAGGTCGGATTGCCATGGTGAAGTTTCATAGGACCCGAGGGCCGGATTGAGATCGGCTTTGCGGGCCGCATGTCGGAGCTTGCCGACCCAAAATTTGGATGATTTATAATTAGCGTAAAAGCTCTTGACTGCCTTTAATCGCCTGTCCCAGAGTGTTGGATATACGCTTGTAACAGCGCATTACTACACCTTTTCACGTTCAATTCAAGGACAACTTAAGTAGAAGGACGCAACATTCGAAATCTGTGGTAAATGTTTTGAAGGCAACTTTTCGCCGAAAAATGCACCACTGAGATAGGAGGTTTTCATTTTTTCAGCACAAAAATTGTTATTGCTTTTGATAGGAGGCAGATCCGGTGTTCATCTTTTGATATGCTGTGCCTTTCTCATTGCTTTATCGATATTATAAAGCTTTTCGTTTATAAATAGTTTTAAAGGCAGGTTTCATCGGAAAAATACACTATGGAGATAGGAAATTCCACGATTTTCAACACTAGAACAGTGATTGGGTCTCTTAACAGTGTCAGAGAAAGTCCTAATCACACTATTTGTGCCTCACATGCTGCTCTAATGACGCATTAATCGATTTTTCATGTTAAATTGGTCTGTCACTTGAAAAAACTTTTAAAACAATGACAAGAACAATTTAACATGAAAAATCGATTGATGCGTCGTTAGAGCAGCATGTGAGGCACAAAAAGACTTTCTCTGAAACTGTTGAGAGACCCAATCACTGTTTTAGTGTTGAAAATCGTGAAATTTCCCATCTCCGTAGTGTGTTTTTCCGGTGAAACCTGCCTTTAAAACTATTTCCGAACGAAAAGCTTTATGAATATCGATAGAGCAATAAGAAAGGCACAACATATCAAAAGATGAACACTGGATCTGTCTCTTATCAAAAGCAATAACAATGTTTGTGCTAAAAAAATTAAAACCTCCTATCTCTGTGGTGCGTTTTTCGGCGAAAAGTTGCCTTCAAAACATTTACCACAGATTTTGAGTGTTGCGTCCTATATATATGTTACTTGAGTAGTCCTTGGTTCAATTTTGATCAAAGTCCAGTTCTAAAAAAATTAGCGGAAATTCAATTCAGACTGGGGACAATTTTGCCTATGGCTAAACCTTGCTTCGGTGGCCGAATATTTTGAACTGGGGTTTGTTTTTATTGATTTCCCGTAAGCGTTGCCCCAGTCTGAATTGAATTTTCGCGTTTTTTTAGAACTGGACTTTGATAAAAATTGAACGTGAAAAGGTGTAGCTACAGATTACCACTAAGGTCAGAAACATTAAAGTCGAATTCAAACCCCCTAATTTGACCCAGAGTCCAATGTCTATGGGAATAATGTACGAGTACTTCTCGCTCCTGAAGCCGCGCTGTCGTCGAAGCGCTGTCTGTGGCCAAAACTCTCATTCTCTGCGTAAATGTATAAACGGACATGTAGCAAAGCCGTCCTACATACCTAAGGTACTTATTCTTTATAAGGGATCTCGATAATTTTCTAATTTTGTCACCTGTTAATTTATCAGATTGTCATCTAATAAACTTAGTGCCAAACCCCCAGCAAATTCCATTAGCACACAGCTTAACCAAGTCATGTACTGCTTAAAATCTTAAATTAGCTGACTTACTTGTACAAGAATGCACGTTCACGAAACCTTTAAAGATTGGGTGGCCTTGAGATTGTATATTTTTACATAGCTTTTGACAACACTCAAATGCACTAATATTGATAAATATACAGTATACATAGGTAAACTCAATAACAAACAACTCCTGATGACGCAAAAATTATTTATGACAATTTCTGTTTTTTGCCTTTGTGAAAAAAAATGTTTCCTAAAATTTATTTAATATAGTCAAAAACTCGTCGTGTAAGAAAGCAAGGAGAGAGCAGAGAGAATCGCCAAAAATGTATGCAAACAATATTTTCAGTGTTATCATAACAGCTATAAGTGATGATTTTTTTAAGAGGCATGGACTAATCGGTAGGGCAACTGTGGCAAGGAAGTCGATAATCTCTTTAACAGCGCAAGCAGAGATGGAACAGAGAAAAATAGCATCATATATAATATTATAATTAGTATATAGCATATGTAGTTAAAGCCAAAAAACTATTTCAACAGATGCAAAAAATACTGCCTTTTAGTCGTTAATTATTAATTATTATTAATATTTACATCATAAAGATGTGGCTCTGTAAGGCTGAGTATTATGTAGTCCGGATGTAAGCACAGCTTGATTTCATAATTAGTAAAGTAATTTATATAAGCACATGTGCGCTAAAAGTGACTTGCCATCATTAAATGAGTTATCAAAGGTATTAAAAAACTGCAAAAGATACATCTACACACCAAAGCACTAATATCTGAGAAACTTTGTTAAGCAATTAATATGGTTACGTAATCAGTATTACTCCTAATTATACAATACAGTGCGAAAGATCACGCTTAACTTGAGTAATGAATTAACTTGAGTCATCAACTTGCTTAAAGTCTGTTAAACTTCAAACAAACAAACAAGTACACAACACGCTACTTTAAGTAGGCAAATGTCTAAATAAATCATAATTAAAGAAACAATAAAAAATTCGAGGCACTATGAAATAATATTTCATAATAACTACTTATAACAATAATTTTAGCATGACAAAAGCAATTATAACTTAGGCGCTAAAAACTCAGGCATATCTATAGCAAGGATAAAGAATATACTAAACTATGTACAAAATTTTCTCCTAATACAATTGGCTGCCCAGTGAGACCAGGCCCAGATGACAGTCAAATAAAGTCAGTTATTAAGCAGCACCGATGCAGAGCTGCTATCGAATTTGTCAGTCAAGTTGAATCCTATTGTTTCGCTGAGCTATGCACTGTGTATTTATTGGGGAATAAATGGTATATATTCGCCATTTATACCAGTGCTAGGGCAATAAATGCTTGAGTGACTTGTTTATTGACCGAGGCTGCACAGAGAAATAAACCGATTATTTGCACCGATGCAAATAAATGAAATTTACACTGAAGACCATAGACGTTCGACCGGGGCAAGTGGTGGATACATTAGTTTCTGTAGTCTATGGCCAGGCCCAATTAGCCCGCTGAAAACGGTACCCAGGCCGAGAAACATGGATGAAGGAATACACTGGATTGCTCATCTGAAATAGTCTATGGTCGAATTCTTTCCTCCAAACTTGGAATTTACCCCCTAGGAATCTATTGGCTGATGAAAGTTAAAAATAATCCCCCGTAGGACTTGATTGGCTGCTGAATCAGTCTATCAAATACATCTTTGGATTTCCCTCAAATTTTCAAATTTCCATGACTGATACAGTCTGTGTTAAAGTGCATGACCGGCTTTATAGTCTATGGCATCTAGTGGCTGTTGTCTAATTATCAACTTCACCTGACAAAAGCAACGCTTAGACCGAACTGCCTACAGATTGTAGGCTACATAAATTGGATCCAACTTGTCGTCAAGGAACCCGTCTCTGAGGTGCATCCGCTGTTTCTCGCCGCGGCTGTTCAGCGGGATGGTGCGCGGATCGCAGATCACGATGACGCCAGCTATGAGATGGTGCTCCTCCAGGATGCTCGAAGTGATTAGCGGGATTAGGTCGAGCGATTCGAACTCTTTGCCATTGAGTTCGGCCACGACAACAAGCAGGGAGCGCCAGGTGAACACGGCGCTGCCAAATGCGGTTTGGGTTGGTTTTAAATTGGCGCCACACGTTCTTGTTATAACTACAGTGATAGCTCTGTACTACAAGTCCACCTTCAAGCCTTCAGTGGAAATCACAAAATCCATTTAGGCCTTTAGGAACCGTCACTAAATGCACTCAGCCACTCACATTCCTGCAGGTCGTTAATGAACACTGCTACCGCCCTACCCTCAGGCTCTTAGAGAAAACAGAACAGCTCCTACAGTATAAACTGTGACCTTCAGGTGGATACTGCTACCCCCCCTTATACTCAGGCCTTCAGGTGCCCCCCCCCTATACTCAGGCCTTCAGGTGCCCCCCCCCTATACTCAGGCCTTCAGGTGCCCCCTCCCCTATACTCAGGCCTTCACGTGCCCCCCCCCTTATACTCAGGTCTTAAGGTGAACACTGCTACTCCCCCTATACTCAGGCCTTCAGGTAAACACTGCTACTCCCCCCCCAATATTCAGGCCTTCAGGTGAATACTGCTACTCCCCCCCCCTATACTCAGGCCTTCACGTTCCCCCCCTTATACTCAGGCCTTCAGGTAAACACTGCTACTCCCCCCCCAATATTCAGGCCTTCAGGTGAAAACTGCTACTCCCCCTATACTCAGGCCTTCAGGTGGCCACTGCTACTCCCACTATTCCCAGGCCTTCAGGTGGACACTGCTACCCCTCTATACTCAGGCCTTCAGGTGGACACTGCTACCCCTCTATACTCAGGCCTTCAGGTGGACACTGCTACCCCTCTATACTCAGGCCTTCAGGTGGACACTGCTTCTCCCCCTATACTCAGGCCTTCAGGTGGACACTGCTATCCCTCTATACTCAGGCCTTCAGATAATCACTACCCCCCCCCCAATACTCGGGCCTTCAGGTGGCCACTGTTATCCCCTCATACTCAGGAATTATCAGAGTGCAATTAAAGCAACAATTCCCCAACAAGCTACTGTCAGTAGCAGAATCGCTCACCACTCGCAGACGGTGTGATGACAGCGCACCACCGTGGCCTCAATATCGCCAGGATGATATCGCAGGCCGCGCAGCTGGATGGCTTCGTCCAGAGCGCCAACCAGAAACACGGCATCGTGACGAGAGCCGTCAACAGCCGTGAGGTCGGTTCGCTTCACGAAGCCCAGGTAGCCGGTTCGGCAATAGCGGACTGAGGTATCGCCTCCGGCAGTCAGGCAGGCATTGAAGTGGTCCCTGGCGCTGGCGGGGTCCACGGCTCCGGAGGTGTCGGTGTCGCCGCCGCCGAAGCCGCTGCCTAGCAAGGCGCAGTACCCGGATGCGCTGTGACCCGCCGCGACCCAAATCTCGCCCAGATGAGAATCGGCGCACTGAGTTCGAGTCTCCGGGTTGGCGATCACCACTCGGGTGCCGCAGAGCAGCTGGCCGCATTCCGACAGGGGCAGCGAGCCCGGGCTGCCCCGGTCCACCAGCTGCACTCGGTCCTGCGGCATCAGGGACGGGTTGGATGCCGGCTGTCCAGCTGCCTCAACCTTTATCTCCCTCCGTCTCACCCTTTATCTCCCTCTGCCTCACCCTTTATCTCCCTCTGTCTCACCCTTTATCTCCCTCTGTCTCACCCTTTATCTCCCTCTGTCTCACCCTTTATCTCCCTCTGCCTCACCCCTCATCTCCCTCCGTCTCACCCTTTATCTCCCTCTGCCTCACCCTTTATCTCCCTCCGTCTCACCCTTTATCTCCCTCAGTCTCACCCTTTATCTCCCTCTGCCTCACCCTTTATCTCCCTCTGCCTCACCCCTTATCTCCCTCCGTCTCACCCTTTATCTCCCTCTGCCTCACCCTTTATCTCCCTCCGTCTCACCCTTTATCTCCCTCAGTCTCACCCTTTATCTCCCTCTGCCTCACTCTTTATCTCCCTCTGTCTCACCGTTTATCTCCCCCTGCCTCACCCTCAGTATCGTCTGTATCTCACCCTGTCTCCCCTAGGTCTGCCCTCAATCTCACTCTCGCTCTCTCTCTACCCTATCTCACCCTCTCTCTCCACTCTGTTTCACCGTCCTTCTCCACTCTACCTCACCTTCTCTCTACACTCTTAACCATGTACCCATCTCTCTATCTGCCATTTGTTTTCAGACTCTCCTTCCTTCTCACCCAGCTTCTCATCGTTCTCATCCTCACCTGGCGCAGCGCGGCCGCGTCCACATAGACGGTGCTGCACTCCGGCGACGAGGCGCCCTGCAGGCAGATGCACGCATTGACCCGGCACCCGAAGCTGGCGCTGAGAGCGGAGGCTTTGAGGCCCAACGGGCTGAACAGCTTGCTGAAGCTCTGCAGCAGACCGAGGCGGGGCCGCTCCTCGGCTACGGCGATTAGCGACCGGAGACTCGACAGGCTGACTTGAAGCTTTTGCTGCACAGGGTATAGGGAGAGATATGGAAATAGAGATAGATTTGGGGATAATTAGGGATTACAGAAAATGGGGATAATCGGGGAAGACAGAAAATGGGGATAATCAGGGATAACAGAGAATTGGGATAATTTGGGAATACAGACAATGGGGATAATCGGGGATAACAGAGAATTGGGATAATTGGGAAATACAGACAATGGGGATAATCGGGGATAACAGAGAATTGGGATAATTGGGGAATACACACAATGAGGATAATTGGGGAAGACCGACAATCGGGATAATTGGGGAATACACAATGAGGATAATTGGGGAAGACCGACAATCGGGATAATTGGGGATAACAGAGAATTGGGATAATTGGGGAATACAGACAATGGGGTTAATCGGGGATAACAGAGAATTGGGATAATTGAGGAATACAGACAATGAGGATAAATGGGGAAGACAGACAATGAGGATAATTGGGGAAGAAAGACAATGGGGATAATTGGAGGATTCAGACAATGGGGACAATTGGGGAGACAGATAATGGGAATGATTGGGGAAGATTATTTGGCATCAGTTTGACAGTAAAAAGAAGCAGGGAAGATTAGGAAAACCGATGAAGACAATAAAAAAAACCTCACCTTGAGCAGGTCCAGCTGCTGGGCCAGCTGCGAGGCGCACAGGTCCAACACTGGGTAGCTGCAGAATGCGTCCCGGATTCCCCGCTGACTGACGGCGAACAGAAATGCCGCAGGGGAGGCCTCAAGCTCGGCGGGAGGCAGCAGCACAGTGTGATGCCCGGTGTACACTGAGCACAGGCACCAGAGCGCGAATGACAGGCCCGAGTAAGGGTCCAGACACAGAGCAATCTCCCTGGTTGGGTACAGCTCGCACTGCAGTTTGACAGCTTTGCACAGGTGCACAGCGGCTCTATGGGTGACTCGAACTCCGGATAGCAGGCCCGTAGTGCTGATGGAGAAGTCTAAATAAGCGTCGGAGTCTGGATGCGCCGGGGCCGGCTGCTGCTGCTGATGCTGAACCTTCCGCTTGTCGTCAATGTCAACAACCGGAGGCCAGGAGTTCGCGGCCTGCTGGTGATGACTGAGCAGGGCTTTGAGCAGCTTAGCGGTAGGCTGATTGGTCAGCAACAGAGAGGCTTTGCTAGCCTGCAGGACGGCTTGGCAAGCTGGCAGGCCCTGATGCCCGATCGTCTGGTTGCCGCTGCCCACTGTTGAACTGCCCGACAGGCTGGACGATGAGGAGGCTGCGGCTGATGAAGAAGACGGCGGCGGTCGCATAGCAACTGGGAGGCAGCCGGCGTAGAAGCAGCCGAAGACGCCGACAATAAGATCAAGTCCTGGCGGCAGCATCAAAGCCACAGCGTGCTGCTGCTGCTGGTCGGTGCTGAGCGACTGCGGCAGGCGGGACCGCAGCAGGGCGGCGAGTCTCTCGGCCCGTTTGTGCAGCCCCAGCGCGGTGAGGCACTGCTCAGGCTGAGCAGCCTGCGGGCCCACCAGCTTGCCGGCTGACAGCACAGTGAACAGGCGCTGGTCCGGGTCCCGGCTCCGAGCTCGCAGGGTGTCGGCGAGGCTCATCCAGCCGCCGCCGCCGCCGCCCTGCTGCTGCTGAAGGCCATCGTCTGGCATCGGGCGGCCTTCGGCTTCGGCAAGGCGGGCACCCTGGACCAGGGAGCCGACCATCATTGACAGCGGCTCGGCGCTGGTGGTCTGCCGCGGCTTGGGCAGGTTGGTGACGGTGGAGTGCGGGCACATCAGGATGTTGGCCGGGTGCAGCTGGCCAGCCGCGAACCTGCGGCGGGTCTCGTGCGAGTTGATGCCGCCCAGGGGACTGCGAGGCAGCGAGTTGGGCGGCACCAGGGCGATGCAGTAGACTCCGACCTGGGCGAGGAATTGTAAGATTTGCGCATGTTAGCTTGCCGCTCTACTACAAGTAGGTTAACTGCGCGTAAATCTAAATTACGATACAGGACCAATCCAGTAGGATTCTTCAGAATATTTCAGAATAGTAAAGAGATCGAATCTGAATAAAAATACTGAGTAATTTCTCTTGAGGAATTCTGTAGGAATATCTCTAGGAGAATTTTGAGGGATATCTCAAGGATAATTCTAGGGAAATATTTCAACGACATGAGAAGTCTATGGAAATATCTTAAGAATAATTCTATGGGAATATCTCAACGAGAATTCTAGGGGAATATCTCAACGAGAATTGTAGGGGAATATCTCAAGAAGAATTCTAGGGGAATATCTCAACGAGAATTCTAGGGGAATATCTCAACGAGAATTCTAGGGGAATATCTCAACGAGAATTCTAGGGGAATATCTCAACGAGAATTCTAGGGGAATATCTCAAGAATAATTCTATGGGAATATCTCAACGAGAATTCTAGGGGAATAATCTCAAGAAGAATTCTAGGGGAATATCTCAACGCGAATTCTAGGGGATTATCTCAAGAAGAAGGGGAATATTCTCAAGGGGAATATCTCAAGAAGAATTCTAGGGGAATATCTCAACGAGAATTCTAGGGGAATATCCCAACGAGAATTCTAGGGGAATATCTCAAGAAGAATTCTAGGGGAATATCTCAACGAGAATTCTAGGGGAATATCCCAACGAGAATTCTAGGGGAATATCTCAAGAAGAATTCTAGGGGAATATCTCGAGAAGAATTCTAGGGGAATATCTCAAGAAGAATTCTAGGAGAATATCTCAACGAGAATTCTAGGGGAATATCTCAAGAAGAATTCTAGGGGAATATCTCAACGAGAATTCTAGGGGAATATCTCAACGAGAATTCTAGGGGAATATCTCAACGAGAATTCTAGGGGAATATCTCAACGAGAATTCTAGGGGAATATCTCAACGAGAATTCTAGGGGAATATCTCAACGCGAATTCTAGGGGAATATCTCAAGAAGAATTCTAGGGGAATATCTCAACGAGAATTCTAGGGGAATATCCCAACGAGAATTCTAGGGGAATATCTCAAGAAGAATTCTAGGGGAATATCTCAACGAGAATTCTAGGGGAATATCCCAACGAGAATTCTAGGGGAATATCTCAAGAAGAATTCTAGGGGAATATCTCAACGAGAATTCTAGGGGAATATCTCAACGAGAATTTTAGGGGAATATCTCAACGAGAATTCTAGGGGAATATCTCAACGAGAATTCTAGGGGAATATCTCAACGAGAATTCTAGGGGAATATCTTAAGAATATTAGGGGAATCTCAAGGAGAATACTAGGGGAATATCTCAAGGAGAAGTCTAGAGGAATATCTCAAGGAGAATTCTGGGGGAATAGCTCAATGAGAATTCTGGGGGAATATCTCAACGAGAAGCCTAGGGGAATATCTCAAGGAAAATTCTGGGGGAATATCACACGCAGAATTCTGTGGAACATCTCAGGGAGAATTTTGTAAGAGTATCTCAGAGCAGTGTGTCTGATTTATCCTTAAAACGTCAACTACTAAGCAGCAAGCGCACCTGATGAATGCTATCAACAGCCTGCAGAACGTGCGACATCCACTGGAAGCACTGGTCCTCATTGGCGTCCGGTCTCTGCTCTGCCGCTATGATAATCCGTTCGTCGTTTAAAATTCTCTGACTAAACACGGCGATCCGGCCGCGGAATACAAATTTGAGAGGCTCAACTGCCAGCACCGTGGCGATCAGATCGTCTGAGTTGTGCCGCCTGCCAGCCACCGTCATCAGGCCTTCCAGGCTGCCGCACACGAACACGAGACCGCCCTGTGGGGGGGGGGGGGTTGGTGAGTGCAGCCGCTCGAGATCGGGACTTCTCGTGCTGTGGGATTCCTCACTTTTGATTAGGAACATTGGGGTGTGCGATGCAAAGCGATAGAATGAAAGGTGAGGTTTAAGGAGGCAGAGTGAGGCGGAAACTGAGAGGGAGACAGGGGGAGACAGAGAGGTAGCCGGAGAGTGATATGGAGGTGCCGGAGAAGAAGAGGGAGACACAGAGGGCCAGATAGAGAGACGGAGAGGGAGATAAAGGGAGACGGAGGTAGAGAGGGAGACAGGGAGGAAGGCGGAGAGGGAGACAGAGAGGAAGATAGGGAGGGAGACGAGGGAGATATAGATAGAGACAGAGGGAAGGCGGTGAGGGAGACAGAGGGAAGGCGGTGAGGGAGACAGAGGGAAGGCGGTGAGGGAGACAGAGGGAAGGCGGTGAGGGAGACAGAGGGAAGGCGGTGAGGGAGACAGAGGGGAAGGCGGAGAGGGAGACAGAGGGGAAGGCGGAGAGGGAGACAGAGGGGAAGGCGGAGAGGGAGACAGAGGGAAGGCGGAGAGGGAGACAGAGGGAAGGCGGTGAGGGAAACAGGGGAAGGCGGAGAGGGAGACAGAGGGGAAGGCGGAGAGGGAGACAGAGGGGAAGGCGGAGAGGGAGACAGAGGGGAAGGCGGTGAGGGAGACAGAGGGGAAGGCGGAGAGGGAGACAGAGGGGAAGGCGGAGAGGGAGACAGAGGGAAGGCGGTGAGGGAGACAGAGGGAAGGCGGTGAGGGAGACAGAGGGAAGGCGGTGAGGGAGACAGAGGGAAGGCGGTGAGGGAGACAGAGGGAAGGCGGTGAGGGAGACAGAGGGAAGGCGGTGAGGGAAACAGGGGAAGGCGGAGAGGGAGACAGAGGGGAAGGCGGAGAGGGAGACAGAGGGGAAGGCGGTGAGGGAGACAGAGGGGAAGGCGGTGAGGGAGACAGAGGGGAAGGCGGTGAGGGAGACAGAGGGGAAGGCGGAGAGGGAGACAGAGGGGAAGGCGGAGAGGGAGACAGAGGGGAAGGCGGAGAGGGAGACAGAGGGAAGGCGGAGAGGGAGACAGAGGGGAAGGCGGTGAGGGAGACAGAGGGGAAGGCAGTGAGGGAGACAGAGGGGAAGGCGGAGAGGGAGACAGAGTGGAAGGCGGTGAGGGAGACAGAGGGGAAGGCGGAGAGGAAGTTATCAGCGATCACGGAAGCTTATCAAAATAATAAATTAATAAATACTAAGCACTGAACAGTTGCTATCAAGCACAAACCAGAAAGCCAGTCAGCAGATAGCGGAACAGTGTAAAGTTTTATTTCACCCAGGCCAAATCAGGACACACACTGCGGGGACAGACACAACTGATAGCAGAGCTGCTGTAGTGTCAAATTTGTGTACAGTACTAGCTAAGCTAAACACTATGCCTAATACGCTAGGGTCATTGGGGTTGACTTTTACAATGCGCATACTGTACTGAAATCTATAGAAGATTAAACTGCAGATATGTATGCCGCTATAGATTTAGAACACAAAAATGTATTTACAAATAAATGCGCATTTACAATATAAGCATGCATGCATAAATTTGGTCTCATACATGTAAGTCATGGTAATACTTGCCTTATAAAGGATCATCTAACATTAGAAAGTACACCCAGACTAATAAAGGCAGTTTAAAACACACAGATACACACTTGAATGCTAGAGCAACTTTGTGACCCTGTAGAATAGGTTAACCGAGGTTTCTAATTATGGTTGCGCATTCAAACCTAATATGGAACAGAGATGATACATTCAACATTCACTGGTGGTGGTGTTCTAATAATACAAGAAGCTAAGAAAGCACATATTGATTAACTGAACGAAAGATACGAGCGTAGACAGTAAACAGATACGAGCGTAGATGACAGACATACCGACAGACAGACATACCGATAGACAGACTACCGACAGACAGACAGACAGACAGACAGACAGACAGACACACACACACACACAGACAGACAGACACACACAGACAGACAGACAGACAGACTACCGACAGACAGACAGACAGACAGACAGACACACACACCGAGACAGACAGACAGACAGACAGACACACACACACACACACACACACCGAGACAGACAGACAGACAGACAGACAGACACACACACCGAGACAGACAGACAGACAGACACACAGACAGACAGACAGACAGACAGACAGACAGACAGACAGACACACACACACACACACCGAGACAGACAGACAGACAGACAGACACACAGACAGACAGACAGACAGACAGACAGACAGACAGACAGACAGACAGACAGACAGACAGAAAGACCACTAAGACACACAGACAGACGCACAGACAGACACAAGCACAGACTCACCGAAGAAGGCGGCCCCAAGAAGCCGAGCAGTCCGGTGCGCACGAAGACCTCCCTATCGGAGATGGGCGCCCCGGTGGCGGCGGTGAGAGGCTGGCAGCGGAACACCTGGTTGCTCAGGCCGGCCAGGCCCCAGTACTTGTGGGCGGCGTACCTGGCTGACACGCAGATCTCGCCGACCTCGTCCTGTCGGCACAGAAACGGCTGGGCGGGAGCCAGACGGACCACAGCGACGGCGCCGGCGGGCATGACGAGGCCGCAGTCTTGCAGCGTCAGCGAAGTGTAGGAGTTCTCAGAGTCCACCCGGACAACGCCGTGGCTGAGGCCCTGCATGCTCAGCACTCCGCGGCCGCTGGTGGCGGCGCCGGACCCGGCGGGACGGCGCAGCGCCACGGTCAGGGACTCGCAGGAGTAGGCGCACGGGCACAGAGCTTCGGGCCGAAGTCCTCGCGGCTGGAACACGCTCAGAAATGAGTCGCAGGACGTCAGCGACCAAGGGTTGGCGCCATCGGCCACCAGGAGGCATCGCAGAGAGTTCAGGTTCACTTCGCGATGGTCTCGCTGGGTGAGCAGCGACCAGTACAGATCCCGGGATTTCGCCAGAGCCACTCCGATGCGTTGCTTAGAAACCAGTCTAAGCCAGCAGGACGGGTCCTGCTTCATCACGGCGTAGGGCACGAACACGACGCTCATGCCGTAATACGCCGCGGCCAGCACTGCGTGCCACAGGCCCAGCTCGCGTTTCGGATCGACCAGGCACACCAGCGACTCCCCGCTAGCGTAGCCGCAGGCGGCGCCAATCGAGCGCGTGTGCGCCAGGGCGGCGCCGCGACTAACGCAGACGCCGCGCACGGAGCCGTCGCGACCCCAGGCGTACTCAACATAGGCCAGCGAGGCCGGGTCCAGACCGCCTGACTGCAGCGACGGCGGCTGCCAGTCCTTGGGCGGATTGGACTGATTGGCGTCCACCAGGGCCCAGAATAGGCTGCGAGGCCAGCCCGGGTACGTGAGCTGCCATTAGTGCGGACGGGGTTTTTTGATTGGATGGGATTTCAAACTTTGATCGGATGGGATTTCAAACTTTGATTAGATGGGATTTCAAATCTTGATTGGTTGGGATTTCAAACTTTGATCTGATAGGATTTCAAATCATGATTGGATGGGATTTCAAGCTTTGATTGGATGGGATTTCAAATTTTGATCTGATAGGATTTCAAATCATGATTGGATGGGATTTCAAGCTTTGATTGGATGGGATTTCAAACTTTGATCTGATAGGATTTAAAATCATGATTGGATGGGATTTCAAGCTTTGATTGGATGGGATTTCAAACTTTGATCTGATAGGATTTCAAATCATGATTGGATGGGATTTCAAGCTTTGATTGGATGGGATTTCAAACTTTGATCTGATAGGATTTAAAATCATGATTGGATGGGATTTCAAGCTTTGATTGGATGGGATTTCAAACTTTGATCTGATAGGATTTCAAATCATGATTGGATGGGATTTCAAGCTTTGATTGGATGGGATTTCAAACTTTGATCTGATAGGATTTCAAATCATGATTGGATGGGATTTCAAGCTTTGATTGGATGGGATTTCAAACTTTGATCTGATAGGATTTCAAATCATGATTGGATGGGATTTCAAGCTTTGATTGGATGGGATTTCAAACTTTGATCTGATAGGATTTCAAATCATGATTGGATGGGATTTCAAGCTTTGATTGGATGGGATTTCAAACTTTGATCTGATAGGATTTCAAATCATGATTGGATGGGATTTCAAATCATGATTGGATGGGATTTCAAGCTTTGATTGGATGGGATTTCAAACTTTGATCTGATAGGATTTCAAATCATGATTGGATGGGATTTCAAATCATGATTGGATGGGATTTCAAGCCTTGATTGGATGGGATTTCAAACTTTGATCGGATGGGATTTGAAATCTTGATCTTTTGGGATTTCAAACCATCGAATGGGATTTTAAATCATTATCAGACCATTATCAAATCATTATCGATGGGATTTCAAATCATTATCGGATGGGATTTGAAATCATTATCGGATGGGATTTCAAATCATTATCGGATGGGATTTAAATCATTATCGGATGGGATTTAAATCATTATCGGATGGGATTTAAATCATTATCGGATGGGATTTGAAATCATTATCGGATGGGATTTAAATCATTATCGGATGGGATTTCAAATCATTATCGGATGGGATTTCAAATCATTATCGGATGGGATTTGAAATCATTATCGGATGGGATTTAAATCATTATCGGATGGGATTTGAAATCATTATCGGATGGGATTTAAATCATTATCGGATGGGATTTGAAATCATTATCGGATGGGATTTAAATCATTATCGGATGGGATTTGAAATCATTATCGGATGGGATTTTAAATCATTATCGGATGGGATTTCAAATCTTGATTGGATGGGATTTCAAATCTTGATTGGATGGGATTTCAAATCATTATCGGATGGGATTTAAATCATTATCGAATGGGATTTCAAATCATTATCGGATGGGATTTCAAATCTTGATTGGATGGGATTTCAAACTTTGATTGGATGGGATTTCAAATCATGATTGGATGGGATTCGGCTTTTTAAACTCAATCGCGAGCTCACCTGATCGGACCCGCCGCCAGATGCCGACGTCCCAGTCGAGCCGGAGGCGGAAGCGGCAGCCGCCACAGCCTTTGGCGCTGTACGAATAAACGCTTCAGTGGTGAGCAGCACTCGAATATCCAGGGAGCTGAGCAGAAAGCCGGTAGCGGACGCGCACAGCGGCGGCGCCTCAACCGGAACCGGAACCAATCCAGCGAACTGCGAGGCCAGGAAGGCAATGACGAAGCTCACGGGGTCCGAGTTCGGCACGGCGATGGCTACTCGGTCTCCCGGTTTCAAGCTCGAATCGCCGCGATGCCCCAGCCGATTGAGCAGAGTGTAGGCCAGCTTCTTCGATCTGTTTAGCAGCTTGGCGAAGGTCAGGCAGCTGCTCAGCTTGCCTGACAATTCCAGACAGGCCACGGCCTGAGTTCGAGCCTGCGGCCCGGCGGCAGCCCGCATCAGCGACTCCTCAAGCGAGGCGGCCGCGCCAGGCCCCGTGATGAGCGACTCGCCCACGGCCGGCCGCGACTCCTCGCCCTGCGGCCGCGGCGCGTTGGCATCGACGCCGCCACTGTCTGGCGAATCAGACGATGTCAGCGTCACGTCGGCAGCGTCGGGCGCGGAGGCGGCGGCGGATGAGCCACCGGCAGCTGCCGAAGTTGACCCGCCTGCAGCTGTCGGCTGTCGCTGCTTCGGCCTCGCCAGCGTTGCCACCAGCTGCTGGATCTTCGCGGAGGTGCGTGACTGGCCGTAGGGCCCCGACCGATGATCCGAAGCTGCCGACGGCTGCGGCTCGGCAGAAGCGGCGGCTGCGGCGGCCGATGCTGCCAGGGTGACATCTGGAGGCTGCTGCCGGGAGCTCTGCTGCTGCTGCTGCTGAGGATTTGGCGGTCGCTGCTGCTGCCGCTGCATCGGTGGAGTCTGGCTTTGCACTGCCGGTGGCTGCTGAATATGCCGACGCTGCAGCTGCTGGCTGGAGTCGCCGCTGCCGCCAGCCGGTCGGCTCTGATTGGTCGGCATGCCTAGATAATTATTGCCCTTGATAATGTATGTGTCCGATGAGCTGTAGCGAGATCGACTTGACTGATTAGTTGATGAGGCTGCAGCTGCGGCTGATGAAGCAGGAGGCTGGGGCTGGACTGGCTCCGATTGCTGGTGCTGCCTGAGCTGGTGCTGCTGCTTGCCGCTGCTACTAGAAGAGCCGCCAACAGAAGACACCGAAGCCGCAGACTTGGCCAGGGAATGTCCAGCGCCGCCTCCGCCGCCTGCTCCGCCGACAGACGAGGAAGCCAATGAGGATTCAACTGACGCGTCGTCAAGTGTCGAATGCTCCCCATCGGCCGGATGTCGATCGTCCACCGCTACTTCTTTGTCATCATCGTCGCCGAGGTCGCTGCCGGATCCGGCTGAGGCGTCCTCTTCGCTGTCTGCAGTGCGGAGCAGTCAGTTCGATAATGACCGCGATTAGTTTAGCTAGCAATAACTCAGTACACAGTGTACTCAAATAGTTCTTTCTTGGGAAACTTCTGGTGGCCGAAAACCAGAGCTCACGGACAGTCATTTCTCATTCCGCAGTTACTGTACATAGTCTTATTAATCATTATATTAGTAACAGGTGGGTTTATGTTAATTACTTATCTTTTTAATATTAATTACTTATGGCGTATGTGTATAATTTAACTTTTAAATTTTTGACGGCAAACCTCTCTCTATCCGGCCCTCAGGTCCTTTCAAACTTTACAATAGAGATCTACCCGCTCAAGTTTTGTCTCTTCTCAGCTCCTCTCTCCCTCTCTCCTTTCCTCTCTCCACATTACCCTCTTCCCTTTCCTCTTTCCCCATTCCTCTTTCCCCATTCCTCTCTCCCCATTCCCCTCTCCCAATTCCCCTCTCCATTCCTCTCTCCCCATTCCCCTCTCCATTCCCCTCTCCCCATTCCCCTCTCCCCATTCCCCTCTCCCCATTCCCCTCTCCCCATTCCCCTCTCCTTATTCCCCTCTCCTCATTCCCCTCTCCCCATTCCCCTCTCCCCATTCCCCTCTCCCCATTCCTCTCTCCCCATTCCCCTCTTCTTATTCCCCTCTCCCCATTCCCTTCTCCTTATTCCCCTCTCCTTATTCCCTTCTCCTTATTCCCCTCTCCCCATTCCCCTCTTCTTATTCCCCTCTCCCCATTCCCTTCTCCTTATTCCCCTCTCCTCATTCCCCTCTCCTTATTCCCCTCTCCCCATTCCCCTCTTCTTATTCCCCTCTCCCCATTCCCCTCTTCTTATTCCCCTCTCCCCATTCCCTTCTCCTTATTTCCCTCTCCTTATTTCCCTCTCCCCATTCCTCTCTCCCCATTCCCCTCTCCTTATTCCCCTCTCCCTATTCCTCTCTCCCCATTCCTCTCTCCCCTCCCATTTCTCTTCTTATTTTCTCTACTCTCATGTCATCCCTCACTTCTCCTCTCTTCTGCAATTTTTCATCTTCTCTCAGCTCTCCTTTCCTCTCTCAACTGGCCCTTAAAGTAAAAAAGTTTGCCCACCACTGCTTTAGGCCATTCGATTTTGAATCATTCTCGGTAACATAAAGCTGTTTCCTAAGACAGTGATTTTTCGGCAAAAATGGAAACGTGTGGCTGATTGAGTTGATGTGCATCTTGACGAAATAACCCATCCATTGGATGGCTACGAATAACAGAAATCATGATCGATTGACAACTTATCAATATTTAGTACAGACTCGATCTTACAATTATTAGTATATAAAGTAAATAAATTTCTAGCTTCGGTATACGCCAGCACTACCTGGAAAGATTTTGAAACAAAGATTTTAAGGCGAAACGCATATCAAGTAGGAATTCAGCAGTTAGGTTTCTTAGAAAACTATTGAAGGCTGAATTTATGCAAAACATTGCAATACCTGATTTTTTACTTTCTAGCTAAACTTTCTGCATATTGGTCACGTGGATATTAGATACTTTCGATACATATCGGCTAGGTGATAAAAAGTCAGTACTTATTTCCCGTAAAAAACAAGCCTTCAAAAAAGGTTTCTAAGAAACGATCACTAATTCAAACAAGTGCCGCTTGGACCCGTGAACTTGAACTTACAATGCTCCCGATCGGCCGACGCAAACGCGGCCGCTCCCATAGTCGATTGCGTCATCGCCGACGAAGGCTGCCTTCGCACCGCTGCCAGCGGCATTGCTGTGCTGCTGCTGCCGCTGTGATTTCCCGCCCCGCCGCCAGTCGAAGGCCCAGCACTCTCGCGGTGCTTGGCCAGCGCGGCCTGAACTGCTTCGGTGCGGATGTCCGACTGATAGCGCAGATCGTCGCGTCGGTGATGCCGAGGACGTCGGATTCGAGGACTACCGCCGCTGCTGTCGTCTGGACTGGCGTCTTTGGGCCGGGACTGGGACTGGGCCTGTGGCTGGGACTGGGCCTGGGTATTAGGAGGCTGCTGCCGGCCCATGTAGGGGTCTAGAAGCTTGGCTCGCTTCTTCTCGTAGCCTTTCTGCGTGATGTCGCCTGGTGTTGCAGGAATATTGCAGCTTTAATTATTCCCAATGAAACTGAAGTCTGGCATGGCCCACGGCTAGACTGACATGACCAACAGGTTCACTGACATGACCCACAGCTTCACTGACATGACCCACAGCTTCACTGACATGACCCACAGCTAGACTGACATGACCCACAGCTACACTGACATGACCCACAGCAAGACTGACATGACCCATGGCTAGACTGACATGACCCACAGCTAGACTGACATGACCCACAGCTAGACTGACTTGGCCCATGGCTAGACTGACATGACCCACAGCTAGACTGACATGATGACCCACAGCTAGACTGACATGGCCCATGGCTAGACTGACATGAACCACAGCTAGACTGACATGACCCACAGCTAGACTGACATGACCCATGGCTAGACTGACATGACCCACAGCTGACCCAAACTTAAACCAACATGACCTAAACCTTTTGATATGGCCCATATTTAGACTGATACAACCTAACACCCAGACTGATATGACCTACATGTACTTCTATAGTGACATAATGCAAACCTAGATTGATTGAACCCTTAGACTAATTTAATAGTGACAAATAATGTGACCTAAAATTTTTTATATCATAATAACCTAATTTTTACTGCTAATTCTATTTGCTAATAATACAAGTTTATGTGATATTACTATTAGCCAATGCTATCATTTTGGTATCTACTTGGACCTTAATACCAAATTGACAGATTTTTTAGATATAGATTGCATTTTATTTTCAAATAAAAAATAATTTATATAATATTGACTTATTTGAAATTATGACTAAAAACAATTTATTCTATGATACAATTCTTAACAAAATTATTAATTTTGGTTCTAGTAAATAAATAGCAGCATATAGCATCGAGGCCAAGATAAAATTAAAATGTAACTAATACAATTTAATAAAATAATCAAGCCAACTAAGCTTCCAATATAGAATTCTTGCATCTAGTAAATCAAATGGAAAATTGCTACTTTTTGATATATAATTTTATATGAAATCAAACACAATTTAACAATCTTAAACAAGGTTAAATATGGCAATTTTTGTTTTTTTAGACAATTTTTACATTTGTGACTTGATTTATCTTTGCTTTATCTTTGCTTTTTTACTTTTTCAATTGGAATAATTTTTAAATTAAAAAAATTGTTAATTACAAACAATAACATGAATATAATTTGCAATCTTTTTATTCCCACATTCAATAAAGTTGTCAATATATTTAATGGTGCAACAGTGCTTTGCATTATGTTTTTAGTATGTAATCACACTAGTTTTTAGCAAGCAATTGCAAAAATTAACATTTTTTGCTATCAAAACAGGTGTGATAGGCAATTTTTTTACCTAGCACAGTTCTTTACAATTTTTCCCAAATACAGAAATGCATTGCAATTTTTGTATATAAAATTCTACATTAGCCAAGCTTTAGTCATTTATTCTATGATTCAACTATAAAAATCTAATAATATATAATTAGGCCTATGACATGTGAAGGATATCCAAAAAATAATGAAAATTTCCAACCTCGGCTAGCATATACTATAGCCACACTCTCAAATCTATTAAATTCTATACCAGAAAAAAGTGACCCTTTAAGAGTTTATACCATAAGGCATTAAATTCAAGTTTATACTAGAAAAACAAATTTACTTATGATATATATGTTGAACATTATCAAAAAGGTATTGCAACCATAAAGGAACTTTTTGCATTATAATATTTTAGTCTTTTGTATTCTTACAGCTATGCCATAGGCTATATGGCATAATTCTCCTATAGATTATTCTGTATACTAGATATTTACACCAACTATTTTTTCATGTCCATTGTAGGTCTATAGCAGACTTTTCTGACATATATATAAAAAATATAAGACTAACAACAGTCAATTTTGGTGACAAGTCATTTTAGTGCATCTTAACAAAGCAATTAACACTTAATTATATGTTATGTAAATACAAGTATAGAATATTAACAGTTGAATAATAATTAATTATTTACTACTTATATGTATATGTTATAGATAAGCTGCTAACTCGAAGAAGTTTTTGGAAAAATAATAATCTTTTAACTTTTAGAAATCTGATGAAATTTCGAGAAAGTTATTAAAGTATACTACAAGTTGAATTAAACTTTTTACTTTTTTAAAATTAACAATAAAAAAATTAGTATAAATGATTGCTAAGAACATTAATTTAGCATTTTTTGAAAAGTTTAATTTAAGTTTGTTTAAAATGAAAATATTTGTAATATTTAAAGACTTTTCGTACAAAAGCCTTTCTTACAAAACTCTACTCATGAAAACCAAGTGACATTTTTAGGAGGAATATTTGGTGTACATTTTAGAGAATTTTTTTGTTTTTGGCATATACTGGTATACATTTAGCTAAGATAGGATTCTTGTTTTGGTGTATACTACTAAATGATCCAGACCCTGGCATTGGCCTTGCATGCCAAAATTAGGCATGCACAGTTGGCATGCATCACTCTTTATAAAATAATATATGTGCATATCTAGCATGCACTTTATAGAATCACATGTAAGAGTTATTGTAAAGTAGAAAAAAATGAAAAAAAGTTCATTTTTAAATGTAAATTTCAAGCTTGAAAAAAAACATTTAACCAAATCTTTATATATATATCAATTTTTCTCTATAAATAATATTGCCAAAAAGCATAAAAATCAACCAAATTATCTGCTAATAAGGGTCTATTATGCAATTTAAAAAAGGTAATTTATTGTCACAATGTAAAAAAAGGCTATTTATTATCACAAAACCTGTATATTTTTGAAAATGGGATGCACTAATTTTTTTGGTGTGCATTTGTATTTATTCAATTTTTGTTCGGGCATGTACCCAGCATGATCCAGACTATGGAATGACTTGTCACTAAAATGGTTGTTACCTAAATAGTTTGTTGCCAAAATCAACCAGATTCAAGACTTAGGCATGATGGCTTATAGTTGGATTCAAAAAGATAGTGCTAGTATGAAATCAAAGTGGCTTTATCTAGTGTTCCGCCATAGCCATAGTTATGGCTATGGGATCCTATGGCAAATGCCATAAAATAGGTGCCTATGGCAGCTACGGATATACCTATGGTAGCTAGCTGCTCTTATGGCTACGACTATGGAAATATAGTAGTTACTGTCACACTCGGTAGATTCCTATAGCCATAGTTATTAATATTAAAAAATTGAAAAAAATATTAGAAACAGGTAAAATAAAACAAAAATACTTTTAGTTAACTATTTATCAACCTAGAAACTTATAAAATATATCTAAAAAAGTACAATAAAACACTAGCAAACTCTAATTTTAATTAATGTGAAAAAGTTTAGTGCTAGTACTTTCAGTAACGATTAAGTATTGTTGCTCTGAAAAAAGACAAAATATAATCTTACAAGGGCAATTGAGTGTTTCTTTTATTTTCTAACTTAATTTGCAGTTGTTTAAGCACTGCCACTAGGTTATCTTTTTGATTCAAAATATTTTGTTTTCTAGACTTTTTGTTAACACTATGGCTACGGCTATGGGAACTATGGGAATATGGTAATTTTGGGGTCCCTATGGCTATGGAATATGGAGAATTGGAATTAGCCATAGTTTTGCTTATGGCTACGGCTACAGTATATGGACCCTCCTTACAGTGGAACACTAGCTTTATCTATCTATATCTATCTATCTATCTATCTATCTATCTTATAACACTTTTTGAAAAAAATTCAAAAGTTTATCATATTCACAATATCAATGAAGAATGTTCAAATTTTTTAATAATTTTAACAACTTTTTCATTTGCAAAATATATCTTACCATCAGATAACTCAAGCTCTAATTCGGCAAGCTTAGCTCGAACATCCAAAGGCAGTCGTGATGTATCAATTTCTGCAGACATATTTAGGCTTTGTTGTTTCATAAAAAAGCAAACTAAATCAGGTTTCACTTTAAATATTTTTTTTGAGTAGACTGATAATTGTATAAAACTGACAGATCAAATTAAATTTTACCAGCCTTTGCCTCTTACTGCTTTGTAAAATAGGCCTAGTAATTTAAGCTAGTACAGCAACTGTTTTCTGAGCATTTTTGGCTTGCTACAGGCTAGGCCCCCTACAGCTTGCCCTGCACACCCCCTGCACTGGCTCGAACACAAAAAATGAATAAATAATGTTATTTACCTAAAGGGTCTAACTTAAAACAAATAACCACCAACAAAGCGGACTAGCCCTAAGCAATTTAACGCAATCTATACTACCAACGAATAATAATGCGACGATTTTCTTAACAGTTCTATTTGAATCTATTGGATATGTTAGAATTCATAGAAAATTATACTTTCAGTTTGAAAATGACTCAAAATTATCCTATTTTAAAAGTTAAATTGTGACAAATATTAGCTAAAAAGTTAAAAATAATAGGCAAAGATCGCATCATCGATAATTAAATTCGACTCAATTTCAGTTTGACGTAATACCTTGTTTAAACGCACTAAGCCATATGTACGAAATATGCCAGTTCATAGGCAACCGTTGCAGTGATAATTAGCAACTGACGCCATGAGGCAGATGACATTTGCTCTTATACCTTTATTTGCCAAATGAAATAAAGTTTTTTAGATGGGTTGTCCTCTCGCAAAAAATTAGGGGCATGCCAATTGCTTTATTAATATTGCCCCAATCCCGAGCAATTTGAGAAAAATAAAAACCGCTATTTATTACACATGCAAGTGTACAAACCAGGGGTCGGCAAACTCTGGCCCGCGGGCCACATGCGGCCCGCAAAGCCTCTCTATCCTGCGCTCAGATCCTTTGAAACTTCACAATAGAAATTCGGCCCGCTCAGGGTTCGTGTCTTTTCTCAGCTCCCTTCATCTCCTCTTCTCTCCTATCTCTCCTCTCCTCTCTTCTCTCCTCTCTCATCTCATCTTTCCTTTCCTCTCCTCTCCTCTCCTCTCTCCCTCCTCTCCCCTCCTCTCTCCTCTCTGATGAGGACGCACTTTTTTCCAAATCCCGCGCTAGCACATGGGCTCTAAACTTACTAGCCTACTAACAGTGAGCAATGGGCATTTTTAATCCTTTTTCTGCAAATTGTCATAGAATCTATACTAGATATAATGTTTGGTCATACTAGTAGTCATAATAACATAGGCGCAGCTTTTTGGGTCGTAAATCATCGCTTTCGAAGCTGGTCTGACAGCCACCTGGCCTCACTCAGTGTTGAGGCAGGCGCCAGATGGTCTGAGGGGATGCGAATGAGAGCTTTTTTTCTCATCATTTTGACAGGCCATCAAGATTTATGAGGTCAGGGCCTATTGATCGTGTTCACTCAAGCATGTGACAGCTTTGACAGCTATGCGTTTTACCCCTAAAAGTACTTTGGGATTAGCGATTAGCGATTTCTCTTCATTATCTTCACCTTCTATTTAATAAGAGCTTTCTAATGTATATTTTTTCATTAATTTCTGTCAATCCTACGCGAAAAGTCATAAATCATTTTGTTGCGATTTTGATTGATTTATGGCCGCACCTGTCATCTTTTTACGATCCTGTGGGAACTGATAGGATCTCCCGGTCACGTGATTCTGGGTAGCAACAAGCTTAGCCAATCAGAAAATTCGGCGCTCATTTTAACAAAACGGCTCAGCCAATCAGAATCGACGTGTTCCATTATAACAAACTTCGGTCCAGTTGGCAGCTATTTAAACCGGTGTTTTTGGCCCGCTCGGACTCCAACTTGCTCTGGCCCAGCACGCAACTTCTGGTTCCCAGAGCGCGACCGTCGTTTCTTGATCCCCGGATTGCGACTTCCCCCCATCATCATCAAGGACGAATCCCCCGGTCATCAGCAGCGAACATCAAGCAAAGAGCATCACCTGCTAGCTATCTGCGAAGACTGTGACAGCATCATCCCGAGTCTGCAGCTACAGAGCATCAAGCCGATTCGGTTACTGTGGATTACCTGGTCTCCGGCTCTTGAGTTTCTGATTGGTTGGGTGAGAGGCTACCTAGACTTGCTTGAGTGGGTGATCCCCTATCTGTCCCCTGTTTCAGTTGCTGAATAAGGCACACACTTTTGCTCATTTTGTTCAGTAGTGCTGTCGCTGAGGCAGAAGTCATTCAATAATACTGCTAGTAGTCTAAAACTCCAATTCAATCTGATGAGTGATGTGTGAAGTGATCTAAGGAGAAGGTTAAATCTAACAGTTATTTTTATCGGTTTTATTTCTTTGTTCGCCGATGGCTCAGATGAGTAGCTAAGCTAGTAGGCGCCGGTCACAGTGGACCAATGGCAAGGCGGTTCTCAGTCGATCAATCTATCAAATCAGTGAGCAAAATTGCCAATAGTGCAAAATCGGCGCCAGAGATGTACTTTGTGCACTCTAGGTTCGCCAAGCGGCTCGGGTAATGAATCATGCGGTCTCCGGTGTTCGAGTTAGCCTATCATCAGCGCTACGAGAGGCTAGTTGGCGCGTTGAAGGCCAAAAGTACATATCTTCGTATTTAGCAATGCAATAGTACATGTAGCTACCCCATAGACTCGCCACTGCAAGAATCCCCTGCACAATTCCCTTCTGTACCTGCATGGCCAATGCGATCTAGTCCCAGCAGTGTCCCTTATCATCGGCTATGACTTCGAGATTGACAGCAAAAAGACACTAGTTGGCAGGTAAGTGCAAAGCCCCTTCTATTCGGAAGCCCGATTTCGAGAGCCCCGGTGTGGTAAGCCAGGACGCACGGGCTGGTGGCAGCGAGTTAGTTGATCTGCGGATTAGCTAATCTCTACCTTCAAAATTCTCCCTGCTTGTCTCTCGCTGTCCCTCTCTTAGCTATAGGACCTAGACTGCTCGCCACACGATCAAGCTACCATGGGGCTGACCATCTGACAGGAGTGGGGGGCCAGGACTCTAATTGATTTATTTCTGAGGCCTGAGGCCCGAAGGCTTCCTCACAAGGGGCCTGAAAGGTCGAAACCCATCATCTCCTCTATTTTCGCCTCGCGCCTCTCGCCCTAGATCGTGTCCCTAGAAGACATTGACTTGTTGATTCTTAACAGATCCTATCTATTTTCTTGGGTTGCTGCGCAAAGTACTTGCAAGAACGTGCAAGATCTTCGTTTTTATATCTTTTTATAGCTTCGAATCGCATATTTTCTTAAATTTATTGTCCCATAGATAATATAAAATATAAAATATTGACAATTAAATAACATATAAAATAAATATAGTTCAGCTAGAACAGTTTAGCCAAATGAATAACAAAACAAATGTACCTCCCATCTTAGAAGATCCTGCAAGAACCGGGCAGATTGAGAAGATCTGCTAAGAATGGCATAGAGACAAGATCTGCTAAAGTTTGAGAAACAGAATGTCCTCTAGGGGTGTCTCTTCTTTTATCTCTCTCCTCTATCTCTTTATTTTCTCCTATCCTATGGCCCGCAGTCATGCGCTAAGTTCTTTGTCTGGCCCTTGGCCCTTTGTCTGGCCCTTGGCCCTTTGTCTGGCCCTTTGTCATTTGCCGTAGCATTTAGCGCTGGTGCTGGTCGCTCTCAATCCCCTCTCTTGCTAAGTTCAAAGCCCTCCCAGCTTGAATTTGCATACAACGTTTGAATTCAATATCAATCCCAGATAAAGGCCATAATTGCTGGCAAGGTCAGTGTGTATTGTATGAATGTATACTACTGTTCATTTTAACAGATCGTTCTATAAATGCATAGATGCTCTATAAGCTCTAATAGATGCTCTATGCTCTATAGAGTTCCATAAATGCAGCGAACAGTACAGGTAGGTAGCTTGTAATTGAACTCGAATCCGCATGGTTTTGTTTTAATGTATGACCGTACTTGCAGGTTTCCACCTATATTTTTCTTTAAATATTCATATAATTACACCTTAGGAACTTGCGCTTCCGAACGTCCAAGCATTCAACGGTTGCTAAATCTATTACCAGTTTTCAACAAGGGCAGTGCAGGCGGGCGGGCCTATTCAGCCATGCAGTCACAGTGTAAATTGTGTTTAAACATTGTTGCGCGCGCAGTTTGTGGGTCGCGGACATTCCGGGACTGTCATACACTGTGTCACGGACAAATTACCGTCATCTTTTTACTTGTTGCTAGCTGTATAGGGATAGCTTTTACCGGTTAGGGTAGTTAAGGGAAGATCCAGATGCGGACAAAGGCTCGCGAGATTTCAAATGGAAGCGATCCGTATACAGCTAGAGCAAACCCTATACTGGCCGGGGCTTGTTGCATGTTCATACGGTGGTCGAAACTGCTTCAAAACAGTGGCTGCTGATAATTGCTGTTGGTGATTTATTGTCGCGGTCCAACCAGCAGGCGCAGATTAGTATAGCTACAGGCCTAGCTGTATTGACTCACTTTAACTATCGAAACTTGACGAAAAGTGTTCCATCAGGGTTTCGGAACTATTTTCCCTAAGTTAGTCGATCATTTGTTTACTCGAAATAAGGCAACTGCTATAGGTTATACCTGCCCAGCTAGACAATTGGTCAAATTTTGGATACAACCTATAATGCCTGACGACAAGGATTGTCTCCAACAAGCTGAATATAAGCAACAATCGTTTACTTACACAAACCTGTAATAAATTTACTCCCCTTGACCAGTTGTATTTTTCTCGTTACAGTCGTCACCGAGGGAAAGAATATTTACGAGCTAAATTGCAGATAACTCTAGTCTAATCTGCTGGGCTTGATGAATGACATCGTAAAACTGCAGTTTAGCATGCTTTTATGGGGACTAAAATATCTCTGTGATCGAATAAGGTCAGGAATGACAAAGAGTACTACGCCTGTAGCTTTTCCTGTTGTACAGCATCGAGACTTACCGTAGATGATTCATGACTAACTATACTAGTAGTTCGGAGATTAGTTGGTGAGTCTCCATATCGGTACCCTCTGCTCATGTAGTCAGCAGCGGGTGCAAATAACATTCAGGAGTAGCTTTTAATAATGCATGACCCGTGCAATTTTCCGATGTACGCCGACGTCCCGACGTAGATGGACGTCGCTGCATAGCTAATAAATTTAAGTTTTTTACATTACTCCGACGGATGACGACGTTATACGGTCGGCAAAGTGTCGGTGTCATGTAAAAGTACCCATTTTCAGCGATGGACATCCGAAACATTGGCTGATGTCGCCGACGGGTGCTGCGGTCCGGGCTCAGAGTCCAATGTCAAGAGGCCTCCTGACCTGCTGCGCGAGAGGCGACTCAGGCTGGCTACCCACGTCATCCAGTCGGAGAGTCGCTGCCGCGAGCCGTTACACAACCTGAGGGTCCGTGGAGACGAGTCTAAAGGCGAACAACGCGATACCCCGAGCTACTTCTGACGAACACATTCCGGAGCTCCTGTTCAGATGACTCTTGACTGGAGGAGCAGAAAATATGTTTCTTATCAATCAAGAATCAAGAAGAATCAAGAAGAAGAGAATCAAGAAGAATCAAGTCAAAGTTACACGCAAAGGTACACGAAAAGGTACACGCATACATAGCTTCTTGGTTCTAAACCTACCGTATAGACTCGTAGATTTTGGAACAAGAAGTATAGGCTTACTGTTATTAGTACGAGCACTTTGTTACCTACATTTAAATTTTCATATAGAATACGACTGACAATATCTTGTTTAATTTTAGCTGAAAACTAAAAAAATGCCGAATCAACAAGTTTGGTTTGTTGCTTTGCACTTCCTGAAAGCAGAACCACAAACATTTTTGGTGTGTAGCAAAGTTATTCCCGACAGAAAATTAGCTGCCCTTTCTTGGAAAAATAGTTTCTCACCGAATCCGCACTGAAGCTGCCATGCACGCATTCTGCTGTTTTGAATTTTAATTAAGAGAAGCCACGCAGCGACATGCCCAGTACAATTGATATCACCCAGCTGGAAAGCCATCCACTATTCTTGAAACTTTGACCCAATCCGTCAACTTCCGCCCGCCCGAACCAGAATTGTTTGCCAACGGTTCACACGAAACCGCATGGACAAATAATTCCGTGGGCCGAGGGCTCGGCGGCAAAGATGGTCAGCTGACACCGCTGCTGTTGGCTGTAGCCTAAGGGGAATCAAATGGTCTTTAACCTGGGAGGTTGGCTTACCAATTTTCAACTGCAGCCTATAAAAGACCGAAAAGATCAGAAGATCCAAAACAACTACTGCAATCATTCTCAAACAGAAAATCATGAAGTCTTTTTTCATCAAAGATCTTATAACTCTTGAGGACAATCTAGAAACAAATAAATTAGAAATTGAAAACAGAAATTTTGTGACCGAAGTTCCAGTTGTGTCCGCGGAAAATGAGGAGCTGCAACAAGGATCTGGCTGCGGTAACTTCAAAGAGGACCAGTCGCCGCTCGATCGATTGATTCGACTCACCGCCCAGACTTTGACAGGATTCAGCAGCGACGGACAGAGCTCGGGTAACTTACTTGCTTACTTACTTACTTACTTACTTGCTTACTTGCTTACTTACTTACTTACTTACTTACTTCAAGAAGGATGACCCCCAAGCAAAAGGGAGTGTACATGTCTGACGATTAGAAAGTCAGGCCGGCCGCTGTCAACTGTGTGTGAGCGTGTGTGTGAGTTGCCTCAGCGCTGGTGGTGAGACGAAGATTAATTAATTGCTCCACAGGACCCTGGAAGACAGCCGTCTCAATCGCTGCAGTCTTATCATCGTCAGCATCATCTGGAGCAGCCGTAGCAGCTGGCAGAGCGTCAGCATCAACGACAGCTGCATCTGGGACACAGGATCAGTCAACCAGCCAGCGCCAGAGGCGCAAAAGTCGGACTACTTTTACAGCGACGCAGCTGACGGCCCTGGAGCGTCAATTCCGTCAGCACCGGTACCTCAGCGTGCAGCGCAGAGACGCCGTGGCTGAGCAGCTGGGCCTTAGCGGGTCTCAGGTCACTACCTGGTTTCAGAACCGGCGCGCCAAGGTGAAACGCCTGGCAGCAAAAGAGGCTGTGGATGTAAACTCGAAAGAGATGAAGAGCGATAGCTGTAAATCAGGAGCGACTGCGGAGATTAGGAAATGCTGACCTGAGGCAATTTTTCAGACTGCGGTACACCATCATAGGAATCATATTTTAAAGTTTAAAAGCTGAGTTTTCCGTACTATGAGCACACATTGATGTACTTGTAAAACCGATGCCTTGACTGGCGCATCGCATTTTCTTTATTTGGCTTCCTGAACTTACACAAAAGCTATGAAGAGAACTTGTACTTGCTCGATAAATAAATCATTGAATTGTATTGGCATAGTAGATCTGCTTCTCTGACAAAAAGACTATGCCGCGATGCAAATACTACTAATAATAATAATTGATTACACCTGCCCCAATTGGGCCAGATGTGCAACCGACAGCTCAGCCGCAGCTATTGCATGGCGAATCTGAAGTCTGCGTGCGGCTGTTTAATCCAAGGACTGGGGGTCGCCACACACACACCCTCAATTACCCCGGACAATGCTGGCACCCATAAAATCAGCTGGGTAAACTGAAGCAATGCAGAGTTGAGTGTCTTGCTCAAGGACACAATTATTTTCGAGTGGGCCGAGAATCGGACTTCAAACCTTTCAGTCGTGAGTCCGACGCTCGGACCACAAGGCTTCAAACACAAATTCGCAAATAAAAATGTTGTAGTAAATACTACTATAAGTAAGTTATACTAGAAATCTAGAATATCACCGGGACCAGCCCGCCTTAAAAAAGAAGTTGTTACTCGCTTTTTACTAAAAAACACAGTGCCCGGTTTTCGAAACTCCTAGTGCGCAGTAAAACCGCTGGCAACACTTTTATGCCAGACGCAAGCTTAGCTTGTTTGCTGCGTTTGTACCCAAAAATTGTTGTGAGAAAAAACTTAAACTGCTATACTGGGCGGCTGATCTTAACAAGCATCAGCAGCCAAATTAAGCTTACAGGCATTCAAAATTAGAAATTCAAAACTGTAGAAATATCCGCCAATTCCAAAAATTGTAATAACGTATCTGCTGCTCGTGTTTTGACGAGAAACTGCGGAGCAGATGGTGAGCAAGACTTATGAATACCTTGATTATAGAGGGCTTAATGATAGCTGTACGCATCTTCAAATACGAAATGGATTAGAATCAAAGCAGATGCATATTGTTTTTGTCAGAGGCAGCTGTGAGGGCTGTGTGCACCCTGGTGCACTTTAAGCGACATAGGCACACAACCGGCGAGAGGCATTACTGCCCATTCCGCCGACTCCCCTGAGCAGGCACACAAGCGCGCGGATACGTACGCAGTCATACAACGCACAGGCGGCCCTAACTTTATTTATCATTCAGCATGTAAACTTCCCTGTGCCTTGGGGGTTGGCCCTCAAGGGCGTTAAATGCACGAGCAGAGCCAAGCCGAGATTCCAATTTAGCCCTAAATCAATGTGACTGCACTTTGAATCGAGCCTGGGCCGCTGGTACATCAGAGCGCCGCGCTGGATCGCTGGGCTGAGGCCCCCGTACCGCCGATGCATGTTACTAATTAAAGTCGTAAGTGTGTCTGATTGAATTGCTTGCACAACAATTAAAACAGATAAAAAAAACAGCACTATTTCTTAATTTACCTTTTGTCCACAAGCAACTACTGACGTTATATTGACTGCATGAATAAGATCATTTCTATTTATATGGCACAACAATGTTGATAGAAGCAGAAAAAATATTTTAAAAAAATACAATTATTAACAATAAAAGACCATGCAAGTAAACAGGCAATTCTTCCCACCACGAATGAAATTGATTGCATCGCAAATTTTACAAACTGATTTTATAAAGCTGAAAAGTACAAATTTACTCACATTAGTTTAAATGGTACAGAGAAGATACAGAAAATGTTTTTGCCAATATAAATCAAATTAACTATGCAAAACGAGATTCACAGATGACAGTTGACAGATAAAACTGTAAACAAATACAGAGCTTTCCGCGGTAGCTTGGTTTTAACTCAGAGAATCCCACGGGAGGGTGTGGAAATGTGTCCCATCACATGATGGGATCAGGGAGTCTGGGACTGCAACAAGGAAAACATGGAAAGCGTACTGACTACCATCATGGAACTGCTGGGTGCTAAAGAGAAATTGTGGGTGACTGGAATGTCCGCTCCCGTGGCCTTATTTCTGCAGTTTTGTACATGTACTTTTAACAGCTCTTGCCTTCAGGCACAAAATTTATAATCGCCTATCTGTAGCCGTCAGATGCTCTTCTGAGAGCGATTCAAATCCCACCCAATGTGTCCATCAGCAGTTTGAACTCCTGAAAGTCCACAAAGCCATCCTGATTTTTGTCCGCTTGCCGGATCATCTCATTAACGTCGCTCTCCGTCAGATTCTCGCCCAGGCTGTTCATAACGTAGCGCAGCTCCTCGGAGCTGATTTTGCCGTCATTGTTCTTGTCAAAGATTTTGAACACCTTTCTCAGCTCCTGTTCCGTGTCGGTTTCGCGCTTCTTCTTCTCCATCATTTCTACGAACTCTTCAAATTCAACGTAGCCCTTTTTCTTGTGATCGACGTCGCTAATCATTTTCTGAAATTGAAGTTTGTTCGAAAAAGTGTTTTAACAATATATAAAGGTAATTTTCTGGGTTTCTAACCGCTGCTTAGATAGGCTGTGTGGTCACACGACCCAGAACTGACAGTGGGGCCATGGCCCCCCACTTTTTAAAATGCAAGGGCCAGTAATGGTATCTGGCCCCTCCACATTTTAAATGTAAAATGTAGACTTTTTGCCTATTTTTGATTTTTGCTGCTTTGCATGAATGCATTTTGCTGCAGAGCGACAAAAAAATAGCGCCTGCAGCGCGCCATAATGAGTGCCTGCGGCGCTAAAATGAGTGCCTGCGGCGCTAAAATGAGTGCCTGCGGCGCTAAAATGAGTCCCTGTGGGGCTAAAATAAGTGCCCGCGGGGCTAAAATGAGTGCCTGCGGCGCTAAAATGGTGTCTGCGGCGCTAAAATGAGTGCTGACAACACCGATTCTGAAAATAATGTATGTGTAGAAATTTCGCCGTGTACATGTAATTTAGAATTCTTGGCTTTGTCCCCCCCCACGATAAAATCCATGGCGACGCGCCTGGATACATGATAATGTGCATTTTCCATATAAAAAATCTTACTTTTTGAAACGTTCCTACGCCTATGAGTATATAGCATATATTAGGCTAACTGCCAAATTGCAATACATTTTTGACGCTGTGCACGTTGCCGAATTAGCAAAAGCAATTTGATAATCCTCGTACAAGTACAGTGTGCATTTGTTAGGCTATAAACTACACAGGTTCCCAACTATTAACCTTCAATATTTGTTTGACGTGAACACAAGACCTTGAAATTGGCAACGGGTGCGTCGACAGAACTGTTGAATTGTCGCAATCTCCTGCTGGCTGTTAGGCCGGAAGTCAATACGTCATTTAAGAAGCGAAGCGATATCTGATGAAGCGATGGAAGGGATGCTGGCGCAGCAGGCGCCCAACCAGGGAAGAAGATTCTGTCGGTCGCGGCCTTTAGCCGTCGGTTCGCGTGCTTACCTCGTAATTACGAGCGTATCTTCGCCTCTTCGTTAAATTTCTATCGGCGGCGATGTCTTACAAAGGCGCAAGACAGAAATGTCCAGAATGTCTTCAAGTACGCTGTAAGACTCATAGATATTCTCATACTCAATGAAATGAATTGAGCAATAATGTACCTCGAACAGAGTACTCGGTGGGCTTAGTTATAACTATACTAAGATATTACACTAAAACTACACTAAAAACTTAAACACACGCAGGTAAAACGGGTACAGAGTGGTTATTGTAAGGTTTTTAGAGCAGATAAGGTTCAACCGAAAGCACATGCCTCACCTGTATGTCGGCCTCAGTGGGATTCTGTCCCAGATTGCGCATGGCAACCCCAAGCTCGGCCGGGGTGATCTTGCCGTCGTTGTTCTTGTCGAACAGCTTGAACGCTTCCTGATACTCGGACACTTGGGCCGGAGTTAGAGACTGCATGATGGGCCTCTCCGATTGATGGTAAAACAAAGTCTGATTACCTAACCGCGCGAGCTGGAAAATTAATATGACTTGTTGGATTTCTGCAAGAGTAAAACTGCTTTCATTCTGGACCCCACTAGCTAATGTTATTAGCGCGAATTTATTCTCTTCTCTGCCTGTCTGTATGCCTGCAGTGCACAGCCAGCAACTCATTTTCGTTACCAAGAGAAACGGGGTAGAGATTGGGCTGAATGACTGGAGTTGTGCGCATGGTGGCTGAGCTGCATGAGCTTGAGGAGGGGGTGGTGGCAGCCCGCTCTTCACCCCAGCATTCTTACTGTCTGCCTATATGCCATGCACTGAATAAATTGGCTGCTGCAGGCATGAATGTGCGGCCTTCATCTGACTGTACGGTAAATGAAGTTTAGACTTGTTCTGTCCTATTTTACTTTATTGCAGTACCGGTATAGGCGATTACTTAAAAAAATCTTTTAAAAACGCAAATCACAATCGAAGAAGGTCTATGCAAGATAGTCGTAGATCCGCTTTGACAAGCTTACTAAACGTCTGGATGATGTCGAATTCCACCGTTGCGGTTGTTCAACCTGTTTTTCAGTACAATTTTTTTACTTTATGCGATATAGGAAGCTTCAATGGAAAGAGAAACGGCGCCCAAACCAGCAATTTTAAGCTTGGAAATTTACCAACTTTTTGTACAGGCGCCCCTAGAATTGGCTGGCGCAATGCAGTACAAAACGGCTGACCAAATTCTGACTGACAATTGTCAAAATCCTCATTCCGACAAAGCCCCAGGCTGCATCCCAGCAGGACTCCCACTTTTCTCTTACAGCTTTCCATATTTCTACATTTGCTTCTGTAAGTTGGACAAGAATGCAAAAAACATTTGCGCCAATGCCCGGGTGACGGGCCCGACAGCCCCCACGCAGCTTCCTTCATCACTAGCCTCTCTCTCGTCTTCCTTCCAACGGTGCAGTGTCTCTCTGCCCCAACGGTTTCGCTTCTGTCTCTCAGTCAGTTTTGGCCACTCCGGCCATACATGCTACAAAGATTTGCATGCAGCAGCGCTGAAAAAAGGACATTTGGTTAAGAACAGCGGCCGGAGCTTAGCGAAAAAAACAGATCCTGTCCGGCGAGGGGTTGGGAGGCAAAATGGCTAGAAATTAAAGCGACTGGCGCACTTCGCTTTCCGCAAGTCAAGTCGCCACGGCTTCGGCTCCCACCCCCGCTGCGCATCAATGCAGACACCGCAGTCTGTCCTGCAGGATCGAAGCACAGGGGAAAATTTAGCAGCTGGACTCGCCTGAACGATGGAGCCCCAGAAGCGACGCGAGTTTCGAGCTATTATTGTCCAAGACAGCGAGGATGACGAAGACACCGGATCGACTTTCTCCGACGCGTCCGACATCAGCTGGGAGGAGACCGCGGCGGATGCCAATCTGGTGGAAGTCAATTTGGACTCGCTGCTTCCGCTGAACACCGCGACGATGCTTGAGGAGGCCACTGTGTTGGAGGAGGGCGCGGCCGAGTTTCTGCATTCGGCTCCTGCGCTGGAGGTGGCGGACGTGGAGTTCGAAGAGCTGGAGGACAGCGGATTGCTCGTTGCCGACAGCAATGAGATGCGAGTGACGGCGGTGGAGTGCAGGACTTGCTGGCCGCTGCTGGTCAGTACTGTTTTATTGTTTATCCGGTTTACGAGCTGGTAGGAAATCACAGATAGCTAAGGTGGAAGGACGCTTAAAATACATCTTAAAATGCACTATAGAGACAGGTACCTAGCATTTCTAAAAAAACTTTCATAGGAGCATTATGAGCTATGAATCAGCCTCAAATAACGCGTTAAGACTTAGTAGGCTCATTTGTAATTCAAAAGTGATTCTTCTTTAATTTTCCGCTTGTTTCTAGTGTATGCGATGTCAAGTTCCAATTATTCGGACTTTACATAATTACTAGCTCTCGCCTCTCCTTTCCACAGTAATAGTATCATGCGATATTACATCCTTATTTACGGCCATAAACTTCCTTTTATCACCGCTTCCCCTACGCACTAACAAGATCATACGGGTGATGGGAATAAAACGGTCTAAAATTTTATTTAAGGAGGAAGTTCAAGTCGTTAGACGCATTGAATCGACTGTACGGGATATGAAATTCCTGCTGAAAACCCAATTTAAAGATGGTCCAGAGTAGCTCCGCCAATGTGCTGCTTCGGCCTCTGCCGGCCACGGTAGCTCGCAGGAGCCTCGCTGACCTGCCGTCTCTGCCGCCGCCACAAAAGCCGCCGAACCCGCCGCAACTGCAGCGGCAGCATCACCAGCCTCACAATCAGCAGCCTCAGCAGCGCAGCCTCCTAGAAATGCTGACTCAACCAAAGGTTGTACCGCACAATCCTGAGATGCACACGGTGCATCTGCCCGAAAGGCCACGTCAGGAGCCTCCGAGAGTAACGCTGGCAGATCGTCTGGCTTCCGCAGCGGTTGCAGCCACCGGCCTGCAGTTTCAACCGCTCGCGCCACCGCCAATGTCCCGCTGCGAAAAGGTGCCCTACCTGCATGGCTTTCGTCTGGGTGACACCTATCAGCTGCACTCGAAACTGTGGCTCCTGCCGCAGCTCCTGTGCGGCGCTCTGGCTCTCACTGGCATCTTACTGACTCTCGTTGGGATTATCATGCTGCAGATTAACAAGTATCTGGTGTCCTTGTAAGTGCAATCCATAAACTATAGTCGTATTTTCTTCCATATACTACTCACAGTGCTGGAGATGTTGAGACTCGCTCACAGGGCCATGAAATGAGGCTATAGTTTTTGGTGCACACACGGCTTGGACACCATTCACGTTGTACATCAGTCGTATGATTTGATGCTTTTGGTGTTCGATTTGACAATAGCGATTGATAAAAATTGATAAAAATCTACGAAAAGCATATCAAATTTGCATCTCCCAATTGTCTGAAACGAATTGAAATAATTTTAGATGTAGCACCCCAGGGGAGAGTTTTAATTGCAGAACTGATGAGGAAAGTATTACCAGGTGAGTCCGATAGTCTCACATTTAGTGCCGCTTTCTAACATATAAAAGTGACAAACATACTCGTAGTTTGAGCTGTTGATTTCAGCGTCACCATGTCGATTGGCGTCGGCACTGCAGGTGGCGGATTGTCCCTAATCCTGATCTGTGCAATTGTCTTCCTGCACGCCTACTGCGTCATCTATAACGAGGGAGAGCATCACAAGGTTGGGACGTCTGATTTTATTATGAATCCTTTGACAAATTTTATTCATATTGACTAGCAGTTTATTAAAACAAACGCTGACATTGCTTCTGGCCCATCAATAGTCCTAGTCTGATTGAACTTGACTTGAATAGAGCTGCGCGTCAACTTTCAGTCATGTTATATTGTTTAACAGAAAACACCCTGAAAGCTCTTAAACTAGAAGTGCATCTGACCCTCTTAGGAATTGACTGGATTGCTAAATGGTTACAGGGTCAATGCAAGTATTCGTCTGCACATACTGGACGCTCGCAAAGAGGCCACTTGGGGATGAAAGACATCAAATTTTCAAATCCCAAGTTGCTTTAACACCGAATAATGGTTATTATTTATCGAAAGCATACGCTCATATTTCGTTAAACAACAATTTATTGTCTACGGGACGAAAATAGAGCGAAAAGCGGCACCCAGACAGTCTTTTGAGAGAGAGAAGGCAGTCAAAGTCCCACGCAGATCTCCTGTAAGAGGGAGCACATTAATTTTTATTTGATTAATTAAACTGGAATATTTTTAGATACAAGAAAACGTCAGTCTGCACGTCCCGGCAGCCACCACATATCACGCGAACATGCTGGAACTATCCAATGCTATTCAACCGTCGCAGCATCAACATCAACATGACCAGGATCCAGCGCGTGAGCAGCTTCAGGTAAACACACGGGAGAATGGGGACAGCCAGCCCAATGTCGCTGTAAACGGAAGCAACCTGGTCCGCTGTCAAAGTCAATACGACAACTTGCAAGAAATAACGGACGACTTGGTCTGAAGAAGAAAATCAAAGAATAAATGACTCTTGCATGCGTCGTACTGAGCACAGCATGTCGTTAATCAATGTTTACAATGTGTTGTAAGGTCTGCTAAAAAGCAATCCTTTGATTTAGCAGCTCTTTTTAAAGCTTCGATGTGTCTTTTTCAAGACCTGCTAATGGGAGCTGTCTAGCGTCAGGTGTCAGAAAATCATGTGGGAGCTTAAACTAATTTAAGCTTTAACAATTTTGGTTAAACATCACGTGCTGATGTTGACCAGCCCGTGTGCTTTCATTCGATGCGTAAGAAATCAAAATGTTTTTTAAAGGCAGAATTGTCAGAAATACTGAGAATCGTATATTATTGGTATGATTACAAATCCTAACCTATTTTATTTTTGCTGACTATGAGACTTTTCATACAGTCATTTCTGATTCAAGCATCAGAACTATTTTGCGAAGTATAACATTTCAGCTAGCTGCTCAACTCAAAGATAGAGAGAGTTCAATATGAAACTGACTTTAGGGGAGCTGAAACAGCAACAGAATCAGCAGGATACGCTGTCAGTAGGGCTCATGAGCAGCGTCAAAGAATGCGCTTTTGAACGAGTCCGGATAGCGGGTGTCAGCCAGCAGGCAGTCGTTAAAGCACCGAGTGCGTGCCTGTCCTTGCTGGTAGGGTGTTAGCGGCAGCACCTCCTGCACTGCCTGTGAGTAATCAAAATACACTTGTAGAATTCATGTAGCAGTTGTCATATTGCTTCTTGTCTTTAATGCTTCTGGTTAAGAAACCGCATCGTGAAAACATCATAGGATACGTTAGTATTTGATTGTGCTTTTTAAGTGGACAATATGATGTATACTGGAAATTTGAAATCTGTTTTTTATTTTTTTCTATTGCATATTTTGGTACAGATAATATTACCGTGACAACTTTTTCTTGCATCAGGTTCCGATCTCCAGCTAAGTTGCTTTCTTGCCCAGTGCCCATTGGTAAAATTGTCAAATGCAATCTGTGGTATATACATAATTACAATATTTATTATATTTCACAGAGATTGGTGCAGAAATGTTAATATTCATACTGTTATCACCACGCATCATGTTATCTCAACGACACACCCCCTCATGCCACTCCCCTCCCACACTGCGCTGAAAAGTACAAAAACACATGTTCAACTATTATACTACTCGAGTGCTATGCAGAGCAACATTTTGTTAAAAAGAGCAACAGTTGACAACGAACCAGTTTTGTTAATCTATCAAAACATATTTTTCTAAACTGTCGCAGTCTATCCAGTTTTTTTCTGGTTACAAAACGGGAATTCTCCATTTATCTGCAACCTACGTAGGGCAGCGGAGGCGACGCTGGGAAAGAGAAGGCGAAGTCTGCCTGGCTGGCTGGATAGATTTCAGTCTCTGGACATCGCCGTATCGCCTGGCTTGCACAGCAGAGTACAGCTGGTATATCGGGCCTTTTGAGACTGCAGCCCGGGTGGCTGGGGGATGCAGATTGAACGGAGCCTGTGCTCCGGACCCTTTCTATCCCTTCATTCTTTTCCCTGTTCTGCTGTGCCTCTATCTTCACGCCCAAAATTTGCGGGGTTGACTGCTGCCCTCATCCCTCCTCGTCCGTCTCTTCCTGAAGAACCAATAAAATTGAGCAGAAGACGGCGCAATGAGGGGCTCAGGAAGTCTAAAAAGAGACTTTCTGTTTGGGGAAAACTAGCGCAAGGGCCGGAGCTATTCGACTGATTAGAAATTCAGCTCCCGGAAAGGTCTCTGCCTGCCTCGGATCGACTTTATACCATTACGAAAATTGAATTTCAGAGTCAAAATTAACAGAAAGGTGAGTTAAACTTTCTTTCATGCTTCTCATTGTCAGAAAAGCTCTGACTCTAATACAGAAGAACTCTGTATTAGGAGCCAATTATTCCCGTTCAACATCTTTGAGTCATCAGTTGAATTTGCAATCTGCAGCCACCGTCTCTGACCGGCCACCGCCACTCTGCTACACAAACGCGTGGCACCCTTCTGGTTTAATTTGTGCGGGAAATATAGGCAGGCTGCCACATGCTGAGGACTATAGGGGCGATTGAAAAATAGGGAGAGGACAGTCCAGACCAAAGGGAGAACCAATAGTGGCCGACGCTGAGTAACGCGCAACTCCCATCCCTACCACTCAAGCGCGATCTTCTGGGAAGCGGCATGGGAGGCTGCGGACGGACCGATGATGTAGCTGAGGCTAAATGGGATCCCGCAGCCTCCGCCGCATCAGGCATTATAGCAGCTTTTTTGCAACAGTTCACATTGATAGAGAACTCATACTCAGCTCTGTACAAGAAGTCTGCTACAGCAAGTTTTATCGTTTTGCATCCAAGATACGAGTAGATCGGAACTGCAATGGCTCAGATGCCAAATCCATCCACTTGTAAGTTTATTCGTGAAATTCAAGGCTACATAAAAGTAGCCATAGGTTTTCTTATAGCTCGTAGTTCATCTCGGGCAAAATTGCTGGCACTATGTTTTATCTTGCTACGAGTATATCAAGGACCAACATGCTCTTAGCAGCATGTCTCAGCGTGAAATCCTGCATATGCTTACAAATTTAGTTTTATAGAGTGATTGAAGTGTTATTTTTTATTGCAAAAAAGCCGAAAAAACCAGAGGTACTACTAGTCGCAATGCTTTCTAAACAGCAAACTTATTTTGTACAATACATTTCGCAAAAAGAGGCGTACTTTAGCAACTCAGTTTGTTGAAGAGAATAATAATTAGAAAATTATTTTATTTACTTTTTACTTAACCGTGGTCAAGTGAAACTATCTTTGCAAACATTTGCCCAACTCCCAAACCAAATACATGCTAAGCTGAGAAAGAACTGCCGAAGTCCAGGAAGGATTAGAATTTTCTAATTTATTAATAAAAACTACAAACTTAAATATTGGTACGATGAGGCACCCTAATTAGTGCTAGATCCCTTTACTACCAGTGATTCTACATACATGACACGATTCTACATACA
>NIVC01000166.1:634736-654736 GCA_002269645.1 Macrostomum lignano | reverse complement strand
GCGTATGCACTGTGAAGTGATGATTAAAAGCTTGAAAAATATCTAGATGAACTTTTTTGGTACCAAAACTTGGGCATAGGTGCTGAATATACCTACCGTGAATATGCAACTCTTTGGGGTTCAGGTACCAGTAATCCATTGCATATCACAGTGGTAAATAATTTGCACATGTAGATAGTTAAAATCTCAATTACGAGCGTACATATACGAATACAAGTATATCAACTTGTTATTCTGTATGATATACACTGCATGCATCTAAAACTGCATGCATACATTGAAAAAAGAAGACCACAAACAGACTCTTTTCGTCGAGGCTAAAGGACAGAGGCACACGTTAATACCAGATATTTGCTTATGAAATTATTTACAAGCGACTTTTTTAAGTTTATGACTTAAAAAATTAATTGATGGAATAGTTGAGTTTATTACTCATAATTTACACGCGTGGCGCTTACAATTAAATAAACAAAGGGATTTTAGTAGCGGTCTCTCGGTGCCTGCACACGGAGGCTGCTAAATAGTCTGCATAGAACATTGACTGTCCGTTTTGTCGAGTGAACTGAATGGAAATGTATGTCAGCATAATTATAACAGGGCGTGACATGTACGATGTTAGGCGTTCGATAGTGGCTTGAGATGTCCTGTACACACACAGGCAAATCAAACTCTGTTAGGAGTATTATCAAAGGTTGGTTAGTCAGTTGATCAGTCAGCATTGGCCTCTGAAGTGCAGACGGATGATTGACCAGCTTCGGGGAGGTCCACGCGAAGCGCAAACGGAAAAACGCGATAACCGCCCTATCTCTGCTAACCCACCACGGCCACTAAAGACGATGTTAACCCATAGCCGGTTGGAGGGTCATTAATATCTGGTTGGTGGTCAACCCGACTGGTTCGCTGTCAAATTGTTCAGTCATTTTTCGCTAAACTAAACCTGCGACTGTTGCTTGCGCGTTTGAAGTTTCTAAACCAGAGCTTCAAGAAAGAAAGTCTTCTACACCGTAATAGCTAGCCATGCTGACTGCCAACTTGGGACTGAGCTCAACAGGGGTTCCGAATATGCTTTTTCCGGATAGTCCGGTTTGCTTTACGAAAAATAAAACTTCGATTAAGCTTCACTTGTTGTTCAGAGAAGTAGTGACTAGTTGTTCACACCTAGCCTCATGGCCTCGTATTCCAAGTTTCTGTCAGTGCATCGTCTGTAGTCCATCAGTCTGTCAGTTTGCCACTCGCAGCCGCTTCTGCCAGTGTAGAAATCTGTACTCAACTGGCAGTAGCAGTGGCTTGAGTGGCACATGTTGTAGTCCATTTCAGAGTGCAGTCTGCAAGTCAGAGTCGGCTTCGATGAAGTTTCGGAGTCGGACGTCCTGTGCATTCTGGTGTCTTCAATCTGAGAAGATTGAATATTCGAAAACAATTAGGAAATTTTAACTTTTTGATGACCCCTCCAGCAAGCACCGAACAGAAAATTCTAAGAAATCGAGACACAATCCTAAGTCTATCAGTCCATTTTCGAGTGGTTGTTTCGATGCCCATTGTTTACTCCATATGCCAGTCAGATTTGGCAACACCGCGTACGGAACGCGCGTTTAAACAAGGCGAGTTGTAAATTCTTACCTATTAGGAATTTCACCCGATTAATTTTGCCCAACAGGTAGGCCCGCACAGGCCAAGTGGAATGCTACTGGCATTAGAAAACTCTGATTGTAAAGAGAATAAATAGAAGCTGGAAGAGTGACAGGACAACGATGAAAAAGTGAATGGGAATCGCTATGTGAATTCTTATAGGTAGCGAAGAAATTTTATATCAGTAAATAACGAACTTCACTGGGGCTTCCATGAATGCGAGAATATCATTAATTGCTCGTCTAATCTGGTTTAATGTTTAGACTATCATTCTAAGCCAGTAAATTGAACGAAAAACATGAAATTTAGACTGAAATTCTCCGTCTCAGACAAACATGACAACCCCTGCTTTGAGAACTGAGTGCACAAATCTGATGCCGAAGTCTTCGGGACAAATTACCTGGCAACGGTTGCAGCCGATAGCGTAAAGGCCCCGTCTCAAGTAGCGAGCCTGCAGCCTGGTAACCAGCTGATGACCCTCGGCTGTGAAGCGATGTCTGTCCCGCTTTCTGGGCCAGTAGGCCACCCAGCTGCACACGGATAGGCGCAGGTACTGGGACAGGTCGGCCTCTGTAACGGCATCACCTGTGATTGATTGCGTTTGTGGCGGAGGATGAATTGTATAGTGAAGTTAAGATTGTAGCTAGACCGGGACCTGAAACTCATTTGTTTTGAAGTGGGCTACTCGGCATTAGCTGTTTCTGAGTTGTGTATCTTGCATTGTTGGATTCTCTGACAAATTTGACACACTGCAGTAGTGTTTTGAGTATCTTTTAGGTGCATCGGTCAGGCCGTCTGTACGCACATCCAATTACAACCGACATATTAGCTAATTCGCTAATGGGGGCTGTAGCCTAGTGATTGGTTGTATCGTTAGACTCGCGACTTGAAGGTCTGGGGTTCGATTCCCGATTCCACTGGGACAATTTGTGTCCTTGAGCAAGACACTTAACTCTGTATTGCTTCAGTTCACCCAGCTGTAAAATGGGTGCCAGCACTGGCTGGGGTAATTGAGGGTGTGTGTGACGACCCCCAAGTCCTTGGACTGAACAGCCGTACGCAGCATTCAGATATGCCACGCAATAGCTGCGGCTGAGCTGTCGGTTGCACATCTGGCCCAATCGGGGCAGGTGTAATCAATTGTTACGAGCGTATTATTATAATGTTGACCACCAGCCTTGTAGCAAACGTGAAGATGTTTTAAAATTGGCCAATCATATCTTTAAAAAGAAGAAGCTACAATTGCAAATTCAGAATTAACACTCACCAGTAACAAGGTAGTTGCTGCCAATTAGTAAACTCCTGCTAATCACCGGAGCGTTTGGTTGCCTGAAAGTCACCTGGCCGCAGGAATCCTCTGAGCCAGGAACTCGAAGAGCCATTCGCAAACCGGCTCTCAGACCGCGTAGCTAGCGCAAGTAAAAAATTAAAGTTGGTAATTTTTTAAATTTTGATTTGAAAAAAACACAAAATCAACAATTTACCCTCTGGTGCAGCTTAAAAACATTCTTCACTTTGGCCACAATCAGTTGCTCGCCAGTGTCCGCGACTGTTCGAGCAGACCGGACTTTCACCTTTAGGACTGAAAAGTAAATAGTCGCTTAAGGCCATGAACTTGCAGCAAGCACGCATTTGACACATGTCAAATAACTAGATTTGTCGGATCACTAGCATTCCTTTTTCTGATGACAGAACTTCGAACAGCACAGAATAAAGCCTATATTAGACTACATATATAGATATTCAACTCGGAAGGATAATATGCACCTAATTATACACCTGATTTACAAATTAGCAATAAAAATCAAGACTTCGCACCAAAGTCGCTGATGCAGAACGCCATTTGCGGGTGCTGCGGATTGTGCGGCCGGCAGGAACATCCGGGAGCACCAAATTCAGCAGATGCACTGCAGAAGATGCACAGCAGCAGCAATAGTGGAAGAAGAATCGGCATTAAAACTGATAACTGAAATCTCGCAGTAGACGAAGCTGCGTTTTGATAATAGCAGAGCATATTGTCGGGCTGACTTTCACATGATGATGTTGCTTGATGCGTTCTGGATCGCTGACAGGTCAACTGATGCAGAGTTTCAATAGAAATGAAGCACTGAATGCAAAAACTAGAGTTGAAGTAGGTTTAGGGATTTGAGCCCGAATAAACTCTCCTATAAAGCCTCTCCAGTCAAGCACTGCCAGCCAATCAGAAGCGAGGAGACTGGGTATTTCTTTGCACCGTGGAATGCATGCAGCCAGTAGCGCTGAGAGTGAAGCAGCATGAAACTCTTTGAGCATGCATACTAAGCTTGATTTCTTAGAAATGAATATATTGGAATGTTAATTATATATGTAGCCTGTGCTTGCAGTCAGTTTCAATACCATACCAAGTGTTCTATATCTTTCGTTTGTTAATCCGCGCTTCCCATTGGCAGACAGTGGCACAGGATAATTTTCCCATGGCGATGAAGATCGGCCACGCGCACAGTGGCCTTGGAAAGGTGCGTATTCATTCGGTCCTCTGACCTTCTAGTATACTTGCCCGGGCCTGCCAGTTCTTGTTTTGTTTACACGCTAGCGCAGATTAAACCGAGTGATTCGGCACTGACTCAGCCAAGAAGCCCCAGTTGCTTACTCGTAGCTAAGAAAGAATTTCTTACTTAATGGAACCTCTGTGGGGTCCGCCTTTCGGGTTGCCAGGGAATCTGCGGGGGAGCGGCGCTCTGTTTAGCCAAATAAAGCCCGAATATTAGCGATCGGCAAGCCGCAGCGCATTTTATAGATGCGCAACATGGGGCTGTGGGCATACAGAGGCGTCATTTTCACCTGCGTAAACTGCTTCTCGTGCCTATAGAAACGCGTTTTTGATGCGTCGGTCCGGCTTGTTAGGAAGCGACCTCTTGGACTGTTTTTAAACAAAAACTGCTATGAAAGTCCATTGCTTCAGTTCCTAAGCAACTTTCTACCCGATTTTGCGTGGGTGTTCGCCAATCGGAAGAAAACTAAGGCGCGCAAAAATCATTCGCGGCTTTTCGTATTGTCGGGTGCGCCTGCACCGCGTGACATTTTGAAGACTGTCAGCTTTTCTCGGCTGCCGAAAATTCAAAGCCAAGAAAAGTTTTCATTTCTTTATTTCGGTATCCGGCATCTTCGATAGACATTTTTGGAAATTTAAATTGAAAAAATATTTCAATATGATTTTAATCGCAAAAAATACTTTATGGACTAAATTGGAAACCTGACCTGAAAAAGCGTACATAACAAGACAGTAATGCGAATCTTTGTGATTTGAATACAGTATTTGGCAGTCCATTGGCTAACGCCCACGCAGAATCAGGTAGAAAGTCGCAATAAGTAACTGACACACGCTCCTAGCAATTTTCGTTTTAAAAAGTTGCTCCACTTGCTCCTTACTACTCGTGAATCCCCCCAATTGCAGATCAAAATATCTGGCCCAGACGAGTATCGCGACGTGTCGGGAGCTCTTGCGGTGGCCGGCACCTACGCCACAACCGAGGCCCTAGTCGATGCCAAATTCGACATTCATGTTCAAAAGATCGGCGCGTACTACAAAGCTTACGCGTAAGTGATAAGCAAAAGCTTTGAAAAGCATTAAGAACGCATTAGTAGTTAGATCTTTTTTATCAGAGACGCTGTCGGAATTGCTTTTTTAGCTTTGGCTTTCATTGGCTTTGAATCAAGCATTAAGTAAACTCTGTGACAATTTCAGGCGGCGTAGTATATCTGGCAATTGGAAAGCCAACGTGAGCTCAGCAATGCTTGAACAGCTGAACATGACTGACAAGTAAGATATTTCTGGTTACATCTATTCTTAAATAGCTTGTAAACAATAGGCCAAGTTATAGCGCATGTTCCTATATACTATCGAAAGGTTTCGTCAGTGGATTGACGAGGTGGCGCGTCTGTTCGGCGGTCTGGACATCTGCTCGGTGGAGACGGTGCAGCATAAGAACGGAAGAGTATTCATCATTGAGGTGTGTGGACTGTTAATTATATAATAATAAACATTTTAATTAAATGTTTATTCACTTACAGCTAGCCAGAATGAGAGGTTGAGTCCTACATTTCAGCTTTCATTCTCGGATTGTTCAAAATACCAGCGTAGAATTCAATATGCCTAAAATATACATGGCGTTATTGGTTGCAAAGGTGTCCATCCGAAACAGGTGCTTTCAACTTCAGTTTAAATAAAAATAAAAAGTAATTAACTAATAATTTGTAAAGAAATCTTTCTTCGAACTTGAGATTCTTCATTGAACATGAGATTTTTACACATTGTACGGGCGTACATATCATTTGGCAAGCAAGTCTACCATGGGTATTTTACTACTGTTTGAGTCAGACTTTCGACTGCAACTGACTTAGTGGTGTCCATTAACGAGCTCGAAAATAATCTTAAGGGGGTCTGTGAGCACTGGTGCGAAGTATGAGAGTTCGTTGGCTCTCATGGGCCTGAATTGAACTGAACGACAAGCTAATTTTTATATACGAGCCACAGATGTAGACCGCGAATCGAAACCAGCAGGTCGTTGGCGGAAGAGGGTCAGATGCGTTAACTCTCTGGAACTTTGATGCGTTTGGAAGCTCTTTGTAACTGAACTAAGCATTTTTACTTGTACACTAGCTACTCAAAGTAGTTTGCTACGCGAATCCAATCTCTAAACCACAGGCCAACGGATCCGACATGCCCCTAATAGGCGACTCGCAGGAGGAGGACAGGCGGGCGATAGCCGAGCTCACCCTGTCACGGATGCACCACGCCTGCTCGGAGGCGGCGGTGCTGGCGGCTCAGCGAGCCAAGTCGCAGCAGCCACTCGGTGACCAGCAGCACCAGCAGCAGCAGAAGGTCAACGGAGCATCAACCCCGGAGTCGTCTGACCGACGTCGTCAGCAGCAGCAGCCACGGCCTCAGCAGATGCAGAACAGCCTCGATGAAGGCGACGACACGATGCGAAATTTGAGGAAAACTTTTGCCGGCATTTTCGGCGACATGTGAAGGCCGCAAATTTTGCGTGACAAAGGATCGAAATTCAACCGCATAGCTACTACAGAACCAACTAGCTATACTTGATGAAACTGAAAACCAGCCATTTAATGAATTCAGACTAACTACCGATATAATTAGCTGTTCAAATCAGCGCTTAGGCATCGATCGCTACGCTTTTTTGCAGCTAAATTTTGTTAATATCTTTTCCTTAGAAATTCTATTCAACGATTTATAGCGCTATAATTCCGTAATATGGCTACAGGTTATAGTACAACATTTTTATGAGAAAAAAGACAACAAAAATATTATGCAACATACGAGTATAACAAATGTTGGATTAGGTCGAAGCGTATTTTTTAAGTTTTGCTAATAGGTGAATATTTTAATTTTTCTCATTTTTAGCTTTCAGTTCGCAGTTTTATTTGTAATTTGCTGCGTGAAACACTTATATAGGTACATATGATGAATATTGCCATTAATTATTATATTCATCTATCAGTTTAATGTGTATTAACCAAGTTTGTCTTTATAACTTATATTTAGGTGTCTACTCTACGAAAACCTAGCTTCAAAGTTTATAGAATTTCGATTAATACGAGTAGAATAAGATTGTGTAAGATCATGTCTGTTGTATTTTTAATTCAAATATATTTATTTTATTTCATTCATTATGGATTAATATTATCGCGTATATATTACTGTTAATGAGATCGAAATTATTGTTTTGTTGCTTTGAAGTCCGCAATTCACACCTTGCAGCTAGCTGTTAGCAGGAAATTGACGAAAGGAAAGAAGAAACCTCCACAGAAACGTCATCTCATAGAAACAGACTAGCTAACTCAGAAAGCTTTTCTTTATGCTTGAATGCATTAGCAAAACTAGATGTTTTGCTGATGGAACTCTATTGTTGGCATGGTTTCACCCAGCTAAAAGTTTCCTACACTGGGAAGTTGAGGCATTGGTAGCAGGTTAAACCTAAGCTGTCGTTAGCAGAAATAAAAGTATTGCAGCTTCCATTAGCATCCATTTCACTCCAGGAACTGGCACGGGGGCTAAAGAGACAGAAAGAATGGATAAAATGCGTTTTGTTTTTTATCAAGAGATTGCAGGGCTAATTGCACACATTTAGGAATCTGAAGAACACCTATAACTGGGGAAGAGCATCCGTTTTTTACTAATGCATTACATTGAAAAAAACGCCAAACTTTGCTCTATATAATTAGCTAAAATCGCATTGAAAGCCAGCTAAAAACTTCGGCGCTACCCATCATGCAGACTCCAATGCAACTCTGCTTGCTGGCAATTCTGACTGCCAGCTCAGGCATTTGGACTCCAATAACGGGTAGTTCGGTGGCTCAAGAAAGGACCTTCGTATCGCAGAGAGACGATATAAGCGAGTACAAACAAATAAAGAGAGAGAATACTCGAGGCTTAGTCGAGTGCTTAGAAAAACTTGCTCTAATCGAATCGGATGCGGCAAGGTTCGACTCGGGAGTCTGCGAGCTGCTCGCTTGCAACCGCGGAGCTTCGGGCTGCAGGAAGTGCCGAAACTGCATCAACCCCAGCCTGCCTCAGCTCTGGGTGAGTAGGGTTCATATCACCAAAGACTCAATGCTGACCGCATCCTGTACAACTGAGAATTGAAGGACGCTTTACTTATTCGAGGCCGGTTTTCGCTCCAAAATGCTTTATCTAGACACAGAACTTCCTGTTTATCAAAATAAATTGACCATGCGTCTTGCATCAATATCAGCTTATTCCCGATTCAGATGAGGAACTCCAGCTGCTGGCAGACGTTCCAGCACAGAGTCGACGGCTCCATCAGCTTCAACCGGAACTGGTCGGAGTACTCGAGCGGATTCGGTCAGGGCGAGAGTCTCAACTACTGGATGGGACTGGAGCAGCTGCACCAGCTCACCGCCACTGGAGTGTGGAGAGTCCGGTGGGAGTTCAGCGACTGGAATGACAACTGGTACTGGGCTGAGTATGCTCCGTTCTCTGTAGGTCCAGCGACCGACAAGTACAGGTGCTCGATGGGACCGCTGGATTCGAGCAGGTCGAGTGTGGGGCAACGTACGGAGCGCTACTTGTCAGTCAACAACCATCAATTCAGCACGCCGGATTTTGACAACGATGCTTGGGCTGGAGGCAGCTGCGCTTGGGCAAGGTCTGCTGGCTGGTGGTTCGGTCATTGCAACGCTATGAATCCCAACGGAATTTATCTGAAGCCAGCTGCGTTTGCTGATGGTCGTGGGATGTATTATTTGGTTGGTTCGAATCCAATATTTTCACTGCACTACTCGATGAAGAGCTTTGAGTGCATGATTCGACGCCAGTGAGCTTATAGCTGCTACTATATCCTACACCAAGGAGGACCAACAGAAGTTACTGTTCGGTACATGTCAACAATGAAAGTTTATTGACGAAGAGTGATAAATTCTGTCACAACTTGATTTACAACAAGGTTACGACAAGTTTGCTTGTTATATGCAAAAACCTAGTGAGCTGAAAAACCTGTGAGATAGTTTAAGTATACCGCCTGAGCCAATGAAGAATCCTAGCTAATGAGCTTTAAAAAATCAAATTCATGGCTTTCTCTTGCTTAACTTTATATTTGCAACGCACCCAATACTGAAGTAAATTCTATGCTAGTCAAAATGCATAAAAAGTAGGCATATTTCACTTTTTACGTGACTCGTATATTGCGTAGCGAGAGGTGTACAGTACATGTCACATATGTGCAGAATCGTCGATATTTAAATATTGTATAAGATAGTCTAGCTATTCTCTCGTGGTCTGCGCGTCTCTACTCCTGAGACATTCGAGCCCCAGCTACTCAAATACTTGAAAATTTGTTTAGAAATAGAAGGTCTACTGCACGTCTCAACACCTCTGGTGCTCTGCTCTGCGTCTTAACGCCTCTGGACCCATGCAGGCTCTACTCTGTGCATCCCTACGCCAGAGGGAGCGATAAGTATTGTTAGCGCGTCCAAATGCCTGGCGTATTCTTTCTATCCAAAGCGCCAACGCCTGGTTCCTACATATCGTAACTTTACTTCATACGCTCATAGTACTGGGGTTGGGGACCCGATCCGTTACGACATATAAAACAGAAGGGATATGAAAGCGGATTTTACTAGGATTCTTTTCAGGACAAAAAAATCTATTTCGAGCATTGGACATAAAGTTAATTAGAACGCTCATTCGTATTGGGGAATATCCGAGGACCACGAGCTTTGGCTAACGACGCTCAACTTTCAGAAACGCTGAAAACTCTTGGTTCCAATCATTGAATCAGCCACTCGAATGTTTTCATTGAGTAGTATGTATTGTATTCAGTGCCCGTGTATGGGAGATAGTAGTATACTATATTCCTATGCCTTCAGCCGTAGCGGGCGGCAGCTGATGCATTCCATTTGGATTAAAGGCATTTCAATGACCGAACAACCAACCAGTAGCCCGTATCTGAGCGCAACTGCCGCTACTCAAATCATCATGATCAGATTCGGATGTGCTGAACTGCTGGTTGTTCGCTGATAAGAGTACTTCTGCGCGTTATCCCACACTCGACCTGCTCAAGTCCAGCGGTCCCATCGAGCAGATGAGCCTACAGAGAACGGAGCATTCTCAGCCCAGTACCAGGTGTCGTTCCAGTTGCTGAACTCGCAACGGACTCTCCACACTCCAGTGGCGGTGAGCTGGTGGAGCTGCTCCAGTCCCATCCAGTAGTTGAGACTCTCGCCCTGACCGAATCCGCTCGAGTACTCCGACCAGTTCCGGTTGAAGCTGACGGAGCCGTGTAGCTATTGGGCTATTGACTGTAGCGGGTAACATTATTCTGTGCTTGTATAGGACTTAATGTACCGAATTTACTTAACTAATTAAATCATAATGACATATAAATCACATGCGAATCGATAATGCGCAGACCGGTACAGGTGACAGTCGGTAGGCTGATTCACAAATCAAAGGGAGCCCCGGCTGGAACTCTCACTAGAATTTCTACTAAAAGCAATCAGTGAAAGCCTTGCGAGTGAGCCAAATAAGACAGACAATGCAACCCTTTCAAAGGATGATTGCGCTAAACAAAATGCAAAGCAGCAAAAAAAGCGTCGCTGATGGATGATTTTCGTAAAGAAGCTGTAAAAAGGCTTTGCCGTGAAGCATAACAGCCCGAATCCAGTGTCACTTCGATCGGCATTGTCAGAGAAAACTTTGCAATTGACAATGGCGCCATGCGTAAAAGCGTCATGCATCCGTGACAATTCACCCAGAACATGTTTACTGTTGTCTCTGAAAGCTGAAAGGCGAGAAGACAAAAGCAACAAATTCAAAGCAGTTTCTGCTCACTAAATAAACGCCTCAGCTGTCAAGTCAGTCAATAGAAATCAGAAAACTCAGTCTCAGTTCATGCCGCATTGAAAGCCTGTCGATGTGCTGTATAAATACATGTCATGGGTTTCGGCCTTTTCGGCTCCTTTGTGGAAGCCTTCGGGCCTCAGGTCTCAGAAATGAATCCATTAGAATCCTGGCCTCCCACTCCTGTCAGATGGTCAGCCCCATGGTAGCTTGATCTGTGGCGAGCAGTCAAGGTCCTATAGCTAAGGGAGGGACAGCGAGAGACAAGCAGGGAGAATTTTGAAGGTAGAGATTAGCCAATCCGCAGATTAGCTAACCCGCTGCCACCAGCCCGTGCGTTCTGGCTCACCAAACCCTGAACTTTCGAAATCGGGCTTCCGACTAGAAGGGGCTTTGCACTTACCTGCCGACTAGTGTCTTTTTGCTGTCAATCTCGAAGTCATAGCCGATGATTAGGGACACCGCTGGGACTCGATCGCATTGGCCATGCAGGTACAGAGGGGACTTGTGCAGGGGATTCTTGCAGTGGCGAGACTATGGGGTAGTTACATGTACTATTACATTGCTAACTACGAGGAATTGTACTTTTGGCCTTCAACGCGCCAACTAGCCTCTCATAGCCCTGATGATAGGCTAACTCGAACTTCAGAGACCGCATGATTCATCACCCGAGCCGCTTGGCGAACCTAGAGTGCACAGAGTACATCTCTAGCGCCGATTTTGCACTATTGGCAATTTTGCTCACTGATTTGATAGATTGATCGACTGAGAACCGCCTTGTCAGTGGTCCACTGTGACCGGCGCCTACTAGCTTAGGTACTCATCTGAGTCATCGGCGAACAAAGAAATAAAACCGATAAAAATAACTGTCAGATTTAACCTTCTCCTTAAATCACTTCACACTTCAGATTGAATTGGAATCTCAGACTACTAACAGTATTATTGAATGATTTCTGCCTCGATAACAGCACTACTGAACAAAATGAGCAAAAGTGTGCGCCTAATCCAGCTACTGAAACAGGGGACAGACAGGGAATCACCCAATCAAGCAAGTCTAGGTAGCCTCTCACCCAACCAATCAGAAACTCAACAGCCGGAGACCAGGTAAACCACAGTGACTGAATCGGCTTAGTGCTTCGCAGCTGTAGGCCCGGGATGATGCTGATGTCACATAGCTAGCGGGTGATGTTCTTAATCTTGATGTTCGCTGCTGACGACCGGGGGGATTTGTCCTTGATGATGATGGGGGAGTCGCGATCTGAAGATTAAGAGACGACGGTCGAGCTCCGGGAGGTCTAAGTTAGGCCAAGGTCCCAGGAGGAGGAGCAGGATGTTGGGTCCGAGCAGGCCAAAAACACTGGTTTAAATAGCCGCCAACTGGACCGCAATTTGTTATAATGGAACACCTCGACGCTGATTGGCTGAGCCGATTTGTTAAAACGCACGTCGAATTTTCTGATTGGCTGAGCTTGTTGCCACCCAAACTCACGTGACCAGAAGATACTATCAGTTCCGTCGGGGCCATAAAAATACGACAGGTGCGGTCATAAATCACTCAAAATCGCTACATAATGATTTATGACCTTTCGCGTAGGATTGACAAAAAATAATGAAAAATATACATTAGAAAGCTTTTATTAAGTAGAAAGTGAAGATAATGAAGTGAAATCGCTAATTGCAAATCCCAAAGTACTTTTTGGGGTAAAACGAATAGCTGTCAAAGCTGTCACACGCTTGAGTAAACACAACAATAGGCCCTGACCTCATAAATCTTGATGGCCTGTCAAAATGATGAGAAAAAGCTACCGCCCGCATCCTCTCAGACCATCTGGCACCAGTCTCAGTATTGAGTGAGGCGCAGGTGGCTGTCAGACCAGCTCGAAAGCAATGATTTATGACCAAAAGCCGCACCTATGTTATTATAACTACAAGTATGGCAAAATCATATAGCTAGTATGAATTCTAGGAAAATGACATAAAGAGAAGAAAAGATGCCCCTAGCTTGTTGTTAGTAGGCTAGTAAGTTTGGAGCCCATGTGCGAGCGTGAAGTTTGGAAAAAAGTGCATCCTCATCACATGTACAAAATATTCAGCAGGAAGCTGCGCTCTGAAAAACTTTGAGTTGAGTAACCATACTCATACAGGCTGCGGTGACTGGCAGGTCCGCATTTTTCAGTAAGACAGCTTACTGGAATTATTCGAAAAACTCGCTGCGATCCGAGCAGATGATGGTTCCGTCAGCGCGACTTCTGCTGTACGTGGCTACCTGCTGTTTTTTGTCACTGCCGACCGTCTCTGCCGGATGCCGATCGAAGTGGAAGCAGCTCCGAGGCGACATCATCGAGTACAAGCTGATCACTGTGCTCAAGGTTCCAAATATTATCGACTGTTTGATGATATCGTCAGCATCCGAGGCTCACGCGGCCTCCTTCGACGCCGAGACGGGTGACTGCGCCCTGCTGCAGTGCGACCGGGGCGGCAAGGACGCCTGCAGGAAGTGTCGACACGAGAAGGACGCGAGTCTGCCGATGCTCTGGGTGGGTGACCCGTTTTGTTTCATGCTGCTTCCATTTAGCATGATAGCTGATAGTTTTTGAGCCAAGCAGTGGATTTTATTTGACGTCACTGTTTTGTACTTCAGATCCAGGATCCCCCAGCGACCTCCAGCATAGAGTCGACGGCTCCATTATCTCCATATGGAAGCGCAGGCCAGCGTGATGGAGACCAGCACGGCGACCGTGCAACGGCTGCAGAAGCGTACTGGTAAGTCCAGCCTGCCAGAGCAGCCGCACAGGTCAGCCACGCAGACAGCCGATCACACAACAAACAGCTAAAGCGCATCCACTGCGATAACTTCGGCCACCGCAGCTGCAGCGCAGCGGTAGGCAAGACCTGCAATCGAAGCACCTCGCTAAGGACTGTCGAGCACGCTGGCGGACGCGCCTTATATAGATCTCTCCTTCTAGATTCTAGAAATCCAAATAAGCAAGTCTGCGTATCGTTTAGGATGCACTCGTGCTTATAAAGCTATACTGCACGAGCCATTTGCATCGAATTCTACAGGAGACCCAACGCCAAGAGGCTTCCTCAGTTCTCAGCCATGACTTAAGGCTTCAACAGCACTGCTAATTTTCCGCAGTCAAATGGCAACTTTTGATGGAGTTTTCAAGTTGAGAGACCACCAAGTCAAGCTGATCACCAACTGCCTATTGATAATGCACAGTCGGTTATGAAATGGCTCACTAGATCAGTGTGGATACTTTTCAATGTTCGTGAGTGTATTTTGCGCCCGAGCGCCCGAGCGTCTGTCTGTTGGATATCAATTTCGTCATTTGCAGTGTAAGTGAGCTGAAGTTAATCGCTGTACCAATGCTCTTGTTTGACTGTATGTATGTATGTCTGAGTGCGTATACTCAGCAACAGCTGCCCCAGTATCGTGTGTGGGAACCAACAGCATGCAAAAAGTGCCATCGCTCGTAGTAGCATCCTGATCACCAGCCGGTTGGTGAACTCTTGGAACAGCTGCTGCAATGCATTCAGAGCCCTTTGTCGCAACAGTGAACTCTTTGCTTTATAAAGTCTTAGAGATGCTCGATGGAGTTCCGTGTCTGATGTGAAAGCGTTGAGTGGGGGGGGTTTAGCTGTTGCTGAGTTTAGAATCTGCACACTCGATATTGACGTCCAATTTCAGCAGTGTGTCAGAGGTCAGAGCTTCCTGAAACCTGCAAGTTCAACTTGTGTTTCGAGTGCAAAAGCTTAGTACACATTGGTTTCTCCTTCGGATTCCAGATAATCTGCTTTTTAAAGACACGAGAAGTACAGCCAAGCTATTCTAGTTCGGTACTACTACTACAAGTACTAGAGCGGTGCTACGAGTATTTATAGGCCCTGCGTCTAATGATGCTCAGACGATGAAATGCAGATTACTTCATGATTACCTTCAGATTACTTTTTGTTCTTAGTAGACTACCGAATAGACCTGTATTTCGCTCCAATCTATACCTTTAATCTATTCTCAGTATCACCTGTGACCTACTCTCATTATCACCTGTGATCTATTCTCAGTATTTCTTGTGATCTATTCTCAGTATCACCTGTGACCTACTCTCATTATCACCTGTGATCTATTCTCAGTATTTCTTGTGATCTATTCTCAGTATCACCTATGATCTATTCTCAGTATCACCTGTGACCTATTCTCAGTATCACCTGTGATCTATTCTCAGTATCACCTGTGACCTATTCTCAGTATCACCTGTCCTCTATTCTCAGTATCACCTGTGACCTATTCTCAGTATCACCTGTCCTCTATTCTCAGTATCACCTGTGATCTATTCTCAGTATCTTCTGTGATCTATTCTCAGTATCACCTGTGATCTATTCTCAGTATCTTCTGTGATCTATTCTCAGTATCACCTGTGATCTATTCTCAGTATCTTCTGTGATCTATTCTCAGTATCACCTGTGATCTATTCTCAGTATCTTCTGTGATCTATTATCAGTATCACCTGTGATCTATTCTCAGTATCTTCTGTGATCTATTATCAGTATCACCTGTGATCTATTCTCAGTATCTTCTGTGATCTATTCTCAGTATCACCTGTGATCTATTCTCAGTATCTTCTGTGATCTATTCTCAGTATCACCTGTGATCTATTCTCAGTATCTTCTGTGATCTATTCTCAGTATCACCTGTGATCTATTTTCAGTATCACCTGTGATCTATTCTCAGTATCACCTAAAACTCACTCTCAGAATAAAGTGCTTGCTAGCAATTGAAAAAATAGATTGAGCAGGACGTAAAAATAACTGGTGACCAGACAGAAATTTATAAACAATATTAGCAAAGCGAGATCCGTTTACTTTCCACGTGAGCAAAACGTAGAAGACTGAACGTTTCATATATGAAAAACCTTACAAACAAAACTGTTTTGAATGAATTCCTTCCGTATGAATCATTATCAGTTTTCATCAATCAATTATTTAAAAGTAGTCATCACAAATTCAGGTGAACTCTGGTTAGCCAGATTCGAATCCGTAATGGCCAAATCCGCAACTCTGTATGTCTGAAATGAAAGTGAAGGAATGCAAAAATGCCGCTTATAGTTCAGTAAACTGCATAGCAATTAACAAGCATGGGTTCATAGTTCTAGTCCGCCCAATCAGAAAGTTAGTATGCGATTCATTAGCGGTTGCACGTTTTACCACTTTGCATGTCAAATTAGAACATCAATTTTCCATAATTTTGATTACCCACTTACTCTACTAGTGCCACGTGTTGACAGACTTGAAAATGAGAACAGTTGACAGTAAGTACCCCCAAGTACATACAACGGAAGTTACTTTCTAATAAAAGCTTGCAAGACATCTAGGGGTTGTAGCCTGGTGGTTAGAGCGTCGGGCTCACGACTTGAAGGTCGGGGTTCGATTCCCGATCCAACTGGGACAATTTGTGTCCTTGAGCAAGGCACCTAGCCTAACTCTGCACTGCTTCAGTTCACCCAGCTGCAAAATGGGTGCCAGCATTAGCTGGGGTAATTGAGGGTGTGTGTGGCGACCCCCCAGTCCTTGGACTGAACAGCCGTACGCAGCCTTCAGACAGATGCATCTGCAAGAGCTTGAACTTGTCTTGTCTCACTTGTCTCACTGCGCGAGTGAGACAAGTGAAACAAGTGAAACAAGTGAAACAAGTGAAGACAAGTGAAGACAAGTGAAGACAAGTGAAGACAAGTGAAACAAGTGAGACAAGTGAAACAAGAGCTTGTCTCACTGCGCGATACAAGCTTGGGAATGCTACAGCTCATCCTTGAGTAAATGCCTAGTCGGAGTTCCCATATAATTTCAATTAAGTGATCGAATAGCTAATGAATCGAAAGCCAAATCAACTACGATTCAAATCATACCGAATCAGTGTCCTCATCTCGACGATTAACGAGCGGTGCCTTCGACTGATGGTTTCATCTTGCAGTTCAGGGTCTTTCGGTTGCTGCTGCAATTTAAATCGATTTGACATTTAATAGAGTATTCTATTAGATTGCTACAAACATATTAAGATAAAGTGCACTGGATACCTGTAAACGGGATCTTCGAATGAAAATATACGTCAGTGAAGCAGCCAAAGCTATCAGAAATAGCGGTACGAGAACGCCCAATACAATGTAGAGAATGGTTGATTTGGGTGTGTCTGAAATGTACAGGTAAGTTTTGTCATAAAATTTGATCAGTTCGTTTGCAGTTGGATTTAATTTTTTTAAAGCACGGTAAATGCACAACGAAAATAAGGTACCGTAAATGATTGGAGGATTTTTGGTCGACGTAGTTCTTGCAACGGCTGATGCTGAAGCTACTGCAGTGGTCGAAATTTCACTAGTCGATGTAGAAGTTGAAGTGGTCGATGTAGAAGTTGAAGTGGTCGATGTAGACGTTGGAGTTGTCGATGTAGAAGTTGAAGTGGTCGATGTAGACGTTGGAGTTGTCGATGTGGAAGTTGAAGTGGTCGATGTAGAAGTTGGAGTTGTCGATGTGGAAGTTGAAGTGGTTGACGTAGAAGGTTTTATAGTCGATGTGGATTCTTTTGTGGTTGACGTGGATGGTTCTGTGGTTGACGTGGAAGGTTCTGTGGTTGACGTGGACGGTTCTGTGGTTGACGTGGATGGTTCTGTGGTTGACGTGGAAGGTTCTGTGGTTGACGTAGACGGTTCTGTGGTTGACGTGGAAGGTTCTGTGGTTGACGTGGAAGGTTCTGTGGTTGACGTGGAAGGTTCTGTGGTTGACGTGGAAGGTTCTGTGGTTGACGTGGAAGGTTCTGTGGTTGACGGTTCTGTGTTTGACGTGGAAGGTTCTGTGGTTGACGGTTCGGTGGTTGACAAAGAAGGTTCTGTGGTTGACGTGAAAGGTTCTGTAGTTGACGTGGAAGGTTCTGTGGTTGACGTGGAAGGTTCTGTGGTTGACGTGGAAGGTTCTGTGGTTGACGTGGAAGGTTCTGTGGTTGACGTGGAAGGTTCTGTGGTCGATTTGGAAGCTTCTGTGGGCGATTTTAAAGCTTCTGTGGTGTCTTCTGAAGCAGAGGCTGATGATGTTGCACTAGTGAACCCATCAGTTTCGTCTCTGATTGTTGAATCTTCTATCAACAGGGTTGTTGACGCTGAAATCGGAGAGGGATACGCGTGAATCGGCAGTTGGATTTGTAGAAATGATAGCAACAATAAGCTTACAGGAATCCTGCGCGTTGCAAATTGACAACATAGCCAAAATCACTAAAGCCAAAACCATCCAGCGACTTTGAAGCACAGTGAATTGAGCCATGCGATTGTTGAAAGCTTTGAAACGCGTAAAAACTCGGTAAATGTAATAACCTTGTCGACTAAAAAAACTTGTGTAACCCTGGATCGGAAGGGTTATATCTTTAAAGATAAAATTAGCTTCCCTGATGTAAAAAAGTTATCATCGCTGTAAAAATTAAACTACATTGCATGCAACCACTGAGCGTGCAATATCTGCGTTGTTTTTACACGGGTCGAGTACGTTTTCACCCTTGTACTCCAGAGCACAATTGTCTAACAAACTATTTCCAATGTGCAAGATAGACGGTTGCAGCAGTGTAGAGAACAATAGCTGGGCTATTTGGTTGGCTACTCGTTTTAGGCTCACGAATGTTGATGGGTAGAGCGTACAGTTACAGCAATAGGCAAGCTAGTTAAACGTTCATGCGGAAAAACATTTATCAAATACAAAAGACAGGCAAAAGAATGAGATTGCGTTTAACAAATAGAGGCAGGCAAAACTGCGACCCCCCAAGACGAACCAAACCGGGACAGGAAAATGCCCATCAGAATCCCGGTCTGTAGTAATTAAGATTGAGGAAAAATTCAGGAAACGGGTGGATATAGCCAAGGATTTTCCTAAGCAGCCATTATCAATCTTGGCAGAAGTCACGCCACAGAATTTACTAGGAAGGAAGGCTGAGTGGAGCGCGAGTCAAGGTCTGGATGAATGCGATAAGGCGAATCCTCTCGGGGGGGGGGTGAAGCCGTTACTCCCGAGAGCAGCATCTCCAAATCACTTCCAAAGAAACTGATTCGGCAATGCCCTATATATAAACTCTGCTGCAGCAGAAATTTGAAATGAAATGAGAAACAGGTCAGATTTGCATTCATACAAACCGCAAGTCATGTCCGACACCGACCAGCTTATCGACCAGCTTGGAAAGCAGATCGAATCCGATAGAAAATCTGGCAAAGGTACGCAAAATCATGCCTGGCAGCTAGTTTGTTGCTACCTGGTCAATTTGTGGCGCAAATACGGCTGCAAGTTGGTCATTGCTGTCGCAGCCTGTTTTGATTCTCAGCTGGACACTGCAGTGCAGTGCAGTGCGTCAAGTACTTTGCTTTAAGCCACGCTCGAATCCTGCTTGTGCAAGCGGTGCTGCCTTGGTTCGACTGGCGCAATCTGATGACGGATTTCTGTCTGCTGCGCAACCGATCTACTTGCCGCCCTACCTGCTGCAGCCGCGCGATTGCGACCTGTGAGAAGCCACCAGCAGTGCCGCCCATCGGACTGCCGGACAGCTCACACCGGACACTTTTCTAGCCGACTTTCTGGACAAGGCTCAGCCAGTGATTGTGACCGGCAATGCAACCATGGTTGAGTGGCCCGTGACGCGGCTGCAGCTGGACGAGCTGCGCGAGTTCTACGCAAGTCTGGTTGACGAAAACTCGCCAGAGGGAAGCCTGCGACCTTCGGCACAATCTGCCGAGCGGCCTACGAACCCAGGAGCACCTGCTTGAGGCTGTACTGGGCAGAGAGACTGGACCAACTGGTTGGCTACCTGGAGACACTGCGACCTGCGCGAGATCAAAGCGTTTAGACAGTTCTATGCGAGACCGAGCTTCTTACCGCTGTCCGTGTCCACGATCGGCTCCTCCTATGTTCATGCTGTGGCGCTCGTATGCTGGCAACAAAACCAGGCGCATTATGCACCCCCGGAGCCGAATCTGCTGATTGTGGCCCA
>NIVC01000166.1:572500-631489 GCA_002269645.1 Macrostomum lignano | reverse complement strand
TGTCCTTGATGATGATGGGGAGTCGCGATCTGAAGATTAAGAGACGACGGTCGAGCTCCGGGAGGTCTAAGTTAGGCCAAGGTCCAGGAGGAGGAGCAGGATGTTGGGTCCGAGCAGGCCAAAAACACTGGTTTAAATAGCCGCCAACTGGACCGCAATTTGTTATAATGGAACACCTCGACGCTGATTGGCTGAGCCGATTTGTTAAAACGCACGTCGAATTTTCTGATTGGCTGAGCTTGTTGCCACCCAAACTCACGTGACCAGAGGATACTATCAGTTCCGTCGGGGCCATAAAAATACGACAGGTGCGGTCATAAATCACTCAAAATCGCTACATAATGATTTATGACCTTTCGCGTAGGATTGACAAAAATTAATGAAAAATATACATTAGAAAGCTTTTATTAAGTAGAAAGTGAAGATAATGAAGTGAAATCGCTAATTGCAAATCCCAAAGTACTTTTTGGGGTAAAACGAATAGCTGTCAAAGCTGTCACACGCTTGAGTAAACACAACAATAGGCCCTGACCTCATAAATCTTGATGGCCTGTCAAAATGATGAGAAAAAGCTACCGCCCGCATCCTCTCAGACCATCTGGCACCAGTCTCAGTATTGAGTGAGGCGCAGGTGGCTGTCAGACCAGCTCGAAAGCAATGATTTATGACACAAAAGCCGCACCTATGTTATTATAACTACAAGTATGGCAAAATCATATAGCTAGTATGAATTCTAGGAAAATGACATAAAGAGAAGAAAAGATGCCCCTAGCTTGTTGTTAGTAGGCTAGTAAGTTTGGAGCCCATGTGCGAGCGTGAAGTTTGGAAAAAAGTGCATCCTCATCACATGTACAAAATATTCAGCAGGAAGCTGCGCTCTGAAAAACTTTGAGTTGAGAAACCATACTCATACAGGCTGCGGTGACTGGCAGGTCCGCATTTTTCAGTAAGACAGCTTACTGGAATTATTCGAAAAACTCGCTGCGATCCGAGCAGATGATGGTTCCGTCAGCGCGACTTCTGCTGTACGTGGCTACCTGCTGTTTTTTGTCACTGCCGACCGTCTCTGCCGGATGCCGATCGAAGTGGAAGCAGCTCCGAGGCGACATCATCGAGTACAAGCTGATCACTGTGCTCAAGGTTCCAAATATTATCGACTGTTTGATGATATCGTCAGCATCCGAGGCTCACGCGGCCTCCTTCGACGCCGAGACGGGTGACTGCGCCCTGCTGCAGTGCGACCGGGGCGGCAGGGACGCCTGCAGGAAGTGTCGACACGAGAAGGACGCGAGTCTGCCGATGCTCTGGGTGGGTGACCCGTTTTGTTTCATGCTGCTTCCATTTAGCATGATAGCTGATAGTTTTTGAGCCAAGCAGTGGATTTTATTTGACGTCGCTGTTTTGTACTTCAGATCCAGGATCCCCCAGCGACCTCCAGCATAGAGTCGACGGCTCCATTATCTCCATATGGAAGCGCAGGCCAGCGTGATGGAGACCAGCACGGCGACCGTGCAACGGCTGCAGAAGCGTACTGGTAAGTCCAGCCTGCCAGAGCAGCCGCACAGGTCAGCCACGCAGACAGCCGATCACACAACAAACAGCTAAAGCGCATCCACTGCGATAACTTCGGCCACCGCAGCTGCAGCGCAGCGGTAGGCAAGACCTGCAATCGAAGCACCTCGCTAAGGACTGTCGAGCACGCTGGCGGACGCGCCTTATATAGATCTCTCCTTCTAGATTCTAGAAATCCAAATAAGCAAGTCTGCGTATCGTTTAGGATGCACTCGTGCTTATAAAGCTATACTGCACGAGCCATTTGCATCGAATTCTACAGGAGACCCAACGCCAAGAGGCTTCCTCAGTTCTCAGCCATGACTTAAGGCTTCAACAGCACTGCTAATTTTCCGCAGTCAAATGGCAACTTTTGATGGAGTTTTCAAGTTGAGAGACCACCAAGTCAAGCTGATCACCAACTGCCTATTGATAATGCACAGTCGGTTATGAAATGGCTCACTAGATCAGTGTGGATACTTTTCAATGTTCGTGAGTGTATTTTGCGCCCGAGCGCCCGAGCGTCTGTCTGTTGGATATCAATTTCGTCATTTGCAGTGTAAGTGAGCTGAAGTTAATCGCTGTACCAATGCTCTTGTTTGACTGTATGTATGTATGTCTGAGTGCGTATACTCAGCAACAGCTGCCCCAGTATCGTGTGTGGGAACCAACAGCATGCAAAAAGTGCCATCGCTCGTAGTAGCATCCTGATCACCAGCCGGTTGGTGAACTCTTGGAACAGCTGCTGCAATGCATTCAGAGCCCTTTGTCGCAACAGTGAACTCTTTGCTTTATAAAGTCTTAGAGATGCTCGATGGAGTTCCGTGTCTGATGTGAAAGCGTTGAGTGGGGGGGGGGTTTAGCTGTTGCTGAGTTTAGAATCTGCACACTCGATATTGACGTCCAATTTCAGCAGTGTGTCAGAGGTCAGAGCTTCCTGAAACCTGCAAGTTCAACTTGTGTTTCGAGTGCAAAAGCTTAGTACACATTGGTTTCTCCTTCGGATTCCAGATAATCTGCTTTTTAAAGACACGAGAAGTACAGCCAAGCTATTCTAGTTCGGTACTACTACTACAAGTACTAGAGCGGTGCTACGAGTATTTATAGGCCCTGCGTCTAATGATGCTCAGACGATGAAATGCAGATTACTTCATGATTACCTTCAGATTACTTTTTGTTCTTAGTAGACTACCGAATAGACCTGTATTTCGCTCCAATCTATACCTTTAATCTATTCTCAGTATCACCTGTGACCTACTCTCATTATCACCTGTGATCTATTCTCAGTATTTCTTGTGATCTATTCTCAGTATCACCTGTGACCTACTCTCATTATCACCTGTGATCTATTCTCAGTATTTCTTGTGATCTATTCTCAGTATCACCTATGATCTATTCTCAGTATCACCTGTGACCTATTCTCAGTATCACCTGTGATCTATTCTCAGTATCACCTGTGACCTATTCTCAGTATCACCTGTCCTCTATTCTCAGTATCACCTGTGACCTATTCTCAGTATCACCTGTCTCTATTCTCAGTATCACCTGTGATCTATTCTCAGTATCTTCTGTGATCTATTCTCAGTATCACCTGTGATCTATTCTCAGTATCTTCTGTGATCTATTCTCAGTATCACCTGTGATCTATTCTCAGTATCTTCTGTGATCTATTCTCAGTATCACCTGTGATCTATTCTCAGTATCCTGTGATCTATTATCAGTATCACCTGTGATCTATTCTCAGTATCTTCTGTGATCTATTATCAGTATCACCTGTGACTATTCTCAGTATCTTCTGTGATCTATTCTCAGTATCACCTGTGATCTATTCTCAGTATCTTCTGTGATCTATTCTCAGTATCACCTGTGATCTATTCTCAGTATCTTCTGTGATCTATTCTCAGTATCACCTGTGATCTATTTTCAGTATCACCTGTGATCTATTCTCAGTATCACCTAAAACTCACTCTCAGAATAAAGTGCTTGCTAGCAATTGAAAAAATAGATTGAGCAGGACGTAAAAATAACTGGTGACCAGACACAAATTTATAAACAATATTGTAAAGCGAGATCCGTTTACTTTCCACGTGAACAAAACGTAGAAGACTGAAGTTTCATTATGAAAAACCTTACAAACAAAACTGTTTTGAATGAATTCCTTCCGTATGAATCATTATCAGTTTCATCAATCAATTATTTAAAAGTAGTCATCACAAATTCAGGTGAACTCTGGATAGCCAGATTCGAATCCGTAATGGCCAAATCCGCAACTCTGTATGTCTGAAATGAAAGTGAAGGAATGCAAAAATGCCGCTTATAGTTCAGTAAACTGCATAGCAATTAACAAGCATGGGTTCATAGTTCTAGTCCGCCCAATCAGAAAGTTAGTATGCGATTCATTAGCGGTTGCACGTTTTACCACTTTGCATGTCAAATTAGAACATCAATTTTCCATAATTTTGATTACCCACTTACTCTACTAGTGCCACGTGTTGACAGACTTGAAAATGAGAACAGTTGACAGTAAGTACCCCCAAGTACATACAACGGAAGTTACTTTCTAATAAAAGCTTGCAAGACATCTAGGGGTTGTAGCCTGGTGGTTAGAGCGTCGGGCTCACGACTTGAAGGTCGGGGGTTCGATTCCCGATCCAACTGGGACAATTTGTGTCCTTGAGCAAGGCACCTAGCCTAACTCTGCACTGCTTCAGTTCACCCAGCTGCAAAATGGGTGCCAGCATTAGCTGGGGTAATTGAGGGTGTGTGTGGCGACCCCCCAGTCCTTGGACTGAACAGCCGTACGCAGCCTTCAGACAGATGCATCTGCAAGAGCTTGAACTTGTCTTGTCTCACTTGTCTCACTGCGCGAGTGAGACAAGTGAAACAAGTGAAACAAGTGAAACAAGTGAAGACAAGTGAAGACAAGTGAAGACAAGTGAAGACAAGTGAAACAAGTGAGACAAGTGAAACAAGAGCTTGTCTCACTGCGCGATACAAGCTTGGGAATGCTACAGCTCATCCTTGAGTAAATGCCTAGTCGGAGTTCCCATATAATTTCAATTAAGTGATCGAATAGCTAATGAATCGAAAGCCAAATCAACTACGATTCAAATCATACCGAATCAGTGTCCTCATCTCGACGATTAACCGAGCGGTGCCTTCGACTGATGGTTTCATCTTGCAGTTCAGGGTCTTTCGGTTGCTGCTGCAATTTAAATCGATTTGACATTTAATAGAGTATTCTATTAGATTGCTACAAACATATTAAGATAAAGTGCACTGGATACCTGTAAACGGGATCTTCGAATGAAAATATACGTCAGTGAAGCAGCCAAAGCTATCAGAAATAGCGGTACGAGAACGCCCAATACAATGTAGAGAATGGTTGATTTGGGTGTGTCTGAAATGTACAGGTAAGTTTTGTCATAAAATTTGATCAGTTCGTTTGCAGTTGGATTTAATTTTTTTAAAGCACGGTAAATGCACAACGAAAATAAGGTACCGTAAATGATTGGAGGATTTTTGGTCGACGTAGTTCTTGCAACGGCTGATGCTGAAGCTACTGCAGTGGTCGAAATTTCACTAGTCGATGTAGAAGTTGAAGTGGTCGATGTAGAAGTTGAAGTGGTCGATGTAGACGTTGGAGTTGTCGATGTAGAAGTTGAAGTGGTCGATGTAGACGTTGGAGTTGTCGATGTGGAAGTTGAAGTGGTCGATGTAGAAGTTGGAGTTGTCGATGTGGAAGTTGAAGTGGTTGACGTAGAAGGTTTTATAGTCGATGTGGATTCTTTTGTGGTTGACGTGGATGGTTCTGTGGTTGACGTGGAAGGTTCTGTGGTTGACGTGAGGTTCTGTGGTTGACGTGGGTTCTGTGGTTGACGTGGAAGGTTCTGTGGTTGACGTAGACGGTTCTGTGGTTGACGTGGAAGGTTCTGTGGTTGACGTGGAAGGTTCTGTGGTTGACGTGGAAGGTTCTGTGGTTGACGTGGAAGGTTCTGTGGTTGACGTGGAAGGTTCTGTGGTTGACGGTTCTGTGTTTGACGTGGAAGGTTCTGTGGTTGACGGTTCGGTGGTTGACAAAGAAGGTTCTGTGGTTGACGTGAAAGGTTCTGTAGTTGACGTGGAAGGTTCTGTGGTTGACGTGGAAGGTTCTGTGTTGACGTGGAAGGTTCTGTGGTTGACGTGGAAGGTTCTGTGGTTGACGTGGAAGGTTCTGTGGTCGATTTGGAAGCTTCTGTGGGCGATTTTAAAGCTTCTGTGGTGTCTTCTGAAGCAGAGGCTGATGATGTTGCACTAGTGAACCCATCAGTTTCGTCTCTGATTGTTGAATCTTCTATCAACAGGGTTGTTGACGCTGAAATCGGAGAGGGATACGCGTGAATCGGCAGTTGGATTTGTAGGAAATGATAGCAACAATAAGCTTACAGGAATCCTGCGCGTTGCAAATTGACAACATAGCCAAAATCACTAAAGCCAAAACCATCCAGCGACTTTGAAGCACAGTGAATTGAGCCATGCGATTGTTGAAAGCTTTGAAACGCGTAAAAACTCGGTAAATGTAATAACCTTGTCGACTAAAAAAACTTGTGTAACCCTGGATCGGAAGGGTTATATCTTTAAAGATAAAATTAGCTTCCCTGATGTAAAAAAGTTATCATCGCTGTAAAAATTAAACTACATTGCATGCAACCACTGAGCGTGCAATATCTGCGTTGTTTTTACACGGGTCGAGTACGTTTTCACCCTTGTACTCCAGAGCACAATTGTCTAACAAACTATTTCCAATGTGCAAGATAGACGGTTGCAGCAGTGTAGAGAACAATAGCTGGGCTATTTGGTTGGCTACTCGTTTTAGGCTCACGAATGTTGATGGGTAGAGCGTACAGTTACAGCAATAGGCAAGCTAGTTAAACGTTCATGCGGAAAAACATTTATCAAATACAAAAGACAGGCAAAAGAATGAGATTGCGTTTAACAAATAGAGGCAGGCAAAACTGCGACCCCCCAAGACGAACCAAACCGGGACAGGAAAATGCCCATCAGAATCCCCGGTCTGTAGTAATTAAGATTGAGGAAAAATTCAGGAAACGGGTGGATATAGCCAAGGATTTTCCTAAGCAGCCATTATCAATCTTGGCAGAAGTCACGCCACAGAATTTACTAGGAAGGAAGGCTGAGTGGGAGCGCGAGTCAAGGTCTGGATGAATGCGATAAGGCGAATCCTCTCGGGGGGGGGGTGAAGCCGTTACTCCCGAGAGCAGCATCTCCAAATCACTTCCCAAAGAAACTGATTCGGCAATGCCCTATATATAAACTCTGCTGCAGCAGAAATTTGAAATGAAATGAGAAACAGGTCAGATTTGCATTCATACAAACCCGCAAGTCATGTCCGACACCGACCAGCTTATCGACCAGCTTGGAAAGCAGATCGAATCCGATAGAAAATCTGGCAAAGGTACGCAAAATCATGCCTGGCAGCTAGTTTGTTGCTACCTGGTCAATTTGTGGCGCAAATACGGCTGCAAGTTGGTCATTGCTGTCGCAGCCTGTTTGATTCTCAGCTGGACACTGCAGTGCGAGTGCGTCAAGTACTTTGCTTTAAGCCACGCTCGAATCCTGCTTGTGCAAGCGGTGCTGCCTTGGTTCGACTGGCGCAATCTGATGACGGATTTCTGTCTGCTGCGCAACCCGATCTACTTGCCGCCCTACCTGCTGCAGCCGCGCGATTGCGACCTGTGCGAAGCCACCAGCAGTGCCGCCCATCGGACTGCCGGACAGCTCACACCGGACACTTTTCTAGCCGACTTTCTGGACAAGGCTCAGCCAGTGATTGTGACCGGCAATGCAACCATGGTTGAGTGGCCCGTGACGCGGCTGCAGCTGGACGAGCTGCGCGAGTTCTACGCAAGTCTGGTTGACGAAAACTCGCCAGAGGAAGCCTGCGACCTTCGGCACAATCTGCCGAGCGGCCTACGAACCCAGGAGCACCTGCTTGAGGCTGTACTGCAGAGAGACTGGACCAACTGGTTGGCTACCTGGAGACACTGCGACCTGCGCGAGATCAAAGCGTTTAGACAGTTCTATGCGAGACCGAGCTTCTTACCGCTGTCCGTGTCCACGATCGGCTCCTCCTATGTCATGCTGTGGCGCTCGTATGCTGGCAACAAAACCAGGCGCATTACTGCACCCCCGGAGCCGAATCTGCTGATTGTGGCCCAGGTGATCGGTCCAAAGGAATTAGATTTTAATCACGGATTACATGATGATACATTTGAATGGCTTTCTTACAAAATTCCGATTATTTGAGGTTTTTAGTCAAGGTTTCAGATCGAACTAGCAGCAAGCATACTTGCGATGAGTTCGTACTTTTCCGGTCGCGTTACCGCCCGTCACATGCACTTTCCTGGAAACGTCCCATGTTGAAATTTTGATTCAACAGTTAAATGAAATTATTAGTCGACGGAATTTCTAGGTTAGATAGTTCAATTATTTAGAAAAACTTGCAACAATAAAAGCTGTTAATACTTTGAAGTAAAGACAAAAACTGACCACGAACACTTGCAGGTGAAAGGCACATCACGGATCCGTCTAACGCCTAAAAGTCCGTGCGCGCACGATTGTCCAGTTGTTGAGGCCCGACTTAGTCAAGGAGAAATCATGGCCATTGGTAACCGGTTTTACACCGCCGACTGGGCCCCGGCGTCCAAGGGGTTCGGCTTTAGTTTCGCGTTCGAGGGCGACACAGAAAGCTTCTAATCTGAAAAGTGGAACTCCACTAGTACTAAACTCGTTATTGATTAGTAGCTAATTTTAGCGTCAAGGGCTACGACAAGTGTTGAAGAGATCTACTAGAGCAGCCAGGGGTTGGCAAACTTTGGCCCGCCGGCCACATGCGGCCCGCAAAGCCTCCATCCGGCCCTTAAAATCCTTACAATTGCAACCCCGCTCATTATTTGTCTCTTCTCAGCTCTCGCCTATCGCCTCTTCTCTCTTCTCTTATCTCTCTCCTCAAATCCCTTTTCTCCTCTCCTCTCTTATCATCTCATCTCTCCTCCTATCTTCTCTCTCAGCTCATCTCTCATCTCCTCTTCCTCTCTCATCTGGCCCGCAGCAATGATCTAATAGAATCTCTAACCTGGCCCTTGATGTAAAAAGTTTGTCGACCCTGTGCTATAATATACTTTGTTTAATTGTTGGTCCACAAATCCGATGCCAGGACAAGCGGCATAGTAAATCTATTTTGCTTCTTTGTCAATGATATGCAAACAATGCATTAGAAAGGCGAACTGCACTGTCAATTATTAGCTATTGAAACATAATTTTCAAATTAAATTTGTGCTGTATCTGCCTACTCGTTTCAATAAAATCTGTTAAATTTTAAATCCCGTTAGCTAACGTCTATAAACTATTTTCAAGTGCGTATTCTGTTTATCATTGACGATTCGTAAATTAAAAATTAATAATAAACAAACAAATAAAGACGCCATCTTGATGCTGTAAACCAATGTTATTAGACAACCTGTTTGCTCCACACAGAATACAAAGGTATATTAAATTACTGGTAGTGGTAGTACTTGTATAAATAAAAAACAGTACAAGTTACTTTGTAATAACAATATCTAAGCATTGCAGATGTAGTACTGGTAGTAGTACACAAATCAGTGGTATTTCAGAACAGAAGATCTGGTTGAGTTGTTTTTTTAATAATAGTTAAATGGCTAATTTATATTAAATTTGGGATGTTTTTGAACGCCTTAAAAGCTTTCCAGCTGTGGACCCGACCCGGTCACTCGGAAATTTCGCTGGTTTCGCGCTGTTCACCCTGCGTCTGCTGCTGTTGTTTGCCCTGCCGTTTCCGCCTGCCGTGGGTCTTGGTCTCGGTCTCCTCCTGGGTGCAGTCGTTCTGAATGCGACCGCCCGGGCGAATGCAGCCAAGACGGCACTTGCTGACTTTGTGGTGAAGATATCTGCGCGGTTGGAATTGGAATTTGGGGGGGGGGGCGTTTATTGATGTCCAATTCACTGCATGCTCAAATGTTCGTTTTTAATGGAGTGTCCACGCAAGCTCTAGAAAGGTCTCGGCCAAACCCGCTGGATTCGATAACTGACGGTACGGTCCGAGGCTATTGTTTGGGATTTGTTCGGCGGCATGATCCTAACAACTAGCGGTGAGGAAATTCTGCCATTCCGCAGACTCCTGATCACTCATGCACACGCTCACACAGCGTCACAGGGTGTACAGCGGCCTTTTGGCTTTCTAATCGTCAGGCATGTACAGTCTCCAGAGTTTTGAGGTCGCCTAGAATAGAGTGCCAATAAGGACGAAAATCTGAAGCCGATTTTTAGAATCCACCCACCCCTCCGGTCACCAAGCTTTTTAGTCTATGGCACAAGTTGTGGCTAGAATGGTACAAAGCCGATGCTTAGAAATATACATAGACATATACATACACAGATCTCAGACGATCGACGTCCTTTGACGAAAGGATACAGATGCATCAGAAACGCAGTTATTGCAATTAGCTACCGCGCACTTTAGTGGCATGGCTGTTGTTGTTCAGACGTAAGGGCTACATGGCATGGCTGTTACGGAGCTGCGTATCGACGACGGCAACTGAGTCTGGTGACTGAGCGATGTTGTCTTGCTTATTTGATACATGCATTTTCTAAGTGTGAAATGTCTTATATTTCTGAGCATCGGCTTTGTACCATTCTAGCCACAACTTGTGCCATAGACTAAAAAGCTTGGTGACCGGAGGTGGTGGGTGGATTCTAAAAATCGGCTTCAGTTTTTCATCCTTATTGGCACTCTATACTAGGTGACCTCTATACTCTTTGACACTCTCTGTGCCTTGGGGGTTGGCGTCAATGTTGAATCAACGATCCTGTTAAGAGAAAGTGCACTGCTGGCTTTCAAACCCACCTAGCCGTCTGACACGCGGGCTTGGTGCACCAGACCAGCGGCACCTCGCAGGCGCAATACTCGAAGCTGATGCCAGCAACCTGCACTCCGCACGACAGGCTCTCCCTGCAGTTGCAGCAGCGGAAGCAGCGCTTGTGGTAGACTTGGGCCATTGCTGGCACTGTGTAGGCGGACGGTCCCAGGGCGATGCTGTTGCAGGCCGGACAGACCATCTGCCGGCGGCCGCTGTCCTCGGCCAGGTAGGTCGGCGGCACAACGCACGGGTCGTCTTCGAACGGCAGTCGACGCACCGGCGGGTCGTAATAGCGCTCGATTCTGACGCGCCTACGGCTGTCGTCTTTCGGAGTGTAGCAGCAGCGGTTGGTCCGCGGCACGTTGAGGTCATAGTACTCGCTGTTGCTCACGTTGTCGGGGACAGCAGCGACAGAGGTGGATTGGTCTGTGTTGGACTGCAGCGGGTCCTGTAGTGCGAGCAGATCCCCGCTATTGCACTTGTATCTACTCCATTATAAAATCCACTCCTAATTACATCGCTGAGCTCTATGTTCAGCTTACTAAATAAAGCCTCATGGGAGGCTCTGGTTGTTGTCTCTTGGTGCTGATGCCCTATTGTACATCATATCATAACCCTAGATATTTTTCCCCTGGATTCCACGCAGTGGACCATGAAGCGCACCTTCACAGCGATGGCCTGCACGCGAATCCGCAGTTTAGGCTGCCTAAAGTGACCGTATATGTGCAGGCAGGTGTAGCACAGCACGAAACCGTCAACGGAGACCAGTTTGCGACTATTTGGCACTGATTGGCGGCCGCAACAGTGGCAGCGGGCGCAGCCGTTGCACACCAGAGTGCCGTCAAGCACCATCACGTGCCAGCTGTCCTGCCGGTGCACCGCGGTGCCGCAGTAACAGTTGAGCCTCCGCATCCTCGGCAGGTCAGGGTTCAACTCGCAACGGCGCAGCGAATCCAACAGGCTCCTGTCGGCGTTCGGATCGTGAAACGTCTTCAACCAGCCGTCTTCGCCAGGTCGCCGAATCCGCTTCGGTCTGGACGGCTGAGCATTGTCCGAGCTGTCTGTTGAGATGTCCAGCTCGACTCGATTGTTGGCAGATTTGTCGTCCGGAGCCATTCTGTGTTATCAAATTAGCCGAAGTCGCCTTCGAAATGGCTGGCTTTCAAGCAAACAGATTGGCAGCGTAGAAAGTTTTGCCTTTGACTGCAGAAAAGATTTCTCACTGCCTAGTGAGTGGGGGGGGGGTAACGGCCACAGACAGAAGCTGTAGAAGACATTAGTTGCTAAGCCAAAAGTACACACGCTTAACTCGTCCAAAGCTGTCATGTCAATTATTTTCAGTCCAGAAAGTCAACCTGTGATGAAGACTTTTAGTCTCATGTGACCATGAGGAAAAGAGGAATAGATTTAAGAGCAATCAATATTTAATCTCAGCTTAGTTGGAATGCATGACAGCCGATAAACAGCTTTGGCGTTAAAAAAATTTCAAACCGTTTTATTACATTTAGCTCGTATATGCCAGAAAGATGTTGATAGTTGCATAAACATTACACAGATATGTATTTTGACTTACTAAATATAGAAATAATGAACAGATAAAAAGCTATTAGATGGAAGGAACTGACAACTTTTACAAGTCAACATAATCGCTTATAGTCGTAAAGAACTGGGATCGTAAGATAAAAAACGCATTATTCAATTTATAAAAAGTACATCCTACTCACTAAGCAGATAAAACAGTAGTATATACAACAACAACAGAATCTCAAAGCATTGCCTGTAAACTTTAACTGCGCAAGTTTCAAATGCTGCTTATACTACTTACCGTAGTTAGTTAGCTCACAAGTAGGTACTGCTTACAGATTCAAAAAGGAACCCCATTTTAAACACGCGATTTCTACATGTGACTTTAACATAGATTTCTAATTTTCTAAACTATAGGAAAGGCCAAACATATCAAAAGATGAACATTGGTTCCGCCTTCTATTAAAAGCAATAACAGATTTTGAGCTTAAAAATGAAAACTTCCTATCTCCGTAATGTATCTTTACGGAAAAACCTGTGTACTACAATTTTAAAAGAAACGAGATTTCCCGTCCTTCTACTTAAGTAGTCCTTGAATCATAATCTGAATTCCATTTAGTTTCTAACTAGGGAACTTATAAAAAGGGGACTGTAGCCTAGTGGTAGACTGTAGACTGAATGGTTGGGGGTTCGATTCCCGACCCACTCGGAACAATTTGTGTCCCCGAGCAAGACACGTTTAACTCTGCATTGCTTCAGTTCACCCAGCTGTAAAATGGGTAATTGAGGGTGGTTGTGGCGACCCCCTCCCAGTCCTTGGACTGAACAGCCGTACACAGTCTCCAGGATGCGCCACGCAATAGCTGCGGCTAAGCTGACTTTTAATATATATTATTAACTAGGAAGAAGTTACAGCAGAATTTTACAGACTAAAGTGATACTGTTAACGCAGCAGAGTGGAATATTAAAGTTCAGCCTCCAGGCGGCTGAAACACGATCGGCTCCGCTGGTCCCAGCTGGGCCGCCAGCGCCGCAGCCTCCGCGGCAAACGAGGCATCGCCTGCAGCGATAGCCGCGGTGCCTCCGCCGCCGCCGCCGCCGCCGTGGCCGCCAACGCAAGTCGGCGCCAGCGAAAGGCAGACGGTGAAATCCGGCGACTCGGTCCAGCAGCCCACCGGCCGAGTGGCATTCAAAGCCAGCCAGTTGTCGAAGAAATCCGGCTCGCTGCTTTTGGCAAAGCCGAAGCCAAAGTTGGGACTGACAGCTGCGTTGCTAGGCAGGCTGTCGCCCAACAGGCGCGGGTGAATACGGCGACGACTTTGACGATTGCTGACGCTATTGTAGCCGGCTTCGGTGTCGTCATGGCGACCACAGGCGGCACGATAGGCAGCCAGAGAGGCGGCGGCCACTGCCGATTCCGGGTCAGGCCAGCCGGCTCTGTGAATTAGTGAGGGTGTGAGAGATAGTTAGTTAGTTAGTTAGTTAGTTAGTTAGTTAGTTAGTTAGTTAGTCAGTCAGTTAGTTAGTTAGTTAGTTAGTTAGTTAGTTAGTTAGTTATTCAGTTAGTTAGTTAGTTAGTTAGTTAGTTAGTTAGTTAGTTAGTTAGTCAGTTAGTTAGTTAGTTAGTTAGTTAGTCAGTTAGTTAGTTAGTTAGTTAGTTAGTTAGTTAGTTAGTTAGTTAGTTAGTCAGTTAGTTAGTTAGTCAGTCAGTTAGTTAGTTAGTTAGTTAGTTAGTTAGTTAGTTAGTCAGTTAGTTAGTTAGTTAGTTAGTTAGTTAGTCAGTTAGTTAGTTAGTTAGTTAGTTAGTTAGTTAGTTAGTTAGTTAGTTAGTTAGTCAGTTAGTTAGTTAGTTAGTTAGTTAGTTAGTTAGTTAGTTAGTTATTTAGTTAGTCAGTCAGTTACCAGACCTGTGAGTCATAAATCAAGCCACTAATGCCTCACCTGTGAGTCACCAGCAAAGCCTGATATCCCAGCCGACTCCGCAGGTGCAGCCGGCTGACTTTCCTGCGCCCATTCATCACCGAAGTAGTTCGCAGCACGCTGTACAACCGGCGGAGCAGGTCCAGGCCGACGGTGACAGTCGCTGGTTCAACCGGTACAGCTGGCGGATTTCCAGTCTCCATGGCGCCCAGCAGAGCCACCAGGCCGCGGCCATCGAGGAACAGCGAGTCAGCGTAGGGCACCGCGAACTCCAGCATCAGCTGAGCGAACTTCGGCTCATCCGACGGCAGCGGAGGCAGCCGCAGGTGGGTCTTCACTCGGCCGCTGGCGGTGAGGAACTCCACCAGGCTGGACAGGCGATCGCGCAGCAGTCCGGCAGACTGCGGGTGGTCGTGGATGGCCTGAAGGCCCGCCAGCACGAGAAGGTCTGGCTGGAACTGCTCCATGCGGGACTGAAACGAGCGCAGGCTGGACAGCTGAGCGTTCCACTGACTCCGGCGGAGGGCGTACCAGCTGTGTGCGCCTGTGGCGGGGTCGGCTTGCTCCACTAGCAGCCTGAGGGGATGGCGATGGGGTTCCTGCTCTGGTGGAATTCTAATGCAGCCAGGCGAACAGACAGACAGACAGTCAGACAGACAGACAGACAGACAGTCAGTCAGACAGACAGACAGACAGTCAGACAGACAGACAGACAGACAGTCAGACAGACAGACAGACAGACAGACAGACAGACAGTCACACAGACACACAGACAGTCAGACAGACAGACAGTCAGACAGACAGACACAGCAGCTCACCGGTACTCATCCACATCCACAGCCGAGTCTTTGGTCTCGGCCGCAGCGGCAGCAAGCGAGACTTCCTCGGCCAGCCGGTGCCGCATGCGCCCGGCCGCCCGGCCAGCCCCGAGCAGCACCTTAAAGCCGAAGCCGGCCAGTGAGTTGGCCAGGCGAACAGGGCATCCGCCCAGAGACACCCGGTGATGGTGCTGGCTGCCGCGGACGCCACCAGCGGCCGTCAAGTCAGCGACCAGAGCGGCAAACAGGCTGGCATTGTGAAGGTGCCGCTCAGAGGCCGGCTGACGGCCCGCCGAACGCTGTTGAAAATCCGCCACAATGTCGGAGGCAGTTTCAAGCCTGCGACGGCGGATGTGTGGCGGTGTGGGGAAGTTCTTTTAGTTTGTCCAGTCCCCACATACTAGAATATTTAGATATGCTACTTGCAAAAATATGCGTTTATTTTAGTAGCAAAATTTGCGTTTTTAAAGATAAAAAAGAAACTTTTGAATTTTACCGATCAATCCGTTTGTTATTTGCATCCTTCGTTGCCATGGCAGCGCCTCCGTGAGCAGCCAGCAACGCCAAGAAGCGATCGGGACTGGCTCGAACGTCCACATTGGCACCGAGACCGACGGCAACCCTGGCTCGCCTGGAATGATCCGCCCGTCTGTTATCAGCGCTGCTGGCTACGCGAGATAGCGAACTGGCGGTTAAGGCTGCCGCCTTGGCCACGGCCTCCACTGATTGGCTGGCCAGCTGATGGCCCGTCAGCCAATAGGATGCGAGAAAGGCTAGCAAGGCCGCGGCCACTGCCCAGCATAGCAGGCGCTGCGGGTTGCCCATGCAAAAAGAGCGGGAGCGGGCATGGCGTGGCGTTGGGTATTGAAAAACTAACGGAACGAATTGGCTGAGCCAGATTGGGCCTGCCCCCTAGGCTGATTTTCGTCTGTCTGACTTTCACCTCTATCCTTTTTGCTTTCTGATTGGCTGAGCCAGATTGGGCCTGCCCCCTAGGCTGATTTTCGTCTATCTGACTTTCACCTCTATCCTTTCTGCTCTCTCATTGGCTGAGCTAGATTGCGCCTGTCCCCTAGGCTGAGTTTCGTCCATCTGACTTTCACCTTACAGCTCTCTCATTGGCTGAGCTAGATTGGGCCCAAGGATGATATATAACAGCTGGATTGTCAGACTAGCACTAAAGCATGCTTAAATTTTGACCCGCAAATCCCCTTTTTTATGCTCATTGGCTGGAGGGTTTTAAATACACTAGGAAGATAACAACCTTGCAAACACACCCCTGCATTTATCTCTCTTCCCCCCCGCGAGCCCTCCCGTTCTAGCTAGTTTTCTAACCACCAGGCAATGTTTTTACATAGTTTGGCATAGCAAGTGAGCTAAAAATAGCAGCCAATGAGCTGGAAGCAGGGGTTTGGTGAGTCACATTTTAGGCATATTCAACCCTTATAGATGGAGTAGTTTGACAATACAGTTGTTATATATCATCCTTGGGTCTGCCCCCGCTCGCCCCTAAGCTGAGTTTCGTCCGTTTTGCGTTCACTTTTGCACATTGAGTTAAATGCTTGTTGTTCATTCTTAACCCCACATACTCCTGAGGCTGCAAATCCTGAGGAAAAAAGGAATTTTAACTGTTATATTAAATTTATAAGTGACACTGCGCAGACGAACTACTGAACACAGAGTAGACGCTCTACTTTTTCATACTTCACAACGTTAACTGCGATTTATTCTAGTATCTTTGCTAAAACTGGGAGTCCATGATCGACCAGGAACACCAGTTAAAAAGTACTTTGACTGGCAAGAATAAACAACCGATTTTTCCTGCGCAAAACTAGATTAAGGTCGCAAAACTTATTCAATACTAAAAATAGCCTACTCCATTCATCATTAAAACTAAAATAAATCAACAGGAAACAAACAATTAAAAAAATTCTGCCCAACAACCAATAAAAATAGTTTAATCTCTGATCTTGCAACAATTCTCTGAATAGAATGAAAACAATATAACCTTCTATTAACAAGCAGAGGTTAGTGAACAAACTTTGGAACACAGAAGAAGACAAAAAAGAAGACAATGTACAGCAATTTAAATTAAAAACTTAGCGATGAATATTCAATGTAAAAACACTTCACCATGCTACTGTCAGAAAGACAGCACAAATATTGGTTGCTTTTATAAAAGAAAATTTTGATTTATTATATTTTAACTTTTTTTAAAATTAAACCAGTGACAGATAAAAATCATCAAACAAAAAATTAAAATTTTTAATAAGCTGATAAATCGATTTGAAACCTCAAGGCTCTGACTGAATATCAGTTCGTTTTGAGGAGGATACAATGGGCAATAAGTGAAATAAAAAGGATCTAGATAAAGCAACAGAAACTTCAGGCGACACTTGAGTCTCTGTGGAAGAATTTTTGAGCTTGATCCTGGAGCTCAGGTGAGTCTTTGAGCTCAGGTGAGTCTTTGAGCTCAGGTGAGTCTTGAGTCTTCGAGCTCAGGTGAGTCGTTGAGCTCAGGTGAGTCTTTGAGCTCAGGTGAGCCTTGAGTCTTCGAGCTCAGGTGAGTCTTTGAGCTCAGGTGAGTCTTTGAGTTCAAGTGAGTCTTTGAGCTCAGGTGAGCCTTGAGTCTTCGAGCTCAGGTGAGTCGTTGAGCTCAGGTGAGTCGTTGAGCTCAGGTGAGTCTTTGAGCTCAGGTGAGTCTTTGAGCTCAGGTAAATATTTAGCGACAATAAACTTTAAAAAAGAACAAATTAAGCATTTCACAAAAATGGACCATTTAGCAATAGGCCATGCTTTTTGCTTAGAACTCCAACTGTAGGTCAGTAGATCTGCAACCCGGATGTAGTGGAGCCATCTAGCCAGGCCAGAGCGTCCTGGCCGTCCACTGGTGGCGCCACAGCCTGACGGCACATCGGGCAGGTTCGCGACTGCGCCAGCCAGCGCAGCAGGCAGTCCAGACAGAAGGCGTGCTGGCAGGCCAGTCTAACTGGACCGCGCATCAGCTCGCGACAGATCGGGCACTCGTTCGAGTCGGAGCAACCACCGGTGTCGGAGCTCTTAGTTGACGATTGAGCGGTGTTATTGCCGAATAGCGTTGGGGTTTGGATTAGATTGGCCAGGATCTTGACTAGCGGTATAGCCGAGGTATAGAGGCTGTGCACCTGCCCGGGGAAGATGTTGTTATTGCTAGGTATAGATGCTACTCTCAGTAGTTGGCTTGCCTTAAGTAAAAAGTTGCCGTAAATATAAACATAAATATTATAAAAGCCGGAAGTTGGTGCAGGGGGTTGGTGCAGATGGCTGGGGGGTTGGTGCAGATGCTGGGGGGTTGGTGCAGATGGCTGGGGTTGGTGCAGATGGCTGGGGGTTGGTGAGGATGGCTGGGGTTGGTGCAGATGGCTGGAAGGGGTTGGTGCAGACGGCTGGGGGGGGGGTTGGTGCAGACGGCTGGGGGGGGGGGTTGGTGCAGACGGCTGGAAGGGGTTGGTGCAGACGGCTGGGGGGGGTTGGTGCAGACGGCTAGGGGATTGGTTAAGATGGCTGGGGGTTGGTGAAGATGGCTGGCGGGTTGGTGCAGACGCAGAGTTAATGGTGGATATCTGTAATCAATGCAAGTGTACTCGGAAACAAGAGTTACTGTTATCAAAATTTAAACATAAAAACGAATTTAAAAATAATCAAACGTAAAAGCAGTAAGCAGAACTCACTTTAAAAATGGCATAGGCAATCACTAGCAGGCTGGTGTAGATACGTGAGGAGTCGGCTCCGCCGCCAGACACGAGAGTGACATACCAGACTCCGATGGGGACAAACTGTCTGTACAGCTGATAGAATCGTTCCACTATTAAATAAATCCGAGTTAGCGACACGCAGGACAGCCTGTCAGACAGCAAGCAGACAGCCGACAGTTTAATCGACATGACAACAAACTTTAGCAGCATATCAGCGACAGTCACGGTGAACAGCAGGCTCCAGAAGCCGTAGGTTTGCAAATTTGGTGGCAAACAAATCAGACTGAGCCACAATGACTGCTCTTTGAAGAGGTAAATAACTAGAAGCACAGTTGCTAGGCAAACTAAGCACAGACAGGCGGCTTGTCTGCGATGCGAGGCCCCAGAGGAGGCTGCTAGGTTAACAACTGGCGCTCGACTCCGACTGATCAGCTTTGTGACGCCTTCGTTGCATTTGGCGAACAGCAGCCACAGGCAGACGAACAGCAGAAGTCCGACCTTGGTTTGGGGGCGTTGTATCGGGCTTGGCTAGTTCAATAAATTGACAATCGTTTGGCTCTCTTCAAAGTACCCCGCGAGTTCAATTCATTTTCCACCTATAGATTATTAATGCATTTCTCAGCTTCAATATCAATTATCTCAGCATGCACCTCTGCTTAATTTATTTCAAGGTCATGTGCAAAACTGATATAAACGGTACCCAGGCCAAGAAGCGTCCCAGAGTCAGTTGCAAGTAACGCAGGTAAAATAGGAAAGAAGCGACTCTAGACGAATCCAAAGCGACGAGATGTCGCGGTACAAGTCGCCAATCAAAGTCGTCAAGGTTCTGCAACCCACGTGACGCGCTCCGCGCTCGTGACTTAAAAGTCGCCTCTCCGTCGCATTACAGTCGCTTGGGTCGTTTCAAAAGTAACAAGAGCCGGCCCCATTGAATCGTTTGCAATGACTCTAGGCGATTCTTGTCATGTTAACGTTTTTCACAAGGATAATTAAGACTTTTCTTGTAAAATTAAAATACACACACACGTGTGCGAACTTCAATAATGACGAGCAGGTCAGAGCCCCTGTACAACACGTGTCCGCGACTCAGAGGTCACAGCGGAATGGGTAACTCTCCATATTTATTTACAAGTTAATCATAGCTGAACCCGAGACACGCACTCTCTCACCTTGTGATCGTACAGAAACTTCAAGGCCAACAGCAGAATGAAGGGCAGTGAAGGCAGCACCGCTTTAGTGACTTGAATAAATGCCTGATTCGGGTTCTGCTGCTGACCAGCTGTTGGATTTGGCGCCGGAGCGCCATTCACAGCGTCGGCAGGGTTCTCATCGACGGCGCCAATCGTATAGGAGTTACTGTTGTTGCTAGCAGCGTTGTCATGGATATTGTGCGGCAGTTGAGCTAAAAATGGCTCCAAATTCACTGACAAAGACGACGGATTTGATGCCGAGGAGCTGGCAGTCGTCGATAGGCTTCTGGCCTCCGGGTCGGAGGCGGACATCCTGCGGCCCAGGTGACGCATGCATTGGATGGGGATGGTGTTCTTTGAAAATGAGTCTTTGACCTATAAAATTTTGGACTGGAAACTGTTCGACTGAATGTAGCAATCTGGACCGGAAGCTACCAGCAGTCCATGCAACCTAACGATAGCATCTGGACTGGAAACTAATCAGCAGTGCATGTAACCTAATGATAGCATCTGGACTGGAAGCTAATCAGCAGTGCATGTAACCTAATGATAGCATCTGGACTGGAAGCTAATCAGCAGTCCATGTAACCTAACGATAGCATCTGGACTGGAAGCTAACCAGCAGTCCATGTAACCTAATGATAGCATCTGGACTGGAAGCTAACCAGCAGTCCATGCAACCTAACGATACAATCTGGACTGGAAGCTAACCAGCAGTCCATGTAACCTAATGATACCATCTGGACTGGAAGCTAAGCAGATATCTATGTAACTTGATTATAGCATCATCAATGGCAACGCCATCACTATGAGTAGCTAAGAGTGGATCTAATTTAACTGATTAAAAGCCATTACTAACCGCCTGATGAGGCGCAGGGGAAGCTGCAACAGTGACCGAGAGGATTGAAACTGCAGAAAAAAATATACGCCAATGAATCTATTTTAAAATAGAAATTGTTTCGCAATATCAATGCCTATGCAATGTCAGATATTAGTTAACGGCGAATAAAAAATTGAACAAGTCAACTCATTTATAGCTCGCCGAAAATTTCTACCTGCTACAAATCAAGCGTGTTTACTTTAAGTAGTATAAAAAGGTACTATTTAGTGCAGCGTTACATAAAAATATGAAAAATACCTGCAACTGACACTAAATAATTACACATACTGAACAGAGAGAAGCACCAAATATTAATTTTTACATTTTGTCCCTTTACTGATGAAGCCATTATAAAAATACTTCATTAAATTTTACGCTCGCAATGATTTAATTTTTATACAAAACAGTAAAAAACAAGCATGAAAAAATAGTGTGATATAAGATAGAAAGTTCAGTTTTATAAAAAGCAATTATAGTATAATTGAGCATGCAATGAATAATTTGAGCTGTGCAAGCTAGCATAATTAGCTAAATAGACACAAATGCAGACGCCTGTGGGATAATTAAAAAGCCGCAAAAAACTTCATAAGATAAATTTAGAAAGCAATATGCTTGATTTTTAAATGCCTACTTGAAGTAACAATTAAGTATATATTTACAAGAATAAAAATCAGTTAAGAAATACAAAAGTTTTAGTTAATAACAGGTAGTTAAAAGCACTCAAGAGAAATGACTGAACCGAGTTGAATAAGCAACTAATCAGGGCTTGCTTTTAGGAGTAACAAAACTGTATTTGTTGCTTGATGGCCAACTGCCAACAGCTTGTTGATGCTGCTGCTTCTGAACTGACATTGTCGCTCCATCTTGCGGAGCTGCAACTGTGGATGCGCTGGTCCTCTGCGGAGTTGACAGAGCTGCCGAGTTCCACTGGATAATGGCGGATTGACAATAAATTTAGGAAATGTACATTTTTGCTGCATGGGGGGGAAGATATACAGATATATTCCGTCAGGTGGCTTCAGTCCCAGCATAGCCGGTTGGTCTGACTAAATTCTTTCCCAATACAGTGGAATTTATCTGGAATTTATTTAGAATGTCCCATAACAGATGTATTTTCTCAAGTTTCTGACCAAATAAAGAAAGGCGAGGCTCCCAGATACTCAGTTGCTGGGCCAGCAGTCTGATTCTCTCTCTGACCCCTGACCATAATCAGAGAAGCCCTAGTCTGATTCTCTCTCTATCCCTTTCCTGACCAATCAGAGAAGCCCTAGTGTGATTCTCTCTCTATCCCTTTCCTGACCAATCAGAGAAGCTCTAGTCTGACTCTCTCTCTATCCCTTTCCTGACCAATCAGAGAAGCTATAGTCTGATTCTCTTTCTACCCCTTTCCTGACCAATCAGAGAAGTCCTAGTCTGATTCTCTCACTACCCCTTTCCTGACCAATCAGAGAAGTTCTAGTCTGATTCTCTTTCTACCCCTTTCCTGACCAATCAGAGAAGTCCTGTTCTGATTCTCTCTCTACCCCTTTCCTATTTAATCAGAGAAGCCCTAGTCTGATTCTCTCTCTCTCTTTAACCTTTCCTGACCAATCAGAGAAGTCCTAGTATGATTCTCTCTACCTTTTCCTGACCAATCAGAGCAGTCAACAGATACTCACCTGTCCGAGAACTCGCACAACTTTCTTAGCCCGACACCGACAATTATTCAATTGCTCTTCAAACGGTCGCAAATAATCAATTAATTTTAATTGTTGAGCGCAGGTCTGTTCAAGCTGATAGGCTCGAGTCTGCCATTCCTCCCGAGCTTCCTGATGCCTGCGCTCGGCCGAGTCCAATTCCGATTCTGTCTGGCGCAGTCGTTGCAGCAATCGTTCGACCTCCGATTCCGATTTGGCGGCGCGTTTACGCTCGGAGCTGAGTGCGGAGCGATTCTCGGACAGCTGGGCGGCCGTGTCGGCTGCGGCCGCCTGCTGGCGACGGTCCAGCTGGGCCTGTGCGGACTGGAGGCGACGGGTAGGTGCAGTTAAGTATAGTGGTTGTGGCTCAGCTCACGCAATCACGCATGAAGACATGAAGAAATAAAGATAGGAAGACATGAAGACATGAAGACGTGAAGACACGAAGACATGAAGGCACGAAGACATGAAGGCACGAAGACACGAAAGCATGAAGAGACAAAGACACGAAGACATGGAGACATGAAGACATGAAGACATTAAGATAGGACGCCATGAAGACACGAAGACATGAAGAAACGAAGACATGAAGACACGAAGACACGAAGACATGAAGACACGAAGACATGAAGACACGAAAACATGAAGACACGAAGACATGAAGATAGGACGACACGAAGACATGAAGACAGGAAGAGTAAGACCTAACAGACAAGAAGATATGAAGCTAGGAATAATATACCTAATCACGTCATCAGTTATCAGCACTTTCACGAGATTAAACTTCACCTCATAGAGATATTATACACCAGTAATTTTAGCTTTGAGCTACGAGCTATAAAAGCAGCAAATGAAAACTAGTGAAACAGAAAGATCTGTATAATTAACTGCAACAAAGCAGAGAAACTGAGCCGAACCTTGAGCTGATCTTTGAGCACGGCAACCTGCTCCTGCAGGTCGGCCAGCATCTCCTTGGCAGCGGACTGGGCCTGCTCAAACCCGGCCACCCGCCGACGCTCCTCAACCAGTCGACGCTCCGTCTCGTTGGTCGTCGAATTCGCCGATTCTAAAATTCGATTTTTCTCCGCCTCCACGGCGGCCAGCCGGTCTTTTGCTGAGCGGGCCTCCCGCGACTGCGACTCGGCCTCCGCTACGGCTCGGCTGAGGCGGACATCAATCTCGCGCACAGACTGCTCGCGCTCGGCGGCCAGGCGTTCAGCTTCGCGACATCGGCTGAGCAGCTGGCGTTTCTCAACATCGGCGGCGGCTGTCTGGCGTCGTTGAAGCTCGGCTAGAGACGATTCGGCGCGCGCGGCGCGTTGTTCAGCATCGGCGGTGCGCTTCTCGGCGAGTTTTACGGCGTCGTTGGCGCGCTGCTCGGCGCTGGTGGCGGCGCTAGCAGCGGATTCTGAGGCGGCCGATAATTTAGAATCCGCCTCGGCTAAAGCGGCTTCCAGGCGTTGGATCTCCTGCATAATTAATTGGTCCCGAAAAAAAATTGTGCTCCACAAAGTTATTTACGCTACATATCGGCACCTAACCTCCCCTGTTTTTTAATTCCAGAAGAAAGATTTCTATTCTTGATTTTTCAAGTCCGAGCATAGCTAAAATTTCATTCTTTAAACTGCCAGAAAACTATCTTACAAAGTATATTACGCTACATATCGGTACATATCCAATGTTTAGATCTTGCTAAAAAATGGATACAAGAATTTAACAGCCGACAGAAAATTTTGCCTGAAAAACCATTTCTAAATAAAAAATAATAGTTAAAGGACCACCCAATTTTTGTTTAAACTCATTTACGGCACTTCAAAAAGCGCTACACAAAAGTTATTTTACGCTACATATCGGCACGGAGCTAAAGTTTTTAATTTAACGAAAAAACAGGCAAATAATTAAACAGGCTAGACTGCTTATATAGACTAGTCTAGAATAAAAATTTAAGATTTTCAAAACAGTTGCTTTAAAAAGCGGTCAAAACCACTTTAACAAAGTAATATAAGCTACATATCGGCACCTAGACTAAATAGAAACTTACCGCTTTAGCTTCTTCAAGCGCCTCTCCCTTTTCCAGCTTCTCGTCTAAGTAGCGGTCCGTTCGCTTTTGCAATTCTTTTTTCTCTTCGCGCACGAAGGCCACCCGCTCCTCAGCGGTGACCAGCTTGCAGCGGAGCGCCTCCTCGCGCTCCCGGCCGGCGCGCAGCTGATCAAGCAGGTCGCCAATCTCGCCAGTGAGTCGGGCCAGAGACTCGGCAGTTGAACTGTCGCTGCCTCGACAGTCAGATTCGGTCTGGACAGATGCGGCAGCCACAGAGGCAGCGGCAGCCGAGTGAAAGGACGAAGAGCACTGCGACGCGGCGTCCTCGTTGCCAGACGTTCGACGAGAATTGGCGGCAGACAGAAGGCTGTCCAGCTGTCGCATAAGATGCTCGTTCTCCTTGGCTAGGTAGGACTGCCGACTGTTGGTGGCGGCAGCAGCTGAGGAGGCTGCGGTTGAAGTTGAGGACGAAGCCCGGGCCTCAAGCATGGCGTTTCGTTCGCGCAGGGACGCGATGGTGAGCCGGCAGTCGGCGTGCTCAGTCTGCAGCTTGGCGTGGCTGGCTCTCAGCTCGGCCAGTTTGCGCTTGTGCTGCTTGAGCTTGTTGCCAACCGCTGCTGATGACAAAGCTGAACTGGAACTGTTTCCCTGCTGCGACTTTGGACTGCGCATTGTGTATAGCTTGGGCTTGGAATTTAGCTGTAAGATTTGTTTAAATTCATATTTTTTATTACCTGGCAATGATAAAGTCAGCGCCGCTGTGTACGCCCCCATTTCTGATGAAAACAGTACTTAGGCAACACAGGTAAATTAAGAAAGAATTGACTCCAAATGACGAGGTGTCAGGGTCGCAAGTCATTAAAAAATCGCGTAAGAGTCGATTTGAGGCCTTTAATAAATCTATTTCTGCGACTCTGTAATGACTCTGGGACGACACAAGTGACTGTGGGGTGCTTTTATAATGACTCTAGGCCTATAGAGTCATATTTGAGGCATTTTATAATTAGAGTTGATCTGCATTGTCACTTTATGAATTAGAATCAAATTTCGCAATTAGTCTACTTAAGTTAGTAGAAAATTAGGTGCTAACACAATAACTCTTAAGAAGACAATTTTTGCAATCTTTTTACAATTCTGCAATTGTGTCCCAACAGTCGCCTCTACATCATATTAAAAAGTCAAAAGAGTTGCCTCAGAGTCGCTAGAGTCACTAGAGTCGCTAGAGTCACTAGAGCCACTAGAGAGTTGCTTGCAGCGACACTAGCAATTCTGATCATGGGTGGCAACGAGATTGCATTCGTGACGCGACCGCACCCTTTCGAGGGTGGCAAAATGTCTCAATTTTCCGGGAAAATTGCGAGGACCTCGGCTGGGGCGTCAGCAAGGACCTCGGCTCCGATCACCTGCCAATACGGTTCTCGATCCACGATGGAGCACGTCCCCCCATTACCAACCGCACCGCCTGGGCCTTCAAAAAGGCCGACTGGCCGCTCTTTTGCAGCTCCCTGCATTCCGCGACCACCCAGGATCGCCCTCCCGTCAGCACCTCACAGGCGTACAAGCACCTCTGCAGCGACATCCTCCAGGCTGCATCAGCAGCCATCCCCAGAGGAGCCTGCAAGGGCCAGGCCAAGTCCTTCTGGAACGAAAACTGCGATTGCGCCCCCTGGAGGCCTGTTCGCCGCCCTTAAACAGATGGAGATCACCCCGTCGGCGGCCAACATAACTGACTACAATGGAGCCCGCGTCTCACTACGCAAGACCATTGCCACTGCGAAGCGAGAGCATTGGGAGAACACCTGCAAGCAGCTCAACATCAGCTCCGACCTCTTCCGCCTCACCTGGAAGCTCCGCAGCGACGCCGCCCCACCTCGATCAAGTGCAACCACCCAAAACACCTCGGAATGCGGGGCCACTCACAAGGCTATCACCGATCATGAGAAAGCCGATCTGTTTGTTGGTATCTACACCAGCGAGTCCCAGCTTGAGCCAGCCAACAACGAGAAAAACGTCCGTACTGAAGCAAACAACTACCTGCGCAGCTGCCGCCGGGCACCCCTCAGTGACGCCGAGTGCGACTTCTCCCTGCCTGAGTTGCGCGCCACCATCAGCCGGCTCAAAACCGGCAAGAGTGCCAGCCCGGACGGAATCACCAATGAAATGATCAAACAGCTCTCGCCAGACACCAAAGCCCATCTCCTTAACTTGATTAATCGTACCTGGCATGGCAACCCCATCCCCGCTAGGTAACACCGCACTACGATTGTGCCAATCCCAAAGAAGGGTAAGGACCCAAGCAATCCAACTTCATACTACCCAATCGCGCTCACTAGCTGCATTGCGAAGACCATAGAGCGGCTCATCTAGCAGCATCTCAGTGTCTAGCTTGAATAGCACCATCGGCTTACCCCTGAACAAGCTGGCTTTCGCTTTGGCTGCAGCATGGAAGAGATGCTGGCCCACGTCTGCCAATTGATTTTTGACAGCCTCGAAGCCAGCCCTGCCTTCCGCTCGGCCCTTGTGCTGCTGGACTTTAAACAAGAATATAACCAGGTCTGGCTCTGGGCCCTTTGCATCAAACTACGCAATGTGAGAGTCCCAGCGGACAGTCCCACAAGGAACCACCGTCAATGGGAACTACTACAAGTGGATTCTGCAGCAGAAGTTGCACCCAGCAATATGAAAGAAGCGCCCTGATCTGCTGGAATCTGGCGTGATCCTGCTGCACAACAATGTGCCAGCACATCGCAAGCACAACTTCGTGGAACTCCTGAGCAAATGGGGCTGGGGAGTGCTCCAACATCCACCCTATTTGCCTGATTTGTTGCTGTGCGACTTCTTCTTATTTCTATCTGTGAAGAGGCACCTTCGGGACATTCAATTCAACAGCATCGAGCACATCGAAGCTACTTGCAATCAAGCTATTCGCCAAACGGACGCAAGTGGTGTGAGTTCCAAAATCAGAGGCCTAGTAAATCGCTGGCAGAAGTGCAAAGACATTGGCAGTGAATATGTTGAGTGACAGAATCATGTTAAGCAATCTAACAGTGTTTTCATAGTTCCAGTTGTTTTGTGTTCAGTTTTGTAGGGCACCGAAAAGAACTTTTTGAATACACCTCTTATATATACAGGGTGGTCCAGAAAGGTCTCCTGGATTACAAACAGAGTTTTCTCTACACTAGATTGATGGTTTGGGCTTGAAACTTGACCTGCTTAAACTTTATTCTAAATATAATTTTTTTGTCTAAAAATCTTAGCAATTGCTAAAAAATCGTGAAGTTATAGCAGTTTTTCTAAATTTCTAAATTCTAAATTTTTTGTTAAATCAGTTGGGTTTTAGCACAATCTGATATGCAGCTGTTAGTCAATGCTCTACATGATGACCTTTGTTGTCAATACAAGTCTGCAGGCGCTTCTTAAAGCTATTATAAGGCTGTTGACAACAAAGTCGACTGGTATATTCTGCATTAACTGCGTTAAGCTCATCTAGGCTGTCCACTGGTTGTCAGTAGACGTTGTCTTTCACCCATCCCCAGACACTCACAACACCATTGCCGCTAGACCAATAGCGGACTCTTCAATTCATCCAGCTAGGATGCTATTTTAAATCTTTCAACTGGCGTGTAAGTTATAATGCTGGAATAAAATGTGCACATCAATAAGTGAAAATTGTGTTTTTTAGAAAAACTGCTATAACTTCATGATTTTTTTAGCAATTGCTAAGATTTTTAGACAAATAAATATATTTAGAATAAAGTTTCAGCAGGTCAAGTTTCAGCCCAACCCATCAATCCAATGCAGAGAAAACTCTGTTTGTAACCCGGGAGACCTTTCTGGACCACCCTGTATATAAGGGGAACTAGTATACAATACATGCAATTATGCTATAATATAGGGCTTAGGTATAGTTTAAGTCTAAGACTAAGCCTATGATGGCCTGGGTGCTAGTCACTTTATCAACTGGCATTTTATCAGATGGTTGACAAAGTGACTATTTGGTAGGGGTAACAGTATTCGCAATTGACAGTGTCCTTATTTTTAATTTAGTTACCTTAGTGCCAAATGTTTATAGAGAATTGAGCTTTATATGAAATATTTTATTTATGATTTTAAAAAATTAATATTTACTGATTAATTAAATAATTGTTTATCATTAATAATCTTTCTTTTTAAACAACCTTTTTACTTTTTTATAATTCAATAATGAATTTTGAATTTGAATTTGAATTTGAATAGGCCAAATTTAGAAAATTCAAACATGTATCACTATATATTTTAGAAAGAATATAGGCTTATCAATGCAATATAGGGCCTATTGCACTTCAAAATTAATTAACCTACTTTTCTTGCTTCATTAATGTAAGAGTTTAATAGAAAAATTCTTTCTTGGCATAGATAGGCCTATAGCCTTAACATGTATTGTTAGGCAATTTTCCTTTTCCGTTTGTTAAATTATTTTTTCAATGGAAACATATTGGGAACATACATGTGCAACCTCCAAAATTCGGTCAGCCGTGCGACTTAGTTTTAACAAAAATGCGATGTAGTTTTTGGCCAAAAATGCGACTTACATATAAAAAACCCGAAAGCAAAATTAACGCAACTTTGGGTAAACGGCAGGAGTAACTATGACTGTTTTATTAAGCTAAAATGCCTCGTCAGCTACTTAGTACTACTACTCTGGTTATTTTTGGGTGGGCATTTTTGCGACTTCCTTGATTGGCCGCCAAATCGGTCGGCCGGATCGGCCGACTCGGCCGACTGTTGCACATGTATGATTGGGAACATTGTGAAACACTCAAAAATGATGTAACTTTTCAGCCTGATCATCATATCTTGAACAACATGGCTGGATGCCCTGTTGCACCAACGTTTATTGTGCCCCCTGCTCAAGTGCAACTAGCAATGGAGTTGACAAACATCAATTTTACCATGCAAGAGCTAGGGGCCATCATGGCCACACCCCGAGATGTTGTCAACTGGATGGTATTATACCACCTGCTGGCCAACAGACATTTTTGTGTAGCCTGTCCTGGAGCACTAGCAATGTGGCTGCAATGGCATACAGGTGACTGCTACATTGATGGGCTTGTGTGGGTGTGTGTTGGGTGTCATGCTCAAGTGTCAATGAGGAAGGGATCATTTTTTGAGGGCAGCCACCTGACACTGACGCAGCTGCTGGACCTAATCTGGTGGTGGGCAACCGATGCGAAGCAAGGTGAATGCCAATGCCAGAGCAACATTGGCCACAACGCAATTGTTGATTGGCAAAACTTCATTTGTGATATCTGTGCCCAATTAATCATGGACCATCCCATTGAGCTTGGTGGCCCTGGCTGCGAAGTGGAAATAGACGAATCATACTTTTTCTACTGCAAGTTCCACCAAAGAGCTCACTGTGACGGTTAGTGGGTGCTCGGCATGATAGAGCGTGGGGCCAGGAAGTGTGTACTCGTGCCAGTTGCGCAACGCAATGCTGCCATCCTCTTGCCGCTCATCCAACGCCACGTCTTTCCTAGAACTCGTGTCATAACGGACGGATTGCAAGCTTATGCCCAGCTTCAGGCTGCAGGTGTGAACCACCAAGTCGTGAACCACCAGCTGGCGTTTGTTAATCCTCAGGACCTAATGGTGCACACAAACCTCATTGAGGGGACGTAGGCACACTGCAAGGCCAAATTTTGTGCCATGCATAGTACTAGTAAGGCTCTCTGTTTGAGTCCTACCTGGAAGAATTCATGTGGCACAAAATGCATCCCACCAACACCTTTGGCAACATGCTCTACTGGATTGCTCATTACTACGTCGTGTAAATACCACTGCAGAGACCAGAGTGCTGAGTGCTGAGTGAACACTAATCAACACTACACTTGTTCTGTTCTGTTCTATTCAGTTACATCATTTTTGAGTGTTTCACAATGTTCCCAAAACATTTCCATTGAAAAAATAATTTAACGAACAGAAAAAAAATTGCCTATTATTATATTATACAAAATATTGCATTGCATATATGACATGCAATGCAATATTTGTAGACATCTATAAGTAGTATTGTTATATGATTATATATATATATAACCATAGGCCTAATTGAGAAAGTGATAGTGACTACCATTTTTAAGTGTCACAATTAGAAATTGACAAAATTACAATGTTTAGAGGTCTATTGATTTGCAGGTTGACAAAGTGACCTAAGGGCTAAGGCCTAAGGGAAATGGCTTCTTAGTTGACAAAATGCCAGTTGATAATTTGACTAGGATCCAATGACCCTATGTATACAAAAAGAAATTTAATTTTAATTAGGTCTAGCCCTAGGCCTAGGATAGGCCTCTATAAACTAATAAAGATGATATGATAGGCCTATTCATATGCCCTAATTATCTTTGTCATTTAGACAATGTCAACATCATTAATAACCATGTCAACCAGACATTGAAGTCTATAAAAGCAAGCCCAAAAATTAAAATAAATTAAATTATGTGATTTTAGTTTTTAATTTGACTTGAAGTTTAGGCCTAGCCTAAGCTTTATGCCCTTAGGCTTAGGCCTATACCTAGGCCTACTATACTTGTTGAAGTTGAAGCCTTGAAAGGGCCTAGCCTTATTCTTAGGTCATCATATTTTTAAATTAATTGGTTATATTATTCAATAAATATAGGCCCTAGACCCTAGTTAATATATTTATTAGGGGCCTAACATTATTTTTATTTTTACTTTAGTTCCTTGTTCTTTCATTTTCTTGAACTTCTAATCTTGATCTAGAGTCTCTCTCTAGTATGAAAAGAAAATGAAGTTAGGCCTAGGCCTAGCTTTCAGACAAACTGGGTACAAATTTTTTTTCCTGTGATCGTTTGTATTTCTGTAAAAGCATCTGCTTAGACTCTACTTACACCCAAAATTTTAATTATTTTGTCACTTTAATTAAAAGACCTTTCCTGCCCATGCGGCCGTCCCTTGAATAAATATAGTACTATTTTATTTAAATGTGCCTTAGAGCATTGTCTATGCCTAAGACTAAGAGGCTAAGAACTTATTAACTGGACTGCACCGAGCGATAATATGAAGGAATGCAAATGCTGCAACAATAACACATCCGTCACGTCGCCTATTCGACGTTGCATGATCATTAAGCAAAGAATTAAATCAAATTAAATTAAATAGTAGGCCTAGTAGAGCCAACGTGACGCTATCGTTGTCATACTTGAAATGGGGATGTAAGAAATACATCCGAAAATCGAACAACAATCAAGAACAACTTGCTTACAAATCATAGAAATATTTCCAGAGCTGAGATGAACTACCAACGTTCTGAGACTTGGTTTTGCTGTCTAAATTTCGCTCTTTGAGGTAACCTTCATAAATCACAAAATTGCACATACGAAACAGAGCTTCGAACTTGCTGTTCGAAGATCTGACATTCACATCTTTATTACTCGACACTATCCTAACTATAGATCGCTTGGCTCGACGTTCATTTCGACGAAGATTGTATTGTTGGTAAAAGCCAGATATTTGACGAAAACCGGCTGTCAAACTCAAGAAGCGTAGTTTTTTGTACCCAACATGTGACTCTTAATGTTCTATTCTCTTTTAATTTAAAAGTAGTTGAAATTTTATGTACCATTTTAGTCATTAGGTTTTGAAAGCTCTCGCGAATTAGCGATTTTCGCTGATGATTACATATCCCACATGTATGAATATTTGCAAGTAGTAACAAACAACCGACTGAAATAAGAGAATTTACATACGAGAGCAATTTAGTAATCAGAACGCAGAAAAGAGAAGCAAAAAATTTATAGCCTTTCCATCAGAAATTTTAACGATGCGACGATGCATAAACATCAAAACACTAGCATCCGTCATTCTGAATATATTGTACTTAAAAACAAGCAGCGCAAAAGTTCATATGCATTAAGTGCAATGTACTTATAGAAATGCATTCACTGAATCGAATTACTTTTAAATATAATTAAGTACAATTATAGGAGTAAGAAAGTTTTAAAAAAAATAAATAGTTGCTTTAGACCATCTGCTTGATTGTGAATTTTCAATAGCAGCAGAGCATTCACTGAATTTTATAAGCATACTAAAACGTTGACAACATTGATGAGTTACATAAAAACACGTATAGCATGCGAATTGATTCTGGATAAAACTAAAAAAATAAAACAAACTATACTACTTCCAATGAATTATGAAGTAGCTACTGTAGTAGACAGAGCTGGGAAATTAATTTATAAAAACACTAATCGCGGACTGCATAGATCAGACGCCTGCTGATGAATTTAGCAAGTTTATTTTTAAGAACTGAACGATAAAATCAACTCCTGCGCTGTTTCCCTTTTGACGCTGCATTATCCTTCTTATCGTCTCCTTTCTTCTTTTCTTTTGCTTCTTCTTCGTCGTCGTCGTCTTCGTCTTCGTCATCAACGTGGTTGAGCACCACTCCTCTGGCGGCTGGACGCTTCCGCTGCATCGGATTGAGCAGACTCATCCCAGGCAGGGCGGTTCGAACGGCGCGCCTACCACCAGCGCCACCGGCACCACCAGCAGCGGCGGCGCCGAGCTGTTTAGCTAAGCTGACAGCCGTAGAGGCGCCGCCGCCAGATCGGGCGGCCTCCAAATCTCGCCTGCTGGCATCCAGCCTGGCTGAGAGGTCATGGGTGCGACTGGACAGCAGGCAGAACAAGCGGCGACGATAAGCGGCTTGGTCGGCTGGGGGGTTGAGGCTGATTTGAACGCCAGCGACCGGCAGCTGCAGAGTCAGCGGGGCGCCCGGCGTGGTAGGCGGTTGTTGAAGTTCGCGGAGACAGGCCCTGTGTTGAATGTCGAATAATGTAGATTTCTCAGATTTCGATACACTATTAAAGTAGATCTTCGGGACCAGGGCTACTGCAGACCTGGTTCTTATCTTTAGTATTGGTGTCTCAATCTTTAAAATCAGGGTTTTAGTTTCTCGGATCAGGGTCTCAATCTTTGGGATCAGGGTCTCAATCTTTGGGATCAGGGTCGCAATCTTCGAGATCAGGGTCGCAATCTTCGAGATCAGGGTCGCAATCTTCGAGATCAGGGTCGCAATCTTCGAGATCAGGGTCTCAATCTTCGAGGTCAGTCTCAATCTTCAAGATCAGGGTCTCAATCTTCGAGGTCAGGCTCAATCTTCAAGATCAGGGTCTCAATCTTCGAGGTCAGTCTCAATCTTCAAGATCAGGGTCTCAATCTTCGAGGTCAGTCTCAATCTTTAAGATCAGGGTCTCAATCTTCGAGGTCAGTCTCAATCTTTGGAATCATGGTTTTGATTTCTCGGATTCAGGGTCTCAATCTTCGAGATCAGGGTCTCAATCTAGGATCAGGTTCGCAATCTTCGAGATCAGGGTCTCAATCTAGGATCAGGTTCGCAATCTTCGAGATCAGGGTCGCAATCTTCGAGATCAGGGTCACAATCTTCGAGATCAGGGTCTCAATCTTCTTGACCAGTGTTTTAATTTCTAGGATCATCAGGGTCTAAATCTTTAAGATCAGTGTCTCAATCATAAGTTTGAAATTGGTCTGTACACTTTAGTAGTCTTTAAGCCCTAAGCAAAGTAATTATATAAAATGAAATTATAGTGCCAAGCATTTTCATACCCAATTAGATTGACAACACCTTGTCGATTGGTTAGACCCAGTCGTGTCTGTAGATCGTCAATCTCATTATTGCCAAGATCAGCATACAGAACACTGTCACCGTTTGACAAATAGATATGCCAATGACCATCATTGCTCAACTCTGTTACTAGAGTGTAAGGACCAATTAGCCTGACCATGGAGTCCAAGCAGCTGTTTTTTATTGCATCAGATAGTGACATATCTTTAGACAATAAATTTACACATGAAAGATAGCACACGGATTTGTTAAACTTATAAGTATTAATTATAAGAACTTAAAAAATATTTATTATAAATACACAATAGTTGTATAAGATATAATTATTTGGTACAAGTTTAGTAAACTAGCAAAAAAACTATAGAAAAGTTCATAAATTCATAATATAGTTTAAAAAGTTTATTTTTAGCTTATGTATAGAGCTCCCATTTTTCTTTTCTATTAAATGTATATTATTTTTGAATCCATGTGATTGCTAAGAAAGCGATTTGTTATACTGTGCATATTTCCCAAAATTTTCACAATCTAATTATTGTTTTAATAAAGTAAAAAAATTAGTTTAAATAGATGCATTTTTGGCAAGAGAGCCCAACCATTTTAAGTTTGGCTTGACTTCGAATTAGCATTGCAATTGAAGAAGTGTTCAGTGAGTTAGGAAATATCTAAAGAAGTGTTTTCCAATTTGATCCATCTCATGACAGAGTGAAGTAGAAGGAAATTGTGTGCTGTATATACTACTGATAAGTAGAACATATAAAGAGAAGGAAATGATGTAGATCAATAATACAGTATATATAGAATACAGAGGCCATGACCCTCTAATCTTAGGAATGCCCAGGACTAGAAGTAATACATGCAGAACATATACCAGTAGTAATAACAGTAATATGCCACTCAGGCCAGCTTTACATATAATGCTTCCAGAACTAGTAAGAATGCTACTAACAGAATGATAATACTACCAATAAGAAATAGGAAATACTTAGAACTATACCCAGACTTGTCGTTGTACTAAGAGCAATACTCAGACTAATGCTCAGATATATACTTAGACAATTACTTAGATATATATTAAGAATAGTTCACATACTAATTCTAAGAAAATAGAAGATTTTACCCTGTAACAACTTTGTGATAGCTGTGAGACTATTTTAAAGGACAGAAGAATAGCCCCTTGGACACTTATAATGTATGTATTTTTATTTGTTGCTAAAAGTTACTAAAATCCTTAATAGCCAAGGACTTAATAAGCCTACCTCACAAAAGCTTTGCAACTAGCAATATTTATCCAATTCTAAAATGTTCTATTGCTCCACCCTGACCTATCAAATCAATGGCTCTACTTGAAGTACTTTTGGTTGCCTTGGGATAGTTTAGTAAGTCTTCAGTATCCCACCACTGCTACCACTAAAGTACTGACAAAATACTTTAGTGATTTTTGTGTTTTTTAGGTTTTGAGAGAGAACACCAACTATGGACTGCACTGCTCTGCCAAAATTTCTATCCCTGACCTGCCTATTGATCTTCAGACAAATTTACTATATAGAATAATTACTCATCAAATATTTTTATCATTAGCCTTGGTTTTTTGTTCTAACAAAATAAATCTTAAGATGCACCATATAGTTCAAAATGCATTTGACTTACTAATGTTGATTGTTGGTTTTTTATTCATATTATTTGCAAAGCAAGCAACTCTATCTGATTTCTACTGACAGTTGTCTTGGTATAGTTTGGTAGGTCTTTAGAATCCTAACTATAAGAGTTAGAAATCTGAAGTTTTGACCCTAAGTTAGAAGATAGGTAGAAATTTATGAAATGCCTAGGTGCAGTGAAGGGCAAGGCAGAAGAGCACAATGGAACCCCTAGATAGCTATTAGAAGGGCAAACAGAAGCAGCTTTAAGATAATTAATCAACTGTCAAGTCAATTTGAATAGCTGAATCTAATAAAGCCCCTTTCCATTCCAGTTAGCAGCAACACCCTGCCGCAGGCACAATGGTGCTCAAACCGGCTGGGAGAAGCAAACTGAGCAATGGCCTGACTTAGAGAACAACGCGGCATGCGGCAGGCTCTGGTGCACCCTGAGAGAGAAAATGTGAGGCCCACCTACAGACTCCTATTCAACCCGAAGCTGCACAAGAAGGCGAGATCAACCCCAAACAGCTTGGCAACCAAGAGAGAAAGAAGACTGTTTAATCATCTATGGACAAAGTCAAGAGATGGAAAACTAAGTACTTTTTCTATAATCTTTCTATCCCAAATTTTATCCAACTCAACACATAGATTTGTGAAAGCCCGAATAATCTCTAACCCTCACACTTAGCAACCTACTAGAACTAACTAAATTAATGTACAACTAGGGGACTGTGTCCCAGATTGTTATTGCTCAAAATCCCCTGCCATTGCTAATTGCAAAGACACCCCACTGGCGGCAGGGGAGGCCAAAAATGCTAATTGACATAAATAGACACTCATCTCAAACTGGAGCGGCGCTTCATTTTTCTTGCGCAGTTTTTGATCTCAAATTGCTCCCTTTGAATTAGTTTCTAGATTATCCAGTTGGCACAAATCTAAGTCTTCAATACAGTTATTTGTCTTAATTGTTATGCAGAGCATATCCGAGAAAGAGTCAAACTCAGCTTAGATACTAGGAGATCCCATCAGTTTATACGGTTTTCTCTGATGGCCTGATTGGAGAGATTAGAGCTGTAAGAACCTTAGACCGCTAGACATCTATCTTAGGAAAGTGAGAACACAAATTCAAAGGCCCCAGAGAAAACGCGTATACTAACAACATTGTACTTGTGCTATTTGGCTGCACTAGCACAGTATAAATGGCTCTCTGTTCTATCTGATTGGAAGCCTTCTAGTAGCAAAGTTAGTTGCTGCCAATAGTCTGCTAGGTCTTAGCCTTCAGTGGGATGAGCTTCTGTTGGGATGAAATAAACAAGTTAATAAACTGGCACTACATGCAGATTTGCAGATTAACAAACAAGGCATCTGGTCAACAGATCCCACCAGGCTTAGTAGGTGGTTGGGAAGGCAGTATTAGCCTCCTTTAGGCTTGGGCATCTAAGTTCAGTCAGGCCAATTATAGATGGCTTTAAACAAATGTTGAGAAAATCCAAAACAGGATAGCAAAAGAAATGAAGTCAAGGAATTAGACCTAAAACGAAAACAAAAACCTTTGATAGAAACAAGGGTGAGAGGGGTCCATACTTATATAGGCTAAGAATCCCCATTGCGCCATTGTGCACAAGACTGCATGACTGTCAACTTGAGCTTTATAGAAGACAAAGGTCCTTGGACAGTATTCATCAGACCATATGACATAATATCTATTTTTAGAACTGATATTGCCTCCTGCCTTAGAGAAGGCTGGGGTCCTGGGACAGGTGATTTCTCTATAAACATAGGCCAGTGAGTGCAGTAGACATGTTTATTACACTTTTGGACTCCATGAAAACATGGCTTGTCATATGACTTGCTTATATAACAAGAGAAAACAGGCCACCAACCATGACCTTAAAACTAGAGTGAAACAAAGAGCAGACCATAGCAGAGATGCCTGTGGCTATAAACAAGAATGTAGAAAAAGAGAGGGAAAAAGAGAATAAGCAGGCAAAAGGAGGGAGGCTGCTTAGCAGCAGATAGTAACCTAAGGCAAAGGCAAGGGAAATTGCTAAAAGTAGTGCAATGCCTAACATTAAACTAATGGCTCACTACATAATAGTCTTCTAAGTCATTAAGAAGCCTAGATAAAAGAAATAAAAATGGGGAATATATGTTTTTATAACCATATATGTATCTATTTATTCTTTGTAAAAACTTCTCCATAACAAAAATTAGGGAAAATTGCAATAAAAATTTATAAAATATCTATTAAAATTTTTAATTATATGACTTACATTGGAAAAGTGAGTTTTTTCCCTGATTCCCTGAAATCTATCAGTTGAATCCCATGATCCAGCCATTATCCTAATCTTCTCAAATCTATCAAAATCCTCTCCATAAAACTGGACTTCATTAATATCATTTCCATGAAACAGAAATACTTCAAAGTCTTTTCCATTGAACAAAACTCTATCAAAAGCCTCTTTGTTAAACAGAATACCATCAAAAGCATCTCCATGAAAGATATTAATCAAAATATCTATGAGACAGAAATCTATCACAATCCACTTTGTGAAACAAGACTCTATCAAAATCCTCATTGTGAAGCAGGACTCTATTAAAATCCTTTTTGTGAAACAGGACTCTATCAAAATCCTTTTTACAAAATAGAACTCTATTAAAATCCTCTCCATAGAACAGAAATGCATTGCAATCATCTCTGTCAGACATTCATCAAAAGCCTTTCCGTGAAATAGAAATCTATTAAAATCCTCTTTGTGAAATAGAAATCTATCAAAATCCTCTTTGTGAAACAGAAATCCATAAAAATCCTCTTTGTGAAACTGAAAGCCATCAAAATCCTCTCTGTAAAACAGAACTTCATCAAATTCTTTTGATGAAACTGAATTCTATAAAAATTCACTCTGTTCAATGGCAATCTACCAATATTATCTCTGTCAAGCTGCAACTTACCAATTTAATCATACCCAACATCTAGACATCTTTAATAACCCAACATCTACATGAAATTGCAATCCATCAAAACTGTTAAATTGGGATCCAAAAGAAGCAATCCATACTTAAAATATTCAAGTTAGAGGCATCAGTGGTTAGGGTTAGGGTTAAAATTTTATCATTCTTCATTTAATTGCTATCTATAGCCTCTCTACTGGTCATTCACTGTGTATACTAAGCCCTATCGCTGCTACCCCCAACATAAGAGGGGGTTCATTTGCATTGTACGCAGAACATGTCAAAAAGTTAAAAGAAAGATTTTTTCTTGAATGTTGTGCTTTCTATTTTCATGTTTAAAGCAAGAAACTTATATCCCCAAACTTAGTGTTGCAAGCTCTCTCCAGCAATTTAAGTCTTCTTTCCAAGTTTAAATTTCAGGGAACAGTTTACATTTGAAAATTCCCAATTTAAAGCATTGAAGTAGTGAGTATACATTAACTACATGCTAAAAAGGCTCAAAAATGTATTCATTGAAGTTTACTACCAAGATAACATAGAGCTGCCTATAGAAAGATGCCAATAATAAAACTAATTGAATAATAGACGGCTCAATTGATTTTTTAGTCAGTAAGTATTAGTCTCAGTTCAATATAACTTTAAAAATATAGTCCTGAAATCTAAGTCAACCCTCCAATACAAAGTGACCCACCCCTTCTAATGCACAATGGCAGTTAAAAATTGAATCATTTTACTTTATATTTGACCTATTGCAAAAATAAGTACAATCTGTGCAGAAATTTGAAAGTATGTAGAATTTTTTGTCTGTTTTGCTATCTGTTTTCACATTTAAAGGAAACAATTTATATCTCTGAAATCAGTTTTTAAAAAATCTTTAAATGGTACGGCGTAGCATGGCAAAGCAGTAGGAGGTGCTGACTGCCAGGAAGTGCGGCATGGCGTGGCATAGCAGTGGAAGGCATGGCGCAGCATGGCAAAGCAGCAGGAGGCAACATGGCATGGCAAAGTGGTAGGAGGTGCAGTGTGGCATGGCAAAGCAGCAAGAGATGCTATGCGGCATGACAAAGCAGTGGCAGGCGCAGTGCAACATGGCAAAGCAGTGGGAGGCAACAGGAACACTTAATCAGCCCTTAATCAAGCATGCAGCATGGCGTGGCAAAGCAGTAGGAGCCCCACTCCCCCCCCCTGGTCTGTCCATCATCCTTCCTTGGGTGCCACTGTGGCACAATTAGGGTAGGCGTCTGACACACCTAATCTATGTACTGCAATAGGGAGTTTCACTGCCTAGCTAATACACAAGCCTGCCTATTGAAAGGTACCGATAATAAAACCAATTGAATCTCAAGACAGTCCTATTTATCTGTTTACACTGTATATACAATTGCTACTATATGTATACCTAGCCCAAGCCCAACCCTCTCTTTGTTCTAGAAGAATCATTAAATTTAATTTTGCCCCCAACATGAGAGCTAAAGTTATTTGCCTTGAACGTGGAATATGTTCACTCACCCTCCAATACACAGCAACCCATGGGTGGAGGTTGGGGTGGCTTTTTTACAAACATACTATAACCCCTTTATTGGATAAGCAGAGTAGCCATAGTAATAGGGCCAAAGAAGGTTAAGAAAACAGTTTTCTACTTTTTTAGAGATCTTAGAGAAAAAATGTGAAAATGAAAGATTAAATAGCCTAAAAATAAAGCTTTATTCTAGTTAATTTGCAGTTTTCCTAGATAAGTTTTACTATTGACTTACAAGTAGCTTAGGAGGACTTATTGAACATATACACATATATACATAGACAAATAAAACATCAGTTTTAGTATATGACTAGCCATTTAGCCCCCCACTAGGGGCCTTAAAATTGACATCAAGTGGTTTTTATTTTGACCCAAGAATAACCATTAATTTCTATTTCTTTTAATCAAAAGTTACATTTTTTTCGCTTACTGACAAAAATAAATTACCATGAATCAAAACTTTTACCAGCCTAAAATGTTTCCTTCATCAGCCTAAAACTCTTTTTCAATCAGCAAATAGTGCTTATCCTTTTAAACACAAACTCTTAGTGCATATCTTCATTGGCTTGGGCATATTCTGGTCCACAGTAGGAGCTCAATATGCCAATCCCTGATTTCCTTTATTTCCTATTAGCAGAAATAAGCATTATTTTTGTTTACTATTCCATTATCAAATTAAATGATCTACTTGAGCCGTACTACTTGACGATCTGATAATTGCTCAACAACCTAACCCCCTCCCCCCAAAAATTCAGCCACCCCCAATGAGCCTTGATATCTCAACAATTTAGCCATTCTGAATATGGTCTGGAGGAACTCCGTCTGTACATCTCACATATTTATATCTATGATGATTGTTCAGATGATATGATCTTTATGTCTAGAGAAACTACCTTAGCAGTTTGTCCCCTTTGCAGTCTGCATGAATTATCCTTATTGACAATCTGCAGTTTTCCTGTTGGCCAGCTTCTCAGTCTCCTGCTTAGCAAACTGCAATGATATTTTCTACAATAAAAATTTGCTAACAATTTAGTACAGTTCACTAATTGGTTCACTACTTTTCGATACATATTGGCAGTCTGCACAAATCAGCGTTAAGCAATACCTTCATTCCTAAATAGCAAGCACCCCCCCAAAAGAAAGCAATTGCAGCATTTCCCCCCTTCAGCCTTGTAATCTCAACACTTCCCCTCATGAGCCTTTGAAACCTCAATTCAAGCAATTCTTCCAGTAAGACATAGCATATCAACAATGCTCCATGGGCCTTAAAATCTCAGAAATTGCCCCAAAAAGCTATTACATCTTAGCAATTCCTAAGATATCCCCACAACAACCCTTCTAATCTTACAAAACAGACTGCAGTCATTATCTTAGCAGCTTGGAGTTATCCCCTTGAAGTTTATAACAATTATTAAGCATTTATCTCCTTAGCAACTGCCTAGAACTGTCCCCTCAGCAAACAACAGCTCAGAAGTCTACCAATCTTCCAAGCAGTCCCCCTCAGCAATTTGCAGCTATAGCCTTATAAGTCTGGAAGAACTACCTAAGCAGTTTTCAGTTTGTCCCCTTTGCAGTCTGCATGAATGATTCTTTTGCCAATCTGCAGTTCCCCTCAGCAATCTGCAGTTCTCCTCTTGGCGGGCTTTTCGGTATACTTAGCAAACTGAAATAAAGGATCCTTTGAAGAATCTTAATTTTTTCTCAGCATTTATTACAGTCCACTAATCAATTTTTGATATATATTGGCAGTTTTTTCCCAATTCAGCCTTATAAATTTAGCAGCTTAGCAATTTTATACTTTCATGGAGCTAGTAGGCAATACCCATTGATGCAATAAGTATTGCTTGAAGCAGTTTTTTACAAATTAAATTTGCTTAGTGAATTTGAATAATTTTGTATATGGCAAAAATTATTCATTAGGTGTGCCTTGCAAATTCAACAAAAATATTCCAATTAGTTGATGGGAAGCTATAAATGAATTAATTAATTTAATTTTAATCATCCACCAAAGAGGCAGAGTCGAACCTTGGACCTTATGCCTAGCCTAAACCTAGTCCTAGTGCCTACACTGCGACTACTCCACTTTCTGATTGGAAGGTGCAAAAATCAGCTATATATGCTTTGGCACTGCAGTCAAATATATAGCAGTGATAGGCTGTTTAGTGTGCACAGGTTGTATGCAGGCAGAGCCAATGCATAGTTGAGTGAAATCTATAAATAGCAATTCTCTATGCAGTCTACCAATCAGCTAGGGTCAGAATGTACACACGCAGCCACTGAGCATTCTCCTCCCCCTTGCACACTACAGCCAGTATTGGGGCCTACACAGTGAATAGAGAAAAGTTGTGGCGCAATCTTAATTGGAATTGCTATTCAGTTAGTTGAGATTTTGACCTTTTCTAGCCTCCCATTGGAAGCATAGATAAAACTCTTTTTTTGTTATTTAACCATCTTCCCATTCTAATTTTTTAAATGCAATTACACCTATACAATCTCACAAGAATTTGCAATTGAATGAAGCAAGTTTGAAAAAAATCGGTTCAGGCATTCAGGCTGTGGACTGGAATACTGGTCAGACAGACAGAAAGATCTTAGAGATTTAGTATATTGTGATGATGATAGAGATGTGGAATGGATAGGCTATGGGATATGGCTATAGATATAAATATGGCATATATGATATAGGAAAAAATTGTTTGTAGTAAAGTAAAACTCTACTAACTAGAGTCTCTACCTATCAAAATAGGGCCTATAGACAATCTTCTAGTTTTGCATGTTGAATTATTTTAATTTTATAAGAAATAACAATTTCCTCAATTATTAATCTGTAGATAAATATTAAAACTTACATAAGTTTATGATATGGCAATGTATTAATTTCATGTATTTGTCTATGGCACTAGTTTAAAATAGCTATTGGCTATGTCTATGGCCAAAAGCCTAAACCTACAATTGATCTTTGTTTTTTTAAAGGCACTAGGATAGGAGGGACTGGGATTCCAAGACATTTCTTGCCTTACTTGTTTTCTAGTAGGCATATAACTAGCTGCCTAACCATTTGATAGTAAGCCACTAGGTTTTTTGTGCATAGAGTGTGCATATGCACATTTAATTTAAAAATTGCATCCTGAAATTAAAAAGTAGGTACGATTTAGGTGTGGTCTTATAACCATTTTTTCTTTAAAGGCTTAAGCTTAACAATGCTTAAGCCAATTTTCATGCACTACCTTAAAATATGAAATGAAATAAGTTAATAACTCCTTAACTTGCATAGCCTTAGCCTTAGCCTATAGCTATAGCCTTATATAAGAGAAATTGCAGTTTGAGCCTTAAAATCACACCTTGAAATTTGACACAAAGTGCAAATTTGCACCTTGTCTCTGGTGAAAAAAACCAGGTAAGCCACCAGCTGAACTTTGTGGACCCTAATTGCTAATGCTAGGCCTAACAACTGCTAGCATAAGTCTGTAAACACTAAATCATTAATAATAGGCCCATAAAAATGTATAATATATGGTTATAATATTTACCATTAGGCCCTAAAACTTGGTAATTGTCAAGTTTTATTCATTAAATTTTTTGACACTGGGAAATTAATCTACAAACTATTTTGAGCAGTAATAACAAATTTTAAGGCATAAGCCATTTACTTGTTATTAGTATCGCTTTTGACACTCTAGATAAGACTTTAGACATTCAAAATAAGACTGCATAGGATCGCAAGCAAGGCCAGGCTAGCCACGGCCAGAGCATGCCCAGTCTTGGCTGCAGGAATGGCTTGGCCATAGACTAAAAAATGGAATATCAAAATGAGAATAAGACGCTCAATATGAGACTGAGTGTGAAAGCCTTCAGATATCGCTCTAACCCTCTGACCTTCAGCCAGCTCTCCTTCTTCACCCCTTGAGTTGCCCTATTGCAGCCAATGGCCATTTTCGTAGACGGCGTCTGGCGCAGATTGGCCTGGCGGCGGCATGGCGCGCAGCGGCGGCGCAGCGCGTGGTGGCGGCGTGCGGTGGCGTGGCGTATGGTGGCAACAAAGCAGGTGCTTCGGCGACTAGTGGCAACAAAGGGCCGGGTCAACGTCGATTTATGCGAGCCATTGACTGACTAATTGAACCAAATGACTGATCCTGGGGACTGGCCCTGGCGCGGTATGGGTAGATGTCTGGTGCGGGAAAGGGGGGCATCCGGCGCGGTTCAGACCTTGGCTGCAATAGGGTTGAGTTGCATCTGACCCCTTGGATTTCACTGTAATGGCACCATCGATTCCTGCAGCAGACTGTCAGCGTCTGATCGACGCAGTAAACAATAGATCAACCATCCTAGCTGCCACTCAAATTCTCAAGATCAAGAGAGTGTCCACCTTTAGGATCGCTACGGAGTTCCGCCTCCATGGCAGAGTTGAATCCCTACCTCGTGGCAGTCAGAGAGAAGAAAATTGCAAGGCTGACAATGACTGCCAAAAAGCAAATAAATTACATTCACTCCCAGTCTCATATTGAGCATCTTATTTTCATTTTGATATTCCATTTTTTAGTCTATGGCCAAGCCATTCCTGCAGCCAAGACTGGGCTTGCTCTGGCTGTGGCTAGCCTGGCCTTGCTTGCGATCCTATGCAGTCTTATTTTGAATGTCTAAAGTCTTATCTAGAGTGTCAAAAGCGATATATGTTCCAGCCTATGCATGCACTAATTCAACAAGTCAAAAAGTTTAAAATAAATTTTAAAGTAGGCTAATTTACAAAGGACTTGATAATTGTCACTTGCCAGTCTGTCAGCTTAGCAGAAAGCCAAAAATAAAATATGCAAAGAAAATTCATATTTGTTAGACTTATTGGTAATAAAAATTAAATCATATATATTATTAAATTTAGTATAGGAGACATAATAGCAACTTAAAACTGGGCAGGGAGAATTTTGCTGCAAGTCTGGAGTTTCTGCAACACAACAGATTCTAACAAACATGAAACAACTATTTTGCAACCAATTTATGGTGTAGCAAAGTCAAACATCGTTATTCTGGTTCTGGAAATATGAGAAGCCTATTTATTAGCGATTCCAAAGCCAGAATTGGTTCGGATCTTCCAAGAAAAAAGCAGTATAACTATTTAAATTTGTTGAATGCTTGACTGCCTTAACAGCTTCACTTTGCACAAGTTTTCATCTTTTTCTTAATTTCTTGGCTATTGCCATTTAATGATTACAACTTGATCGCAGGTATATCCCTTTGATTCAGGAGACGAAAAGTTATATTTTCCTTACATTTACAAAATGGATCTGGTTCTAGAACAAGCAATATAAAAAGGCCTTTATGATCGAGTATTGGATTTAAAATTGCACTTCAAATTATGTTAGATTTAAATTTTAACTGCTGAACACGGGTTGTTAAACCTCATACTGATACAGTGTTTAAATCAATAAGGTTTTTTAACCATACTGGGGATTTTAAGCCTATATAGGCTATTAGTTAACGCGGGACTTCAAAATAACCTTTCCTAGAAACCAGGTTGCAAAAATCTGTCAAAACGAAGACATTGTTGTTTACACCCGACCCGAGTAGTGTAGGACGCTGTTGTCAACTATCGCTATTTAGGGTTAAGCATTTGAGGCAGTAATCTAAATTAAAATGTCAGATTTTGATAATCCGTTTGCTGACCCATCCAGAAATAGCCCCTTTTCGGTAAGTGTAGAGCTGTATCTTTTTTATTGTTGCCCAGCTGCTCTAGTCTAGTCCTCACTCCTCAGACAAAAAAACAAATTTTATTTTAATATAAATATAACAAATATAACCAATTTTAATATCTACTTAAAGAGACAATATAAATTGGAGACAATAAGTGTTGGAAAATATAGCAAAAATTGTTCTTCTGGAGTACCCTTTAATGGCTTTATATTATGGCAGTGCTTATCCCCACGGTACCGTAGGAATAATTTCTGTCTTATTCCAATGGTACCGTGGGAATAATTTTCTACTTATCTGCACGGCACACTGACGAGATAGCTATCCCATCTTCTACATATGCCGTGGGAATAATTTTCTGCTTATCTGCATGGCACACTGATGAGATAGGGCAAATTATTGAAGCAATGCAATTGCATATATCTATACAAACAAATTGCTAATTTACATGTCTAGTAGAAGTCTACAACAGAAGCGGCAATGCACTTTTCGGTATGATCTCAGGATTATACTTTGCTAAAAATTCAAATTATAAACAATTACTAGAGCAATGTACCTTAAATCATATGTCATAAATACAAAAAAAGTTTTTTTGCATAAAAAGGCAATTAAATCTTTACTTCTATAAAACTAATGGCCAAGCAAAGTTATGTTGTTATACTGCACTTAAACCGTAAGTACTAAACTAAATTATGGGTCTCCCTAAAACACGCCCCGCACCGCCCTGCAGCGCTACACATTAAAATAAATTGGACTATAGATGAAGACACTTCATTTATTCCCACGGCATATGTAAAAGATGGGGGGTGCAGCTATCTCGTCAGTGTGCCGTGCGGATAAGTAGAAAATTATCCCCAAGGTATCGTTGGAATAAGACAGAAATTATTCCTACAGTACCATGGGAATAAGCACTGCCTTATATTATATGCCTATTTTAGGTCTATTAGATTGACTATTCAGAGTTTTGCAGATCTTATTGATTGATTTGTTGCAATTTTTTGGCTATTCTAGTTAGAGCTATAATTAGAGTTACTTTTTTAGTCATAGATAATAGAAGTAATAGTAGGTCCTAAAAATAAAATCACATATTATTATGCATAGGGATTTAATAAATGAATATATTATAACAAGCTGTTGAAATGCATGGAATTTGAACTGATAGAATTCCAGTCCCCAGAACTATTTTTGTTTGTATTCTAAAATCTGAAGTCATACTCAAACAAAAAACTTGTTAATAGGGCCTAGTTAGGAGATAGATGGAAATAAACAAAATTGGAATAAATTCATATAAAATTAAGATTTGAGGAAAGCAAGCATTGATCTCATTGCCAGAATGTTAGCCAATGCCTATTAAAAACATATAGTGGCAAATTCTAGCCTTTGAATCTGCTTTCTCTATATAATATCCCTTGGATCATTTGAAACTTATTTTGCTTCCTCTCTTCTCATTTCTTATCTTTCCTCTATTCCCCCCTCTTCTTTTCCTCTTTTGTATCTTGTCTCTGCTCTCAAATTTTTATTATCTTATCTCCTCTCATCTTTCCTCTCTCTTCTCTCCTCTCTGTCTTCTCTTTGCTTTCTCCAATTTCTTCTCTGCTCTCTTATTTTTTCTCTTCTCTCCCTTCTTCTCTTCTGTCCCCTCTCTCCCCTCTTCTCTCTTCTCTCTAATCTCACCTCTCATCTCTCTGCTCTCTGTGCTCCTATCTCTTCTCTCTAGTTTCTCCCCTCTCTATTCTCCTCTCCTTTGCTCTCTCCTCTTTCCCTTTCCCTTTCTTTCTGTTCACTCTTGTCTCTGTTCTTATCTTCCTTCTTCTTCCCCTCTTGACCCCTTTCTTTCCTTTCTCCTCTCTTCTCTTCTCTTTCCTCTTCTATACTCTTTCTCTTTATTCTATCTCCTCTTCTCTTTACTCTCCTCTTTTTTATCTTTTATCTCTCATTTTTCATCTCACCTTTCATTTCTTTCATCTCTACAACCTTATCTCTTCTCTCTTCCCTTTACTCTCTTATCTTTTCTGTCATCTCTCTGCTCTCATAACTCTTTTTTCCCTTTCCTCTCTCTCTCTTTCCCCCTCTCTCCTTTCTCCTCATGATTCTCTCCCTTTTCTCTCTTTATTCTTGCACTTCTCTCTCTCTTTGTCTTTCCTCTCTTCTCTCTCCTCTCTCCCCTCCTTTTTCCCTTCTTTTGCTCTTTCAATCCTCCCCTCTCTTCTTGCTTTACTTTCCCCTCTCTCTACTTACCTCCTTTTTTTCTCATTTTATCTTCTATCCATTCTCCTATCCCCTATCTTGCCTTTCCTCCTTCCCTTTTCTAATTGTATATTTTCTCTTCTTTCCACTTAGTCTTATCTAGCCTATAGCCATGAGGCATGAACTGGATTCTTTATCTAGCTTTGAGGTAAAAGTCTGCCTATCCCTGCTTACAAAGCTAATTTGTGGGACATATTACTCTCATTGTTGTTCTTATGCTTTGATCACGTCATCTTTCTTGCCAATTTGTAGCCCTGAAAGAAATTTGTATATATTTAGCTCTCACTGCATTCTGCATCAGTCTAACAACCAAGGAAATATGCATTTTTAGGAGGCTATTTAAATTTTAAAGTACTTTTACGAGAAACTTAAAATTTTTATGGTGTAACTAATTTAGTAGGGTTGTATTGCATTGCATCCCCTTTTCATAAATCTTTTGCTTTAACAAACCATGTTGGATTGCTTTGATTTGCAGATTGCTATCTGCTATTAAAACTGCTGCATAGTTTGCCTATATAGAGGGCAGTGGTTAGAATTTCTCACTAAACTGTTATGGCTAAATAGAGCCTCTCCATGGGGGTACATAGAATGCTATAAATAAAGCTATTCCAAAACACTGTACATTTGCTATATACATTCAGCCCTATCACCTGACCCTTGGTCTGGCTCTAGAGGAATGAGTGAGTGAGTGGCACAAACAGCAGAAAAAGCAAACAAACTTCACATGCTTACAGTTTCTGTTCTGATTGTGTTACAAAATTGAAATTTTATATTTAGATAAAGAAAGAGTCAATAAAAAATTGCATAAAGTTTGAAGTCAATCTCTTCATGTGGAGCAAACTTATTATAGCCAAATTTAGTCAATTTTGAAACCCCCTTTCCACATCTGGCCAGATAAGGAAAAGAGAAAGAAGTAATAGTTAGGGTGGTTGCTATGCTGAAAAAACAGACTAACTTTAAAAGTGCACAATGCCATTCAGGAATAACTTTGAGACTCAAAATTTTACACAATTGTGTCAAAATAGTTGAAGATTGTTTTTGTCAAATTTGAAGAGGATTGGTAGAAGTGGATTGGCACTATGGAAGATTTAGTGAAAAAATGCACATTTTGAGCAGTTTTTTGCACTTTTAGGAAGTTCTAAAGACTTGAGTTTTGGAACTTTTTAGGTAGCCTAAGACATTCTCTGTATTGAGTTTATGGTGGGTACAAAATTTGGTATAATTTGGTAGAATGGTTTGGGAGTCCATAGCAATTAATATTGTATATACACAGACATAAAGACAGACAGATGGAGTTTTCATTTATATAGTTAGAAAGCTTCAACATTGACTTGCTAGTATTTTAGGAGGAGTTATTGAACAAATAGAGAAACAACATATCAGATTTAGTATATTGAGAAACAAGCTATTGAAACCCATGAAATTTGAACCTGTGGAATTCTGATCCCCAGAACTATTTTTGTTTGTATTCTAAAACCTGAAGTCATAGGCCTACTCAAACAAAAACTTTTAATATTTAGGATAGAGGTTTGAAAAAAATGGAATAAATTTGTGTTAAATTCAGATATGAGATAAGCATTAATCTTATCAACTAGGGTAAGATTAAGATAAGATAAGATATTAAGATAAGATAAGATACACAAAATGAGTCTGTCTAAACATGTCTAAAGCAAGTGTTAGCAAACTCTGGCCTTTGCCTCTCTCTATCCCTCAGGTTCTTTGAAACTTCACTCCACTCTTCTTTTTTCATTCCTTTCTTTTCTCATCTTGACATCTTATATATTATTTTGTTTTCTCTCCTTTCTCTCTCTTTTCCTCTATTCTCTCCTTTCTTTTCTCTCATCTCTGCTCTCACTTATTTCCTCTTGTCTCAGTAATATTTACTCTTTTATCTCTTCTCTCTCCCCTTTATTCTCTCTAATCTCCTATCTTTCTTGTCTGCTTTCTCATCTTTTTTCTCCTCTCTCCTCTCATCTTTCATTTGTTTACTCTTATCTCTGCTCTCTTATCTTCCCTCTCTCTTCTGTCATCTTTATTCTCATCTGATCTCTTACCTCTCTCCTCTGTACTTTTCTCTTTCTCCTCTTCTGAGTCATCTCCTTTCTCCTTTTTCTCTTCTCTTCTCTTTTCTTTCCTCTTCATCTCTAATTTCTACTCTATCTCTCTCATTTCTATCTTCTCTTTTTCTCTCTCTCTCTCTCTCTTTCTCTCTTTCTCTCTCTCTTCTTACCTCTAATCTTTCTTCTCATTTCTCTTGCTCTTATTTTCTTTCTCCCTCCTCTCTCCATTTCTCTTCTCTCCCTCTCTTCTTATTTCTCTTCCTTCTTCTTTGCCTTCTCCTTCCTCATCCCTTTGTCTCTCTTCTTATCTTGTGTCATTTCTCTTACCCTCTCTCTCATTTTTCCTTTCTTTTTTAATTTTCTATCCCTCTTTCTTTCTATCTTCATTTTCTCTTAGCCATGTGCTGGATTCTTTATATGGCCTTTGATATAAAATTCTACTGACCGCTACTTCAAAAGCCAGTTTATGGGACATAGTACTCTCATGATTGTTTCATTCTGTCAATTATTTGCTGACTGATTTGATCACGTCATCTTTTGGCCAATTTTTTAGCCCTGAAGAATTTATGTGTCTCTAGCTCCACTGCAGTCTGCAGTAGTCTAACCAAAGAAATAGGCTCATATATTTCTTTAGAGGAATTCCCTTAAGTGAAACTGAAATTTCTGAAATTTCCATGGTCTAACTAATTTAGTAAGATTGTATTATAATCATGTTTCATAAACTTTGCTTTTAGTTTTATAATTTTCTTTTTTAGTATATGGAAACCATGCTGCATTGCCTTGATTTTCTATCCACTGTTAAACTGCTGCAAAGTTTGCCTATACAGAGGGCAAGTGGTTAGAATTTCTCACTAAACTATCATGGCTAAAATGTAGCCTCTGTGGGGATGCAGAGAAGGCTATAAAAAGTTATTCCAAAACACTACATTGCCATGTATATTTAGCCTATTGTCTGACCCTTGATCTGGCTTTGGAACAGTAAGTGAGTGAGTGGAACAAATGACAGAAAAAGCAAAGAAACTTCATATGCTTATAGTTTCTATCCTGTTTGAGTTAAAGAGTTGAGACTTTATATTTAGATAGAGAGTAAGTCAATGAATATTTGTGTCAAGTTAGAAGTCAATTGCTTTACATTTGGCTACCAAAAGTTATTTGATTTTAAAACCCTTTGCAGATCTAGGCCAGATAAATAATAGAAAGGCAGATAGAGGTTGGGGTCACTCTCTCGTTGACAAAAAGCAGACTAACTTCAAAACTGCATAGCACCAGTCAGGATTATCTTTTAGACTCAAAATTTTACACAATTGTGTAATAGTTGAAAATTGTTTGTATCCAAATTTTAAAAAGATTTGTAAAATGAGTAGATGTACTAGCAATCTTTGTCCCCCAATGGGGGACATCTGGATAGAATCTTTGTTCTTTACAAGTAACAAATAGACAGCACAAAAAAGCCTTCATAAAAAACAACAGACATTCCCTCTAAAAACAAAACATCCCAAGACAGCAAGCATCCCCAGACAGCATTCAAGCATTGATCCCCAAATAGCAAGCATCCCCCAGATCGCAAGCATCCCCCAGATTGCAAGCATCCCCCAGATAGCAAGCAGCCCCCAGATAGCAAGCAGCCCCCAGATGGCAAGCATCCCCCAGATAGCAAGCATCCCCCAGATAGCAAGCAGCCCCCAGATGGCAAGCATCCCCCAGATAGCAAGCATCCCCCAGATAGCAAGCAGCCCCCAGATGGCAAGCATCCCCCAGATAGCAAGCATAACCTGGATGCAAAGTGACCTTATAGATATCTAGCAACCCCCTCTCAAGATAGCAAGTACCCTCCACCCCCCAAGAGCAAGCATCTCCCATAGCAAGCTACCCCAGTAGCAAGCATCCTTCTGATAGCAAGCATCCATCAGATAGCAAGCATCTCCCTAATAGCAAGTATCCATTTGTACATAGACAGAGTTTTCATTTTTATGTAATCTTACATAATCAATACAGTAATCTTACCTAGCACAGTGCTATAGAGACATTGGGACATTGCAGGCACTACAATCTAGGATATTTTGTAGCAGATAGTACTTTGCTAATCAGCATATAGTAGTATTTACATTTGGTACTAATGCAACTAGCTCACAATGATTTAGGTCTAAGTTGCATAGTTCAATGGTAGCTCATAGTTTAGCAATAAGAGTCATGACTGTATGGAGCTAAAGGGCATCCTACCATGCTGCAAGTAGCTCCAATGGCAAATAAATGGAAAAAATAATTTAAAATATGAAACAAGAAGATTGCCAAAACACATTGATAAGCTATCAATTAATGTATATGCTAAGTCATTTTGTCCTATAAATCTCTTTATCATGCATTATTAAGAATTGAGAGAGAATGCAAACAAAATCATGTGGCTAAATGTAAATAAAAAAGCATTATAGGGCAAACCTTGGCAGGAAAAACTTGGTAGGAAATTTACTTGTCATAGGCAACTTGCTTATATACAAAATTCACTTAAAGCAAATCTTAGCAAGAAAAGTTCAATGGGCAATTCACTTAGACAAATTGTACTTTAGGCAAATTATAGTAGTCAATTCTTTTTTCTCCTAGATTATCTCCCAAAAGTTGTTTTGACATATTATGCTACTTTCCTGACTATGGCAATCAATACCTAATAGGCAAAGTTACTTACTTAATTAATTACTTTGCATTTTAAATCTTCCATTGTCTCAATCACAGGTCACTGCAGAATATTTGGCATCAGTGACCAGTTTCAATCATAGGTCACTGCACAATATTTGAGATCAGTGACCAGTCCCAATCACAGGTCACTGCATAATATTTGGGATCAGTGACCAGTCCCAATCACAGGTCACTGCATAATATTTGGGATCAGTGACCAGTCCCAATCACAGGTCACTGCATAATATTTGGGATCAGTGACCAGTCCCAATCACAGGTCACTGCATAATATTTGGGATCAGTGACCAGTCCCAATCACAGGTCACTGCATAATATTTGGGATCAGTGACCAGTCCCAATCACAGGTCACTGCATAATATTTGAGATCAGTGACCAGTCCCAATCACAGGTCACTGCATAATATTTGGGATCAGTGACCAGTCCCAATCACAGGTCACTGCATAATATTTGGGATCAGTGACCAGTCCCAATCACAGGTCACTGCATAATATTTGAGATCAGTGACCAGTCCCAATCACAGGTCACTGCATAATATTTGGGATCAGTGACCAGTCCCAATCACAGGTCACTGCATAATATTTGGGATCAGTGACCAGTCCCAATCACAGGTCACTGCATAATATTTGGGATCAGTGACCAGTCCCAATCACAGGTCACTGCATAATATTTGGGATCAGTGACCAGTCCCAATCACAGGTCACTACAGAATATTTAGGATCAGTGACCAGTCCCAATCACAGGTCACTGCATAATATTTGGGATCAGTGACCAGTCCCAATCACAGGTCACTACAGAATATTTAGGATCAGTGACCAGTCCCAATCACAGGTCACTACAGAATATTTAGGATCAGTGACCAGTCCCAATCACAGGTCACTGCATAATATTTGGGATCAGTGACCAGTCCCAATCACAGGTCACTACAGAATATTTAGGATCAGTGATCAGTCTAATTTTACAAAAAACCTATTGCCTACTTATCACATCGTGCAAAAGAGTCAGAAAATTTTTTTTTAAGTTAATTAATAATATAATGGTACCAGTAAGTTGCTCAATATTATTGGCTGACAATTATCATTTATGCAATTTGTACTTTGCATTCCATAGGACCCATCAGTGCAGCAGGCCCGCACAAGCAGTGGGGCTGGCGGCGGCGGTGGCGGTGGCACCACAGGCGACTACAACCCATTCGATAAGACCCAGCCGCAGCAGGCGGCTCCACCCCCAGCCTACACGGCCAGCGCTCAGCAGAGAATCTCCAGTGACGAATTGGAGCGCCGTCAGCGCGAATTGGAGGCCAAATCTCGAGAACTCGAACGTAGAGAAGCCGAACAAAGGCAAAGAGAGGCGGAGAGCTCCGCTGGCGCTGTCGGTTCGCGTGAGTGTCTATGATTGGTTGCTGGCTTAGAAGTACATATTAATATCTGCAGGTCTGGTTTTTGGTTTTCAATTTTTTTGGCATAATGTTTATCACCTAATTGGTGACTTTATTACTCACCTTTGGGAGATTTTATTACTCACCTTGGAGATTTTATTACTCACCTCGGATATTTTATTACTCACCTTAAAAGATTTCATTAATCACCGTTAAGATTTTATTACTCACCTTGGAGCTTTATTACTCACCTTGGATATTTTATTGCTCGACTTGATTTCAGTTCCCACTTAAGAGATTTTATTGCTAACCTTTTATATTACTCACCTTCAAGTTTTATTGCTCACCTTGATTGTAATTATTACTTAGGGGAATTATTGCTAAAATTTTGATATTACTCACCTTGGAGTTTTATTGCTCACCTTGATTGTAATTATTACTTAGGGGAATTATTGCTAAACTTTTGATATTACTCACCTTGGAGATTTTACTGCTAAACTTTAATTTCTGGCGCCTTGTCATTAAATTTATCAACGCAGACTTTAATTGCCATGAAAAGGGTTACAATGTCTACATTACACTTTTATTTCTGTACTGAACTGACTACTAACTACCCTCTTGGACAGAGCGCCCTAACAACTGGCCGCCACTGCCCGCCTGCTGTCCTGTCGGCCCCTGCTTCTACCAGGATTTCGATCAGGAGATTCCCGCCGAGTACCGGCTGGTGGTGAAGCTCGGCTACTACCTGTGGCTGGTTCACAGCGTTCTGCTGCTTGTCAACATCATCGGCACTCTCACCTATTTTATTGTCTCCCCTAAGACGGAAGCCATCACGTCTGGCACAGTGTTTGGCGTGTCTCTGCTGGTGTGCATCATTCTGGTGCCCTGCTCCTATCTGTGCTGGTTCCGGCCTTTGTACAAGGCGTTTAAGTGAGTTTCCCCGCTGTTATAGCCACTTCTATTCATTTCATTGTTATTGAGTATTGAGTCGCATTATTTAGAGTCTTTGGGTCTAGCGCGGCGCCCTCGTATGGGGCCAACACCCAAGTCACATTGAGGTGTACATGCCTAACGATGAATACAGTTACGGCCGCTGTGCACTCCTGTGTGAGTGTGTGCCTGCTCAGGGGAGTCAGCGGAATCGGCAGTAATGCCTCTCGCCGGTTGTGTGACAATGTCGCTTAAAGTGCGCCAGGGTGCACACAACCCCCTGTCTCTGATAAAAAACTGGTTTAGTAACCATTCCCAGTCACTGTATATTTCAGCATCAGTGACCAGTTTCAGTCACTGCATCAGTGACCAGTCACCGTCGCTGGATAGTTAAAGATCAGTGACCAGTTTCAGTCACTGCATCAGTGACCAGTCACGGTCACTGGATAGTTAAGGATCAGTGACCAGTTTCAGTCACTGCATCAGTGACCAGTCAGCAGTCACAGTCACTGGATATTTGAGTATCAGTGACCACTCCTAAACTGCATGTCAGCAGATTTCAAATCGAACATCATGTCAATTTTGCATTACGCGCCAATGTTTTTTCTTCCGCCAGAAACGACAGCAGCTTCAATTTCTTCTTCTTCTTCCTGCTGTTCGCCGTGCAAATCTGCGTCCTGATTGTGCAGTGCCTCGGCATTAACTACCTGGGCTCCTGCGGCTGGATTAACGGCGCCGCTACTCTGAAAGTTAAACTTGGCGCTGGGGTGTTCATGATGGTGATTGCCGCCCTGTTCACCTTGCTGGTGATTGCTGATGTTCTGCTTATCATTAGGGTGAGTTCACTGCGCTAGATTCTTAATGCGGTCAACATACATGCGCAACCTCCCCCCCCCCTGGTTTACACTGGCCGTGCGACTTACCTGTGAAGGAAACCCGAAAGAAAAATTATCGCAATTTCGGGTAAACGGCAGAAGTAACTATAACTGTCCTATTAAGGCTAAATGCCTCGTCATCTAAGTAGTAATACGTCTGTCATTTTCGGGTGGGCATTTTTGCGACTTACCTTGGCCAGACCCCTCGCCAGCCGGCCGGGATCGGCCCTTCGGCCCCAGAGTCGTTTTAGAGTGGCAGACAATAAAACGCTTTAAAGTGATTCTTAGGCGACTCTTTGACGAATTTCTGTGCGACTTTACTGTGTTACCTGCAACGACTCTGGGGCGATATTATAACAAATATAACCTCCGTTTGCGGTTTCTCCTACTCAATGTCAGTAGCATAACGCAGTCTCTTCGCCATGCGCCTTCTAAACCTCCTCCCTCCAAAAAAAACTCCCCAAAGGTGCACCGAATCTACCGCAGCTCCGGCGCCAGCTTCGCCAAAGCCCGTCAGGAGCTCAGCCAGGGCGTCGCCGCCAACGAAACGGTGCGCAGCGCGGCAGCCGGCGCCGCCACGTCCACTTTCTCGGCGATGGCCAGCGGCAGCGGCGGCGGCAGCGGCGGACGATATTGAAGCTCTAGGAAACTAAATTGAACAAATTTTGATAAAATACTTTTTTGGGGGGGGGCTGTGCACGGAGTTTAATCGATTAACGAACTCCTTAAATATTAATCCCTACAGTTTTCAGATCCCAAATCCCAAAAATCCCAATAATTTTCATATCGCAACTCCCAAGAATCCCATCAGATCCCGAATCCCAAGAATCCCATCAGATCCCAAATCCCAATAATCCCATCAGATCTTAAATCCCAAAGATCCTATCAGATTCCAAATCCCAAGAATCCCATCAGATTCCAAATCCCAATAATCCCATCAGATTCCAAATCCCAAGAATCCCATTAGATCCCAAATCCCAATAATCCCATCAGAACCTAAATCCCAAAGATCCTATCAGATTCCAAATCCCAATAATCCCATCAGATTCCAAATTCCAAGAATCCCATTAGATCCCAAATCCCAATAATCCCACCCGATTCCAAATCCCAATAATTCCATCAGATTCCAAATCCCAAAAATCCCATCAGATTCCAAATCCCAAAAATCCCATTAGATCCCAAATCCCAAAAATCCCATCAGATTCCAAATCCCAAAAATCCCATCAGATTCCAAATCCCAAAAATCCCATCAGATTCCAAATCCCAAAAATCCCATCAGATTCCAAATCCCAAAAATCCCATCAGATTCCAAATCCCAATAATTCCATCAGATTCCAAATCCCAATAATCCCATTAGTTCTCGGATCATAATAATCCTAGAAATCCCATCGATTTTCGAATTCCAAAAATCATCCCTTTCAATTTTCTGATTAATCCAAGGTAATATCGAAAATGTATTAAGGTATACTGTACATGTATACTAGCAGATGTGCACCTAACTTTGGTCAAAGACGTCCTGGTAGAGGTGTTAATTCTAATATTAAAGGTACAAAAAATAATTATTCTTTTAATACTTTTAAAAGCAGCAGCAGCCAGCCAGTGTTAATCTCGTTTTGAATAGTTTTTATCCTGACTGAAAAGCTAATTTATACGGTTATATTTTGTCTATGTGCCTTACTTTATCGTTCTACAGTTCTTACTTCTTCCAATTCTTGGCTGTGTAACAATTTTATGCTGACTTTGTTTCCGACATTTTTGGTTAACTTTGACAGTGCATGTTTTGTTTTTAATTTAAGGTCACACTGAACTTTATTTAAGGTATGGCGACTCACTTTTACTTTTTTTATTCACTGTTTTGGTAAAAAGCTAACTGAGATTTCGAGGTCCTTGTAATATTTCTGGGTCACTGCGAGATTTCAAGGTCATTGGAAAATTTCTAGGTCACTGCGAGATTTCAAGGTCATTGGAAGATTCTTTGGTCTCTGTAAGATTTCAAGGTCATTGGAAGATTCTTTGGTCTCTGTAAGATTTCAAGGTCATTGGAAGATTCTTTGATCTCTGTAAGATTTCAAGGTCATTGGAAGATTCTTTGATCTCTGTAAGATTTCAAGGTGATTGGAAGATTCTTTGATCTCTGTAAGATTTCAAGGTCATTAGAAGATTCTTTGGTCTCTGTAAGATTTCAAGGTCATTGGAAGATTCTTTGGTCTCTGTAAGATTTCAAGGTCATTGGAAGATTCTTTGATCTCTGTAAGATTTCAAGGTCATTGGAAGATTCTTTGGTCTCTGTAAGATTTCAAGGTCATTGGAAGATTCCTGGGTCACTGCGAGATTTCAAGGTCATTGTGAGATTCGAAAATCACTCTCAGTAGCCCAGATTCAGTTGTACTGCAAGGTACTGAGTTCGATTTTTATTTTAGCGCAAGCAGGTTTTGTTTTAATAAAAAGAAATAAAGTTATTATTATTTAAATAATCGTTTTGGCTGGCATCGTGGAGTTTGCTTAACACATTCCTCTAACATTCCTATTAGTATGTCTGATTATTTTATGCAGACACTATTTATGGCACATGTAATCTGAAGTTTAAAAGCTCATTAACTACAATATTAAACTTTAAATCTTTTGAAATTATCTTCCAAAGCTAACGGTTTTATTTTGCTGTAATTGGCTTCATGACACAATAGGTTGCTTATCTGCTAACAGCTGAGTCACAAATTTGTGATCAAGCGGAACCCCGCTTGTCTGCTAAGAATATTTAACAATTAATAAAATAAATATAAAAGTACATGCGCATATGTGTGCGTGTGTTGCAGAGCTGCTTGTCGTTCGAAACACTTCCTGATAAAGTACGCTCGTGAAAAATTAATGTACTGTTTTATACTTGAGTTTTCTACATTTCTTATCTGTCTGCTTAAAGTAGGCTAACAGTATTTTGTTTAGTATTTTGTTTGTAGTAGTCTCATCCCTGCTGTCTGTGTCTCATCCCTGCTGTCTGTGTCTCATCCCTACTGTCTGTGTCTCATCTCTGCTGTCTGTGTCTCATCTCTGCTGTCTGTGTTTCATCCCTGCTGTCTGTGTCTCATCCCTACTGTCTGTGTCTCATCC
>NIVC01000166.1:552500-567500 GCA_002269645.1 Macrostomum lignano | reverse complement strand
TGACGGCTTCCAGGTCGTCAACCGTCGCAGGCGCGATGATAAAACCTCGGCTGGCTCTGAGCGGAAAAGGCAGCAGCCAGACGAGCGTACCGACCCCTCGCTGGACCCCAAGAGGCCAAAGGAGGCCAATGCTGGCACGTACGCCAAAGTGGCGACGGAGCCGAAATTTAAAATCTGCGCGCGCGCGGCTAGCGGTACGCTGACCACCGCCCAGATGGAAGCATCAATCGGCATGATTGATGACTTCCTCTGGGAAAACGACGCCCTCGACATCAAAGTCGAGGCGATTCGAAACGCCAACGGCAGCGTCATCCTCGCCTTCAAGGACGAAGCCCAGCTCGAGCTCGCGCTGGCTAACCTGGTGTCCATCTCCTGGGACACCTGCACGACCGCCCTCCCGCCTTTGGTCGTTGAGCGTGCCCGACCACCGCCGCCCTGCAGGCGCTACCGAGCCTTCTACTCCGGCTCGAGAAGCATCGAGGAGATCCGCGCCCGGCTCCTCAGTAAAAACCCCGACCTACCTCAGGACGGTATCCGGGCCTTCAAGGAGGTTCCGGCAAAAGGCGCTCCCGGCAAGACCCTGTACATGGGTTTCTCCGCGGAGTGGGAAGACGCCCTCAAGAAGGACGATTTTGCCGCCTACATCGGAGCGTGGAAGATCGTCTTCCACCTGCTGCTCAGGCGTCGTCCAGCCGGCGATCGGCGCCGAGGTGAGTCCGTGAGCTCGGATAGCTCTGGGAACGAGTAATGCCGTTCCCAACCCCGTGCCAAACTAGGAGCGGGGCGCTGAGGGCGAACCTTAACGGCCAGCCCAATGATGACACTGCCACCAGCAACCAAATAAATAATCCGCCGCCGGCGAACCAACCTGTTAACCTGCACATTATTCAGATCAACCTGCACCACGCCCTTGCAGCATCTAGCAACCTTTCAGGCACCTTTGCCAACAAGGAAGTTGACATCTACCTTATTCAGGAACCGTATACCCGCAAGGGGAAGCCGACCTGCCTGCCGCCAGGCTATCAGGTTCTGTACCTCTGCGCGAACGACACCCCCAGAGCTATCGCCCTCGTCAAAAACGACCTCCCGGCCACTATTATGCCAATGTTTTGCTCTAAAGACATGTGTACTTTCTCAGTCTTTGACTTGACCTTCGTTTCCGCTTACCTGGACATTCAGGAGGACGTCCCTCCCCCCTCCTGCAGGAGCTGGCGGACTTCTGTAATCTCCAGGATCGGAAGCTTATCGTTAGCTGCGATGCTAACGCCCACAACACTGCCTGGTCTAGTAGCGATACTAACAGGCGCGGTGACTTACTAATTGATTTCATTAACTCCTCCTCGTTACACATTTGCAACAGAGGCAGCAAACCCACATTTATTGTCTCTAATCGGCGTGAGGTTATCGACCTCACTCTCGTCTCCAACAACGCCCTCAATCAGGTCCACAGCTGGCTGGTTAGGGATGACCTCCCATCGCTTTCCGACCACTCGTACATTCAGTACAGCATCAGCTCCGTCGGAGCCCGTCATGAGAACCGGGACCGCCTTAATTTGAAAAAGGCCGACTGGACAGGTTTTCGAAGAGACCTGCTAAAACTCCTGACCGAAGCCAACTTACCGGACTCCAGCGAGGATCTCCCTGGCATTGAGCATCGGTGCAACTCCCTCGTTGAGATCCTAAACACCGCCATACGCGCTAACGCCCCTAAGCTGTTTTGCAGGAAGAAATACTCTCCTTGGTGGAGTCAAGAGCTCACTCGCATGAAGAAAAACACCCGCCGACTGCAACGCCTCGCAAACGGCTCGAATACCCCAGAGGATTGGGAGAACTACCACTCTGCTCTGAGGATGTACAAAAGTGCTATCCGAAGGGCTAAGAAGACCACCTGGAAAGCCTACTGCGCCGGCCTGGAAGGGCAACACCCCACAGCCCGGCTGGTCAGGACTCTCAGGCACGACACGCTAGCTCAGTGTAACTCCCTTCTGCACCTGGATGGTAACTACACTACCAGTGCCGAAGGTTCGCTAAATCTTCTTTTCTCCACCTGCTTTCCGCAGGTTGACGAACCGGAGTACGTGGTCGATGACCACAGGCCTTGTGATCACAAGCTTTTCCAGCAGTGCGCCACCCCCAGCTACTCCAGCTGGCAGCAAATTCTTTTAAACCGTATAAATCGTCTGGCCCTGACAATATCGCCCCCTGTATCCTGCAGGAGGCGCTAAAGCTGCAAAACTTTGCTGATTCTTTCTCTAAATTGCTTGTTGACTGTTATACCACAGGTTACATTCCCACAATCTGGAGAATGTCCAGAGTCGTGTTCATCCCGAAACCTGCTAAGGGTGACTACACCAACGTGAAATCCTTCCGGCCCATCAGCCTCACTTCCTTTTGTGTTAAGCTGATGGAGAGGCTCATCCTGTGGAGGCTTCGAGAGTGCGACCTGCGCTCCGACCCTGTCAGTAAGTACCAGTACGCCTTCCAGCCTGGGAGGACGACTGAGCATGCTCTCCACGCCATTACCTCCAAAATTGAGAGTGCCATCCTTAGCAAACAACTCGCTTGCGGGTTGTTCGTTGACTTCGAAGGAGCATTTGACAATGTCCTCTTCCGCTCCTTCAGAAATTCTCTTTCCCGCAGGAATGTAAGACACAGCATTGTTCGCTGGATTTATTTTATGATCCGCAAAAGGTTTGTGACATCCACACTTATGGGCGTTACCCTCACCCGGGCGGTGATGAAAGGCGGCCCGCAAGGTGGCGTGCTAACTCCACTTCTCTGGAATCTCGTCATGGACGAACTTCTAACCGCTGACATTCCCAGCAGTATCACCAGGGCGGGCTACGCCGATGACGTTGCCGCGGTCGTCAGCGGACCCGACCCCGCCACTCTGCGCAACCTGATGCAGCAATTCGCCGACAAGGCGGCCGACTGGGCTACACAGCATGGCCTAAAAATCAGCGTCACTAAGACTGTCGCTGTCGTTTTCACCAAGCGCCGTAAGTGGGAGATGAAAAACCTCACTGTCTATGGCAGAAACATCCCCTTCAAGAAGGAGGTCAAATACCTCGGTGTGACGCTAACGCATGACCTGCGCTGGACGAAGCACCTTGATAACGTCATCGGTCGGGCAAAACGCTGCTTTGCCCAGCTGCGCAGAGCCATCGGGCCGACTTGGGGCCTCTCGCCTAGAACGGTCCGTTGGATTTATACCGGCATCATCCGGCCCAGTATCACATACGCGAGTCTCATCTGGACTAGCGTGCTGGAGCAGAAGGCCGCCCGTCAGCGGCTGTACCAGCTTCAGGGCAGCATTTGCCGTGCCATCACAGGTGCGTACCCGTCCACCCCTTACGAGGGGCTGAACACTATCCTTAACCTACCTCCGCTTCACCTATTTATTAGGGCGGAGGCTATGAAGTCTGCCTCCCGGCTTATCAGAGATAAAACGTTAAATAACGCGCCCTCTGGCTTTATGCAATGAAAACATTAATCCCGCATATGGACTTTGTCCGCCGCGACCTTAACAACATCCACATGGACCTGGGCAATGTGGATAGTCGACCTCCCGCCCTCAACATCAGGAGGGGCTTCAAGACCGCCATCCCTGGCCGAGACAACATTCCGCTGGATGTCGGTGTGAACCGGCGCAGCCAGGGCATTCACTGCTTCACCGACGGCTCGCTGTTCAACGGCCGCGCTGGAGCGGGTATTGCCATTTTCCACGAGGGTAAGATGCTTCTCCAGGAAAGTCTGCACCTCGGTGAGAACACCTCAGTTTTCCAAGCTGAAATTTGCGCCATTGAGCAGTGTGCCCAGCAACTGTTTCAGGCGAACATTAATAATTTTGACATTAATTTCTACACTGATAGCCAAGCTGCTATTAAGGCCTTAACCACTGAGAATATCTCCGCTGCTACAGTATCTCAATGCCACCGCAGTGTGCAATCTCTCTCAGTCCTTAACAGGATTAGAATTATCTGGACACCTGGTCACAGCAACATCCTGGGCAACGAGCTCGCGGACTCTCTCGCCAAGGAGGGCAGCAACCCAGACGGCAACCACCGTCTGATGAGGCTACCCACCCCCAGGTCGCAAGTCACCCGCCATATCAACAGGTGGCTCCATCAGCAGCACCAGCTCCACTGGAACAGCTGCACCGAGTACAGGCAGAGCCGCTCTGCCATGCCTAACCTGAACAGGAAAGTCTCTGATTATCTGATTTCGCTTAACAGAACCGACCTCAGGGAGATGTGCATGGTCCTAACCGGCCACGGATTCTTCCAGAGACATATATCGTTGCAAACCGGTTGCCCTCCCACCTGTCCCTTCTGTGGCATAGGAGAGGAGACCGCGGAGCATCACGTCACCTTCTGCCCTTACTTCAACAAGGCGCGGCACAAATACCTCGGCCACCCCCAGCGGATGGACGAGCTGACCACCGCGGACAATATCCGAGACCTCCGCGCCTTCGTCCGGGACTCCGGCCGGATGAGGGTCGCCGATGCCTCCACTGCGGACCTGCCGACTACTGGCGGGGACTGGGCGCACCCCCAAGGCTAATCCTTGTGCTCTTTTACCTTGGGGTTGCGATAGGGGCCTCGCGGCCTATTCGCGGCGCCTGCGCCCCCCGTCAGTAGTAAGTAAGTAGACTAACAAACAGCTCAAGCCGTTTCTAATAGCGTGCTCAGGAATCCTTGAGTTGCATGATCGAAGCATGAGCACGATTTAACATACTGATAATCACAGAGAAAGATGTTCCACGGGCGGACAATATATATTTGCTGAAAGTAATGTTATCGTCAAAGATTAGTGCGCACCTAAACAAAATCTCTGAGGCTGGGAAAATGATGCATGAACATCAAATTGAGCAGTATTCGTACCTAAAACAACATGAGCACCACTAACTTACATTAACTCTTTCTATACTAAGGTGGGGTTACACAGGTAAAAATTCTATTGAATTGAGCTTAAGCTATTCAGCTAATTCATGCCTCAATACTTTGCAGTAATTATGAGCAGAGAGAGTAAACAGATTTCGCGAAATACAGGTGCCAAATTAGAAACTTCAGTTATTCGCACCTGCTGGCCTATGCCTGTGCTTACAAATACATACCTTTTACTCACTCAAAAGTTGCCAATGATTGCGCAATGCAATGACTATTTGCCTAAACTTATTGACACTTTACAGGTTGGGAGTTCGCAGCTGAAGTTGAAGTGGATGACAAAAATTTTTCCATATCAAGATTTTACCAAAAGATTTGTTTACCAACTTGAGCTTGAAAGTCTTGGTTCGAAAATCGGGAAATATTTTGTCCTGAAGTAGAAAAATTTGGTCCAACATTAAATTGCCGGTGCCACTCCATCAAATAGCAGCTATAGCAAAGATCGACTTCGATTTCAACCGAACCGGAGGCTATGAAATTCTGGTTTCCTAGGCAGCGCGGAGACCGATTGAGCTGTCAAACACTGCCCGCGGGGGGTCGAACTCCGGTCTTCGGAATGCCTGCGTCAATTGCCTGTTGAGATCTGAGTAGGCAGTTAGTTGTTGTCTGCCTGATCAACTCCCCCTAATATCTCATTGCCACTTGTCTTTTTCTGTGAAGAAGAAGAAGTTCAATTCTCTCTCCTCTTATACTCGACTCAACTCAATCAGCTGTTGAGGAATTATTCGCCCAAAACTTGTAGGGACCGCTGTTTTACAACTCATACTTGCGATGCCAATGTGTTTTAGTATCTAGGCGAACTTGATGCCGGGCGGCCCCCACCCCACTGGGAGCCGAGCCGAGGACCGCAAAAATCTGGTTGTCACCAAACAAAACTTCTAATTGGACGGCGCATGAGCTCAAGGAATTCTATTTCGAGAAACAGTTGTTACAGAACCAGTTTTCTTTGGAGGGGTGGGGGTTTCACAAACTCGAAATTTCACAACGTTGAAAGCACCTTCTTTCACAAGATCGAAATTTTACAAGGTCGAAATTTCACAACGTTGAAAACTAATGTATGGTTCTTGTTATATTAAATTTCGACGTTGTGAAATACTGAAATTTCGAGCTTATGAAGTTTCGACCTTGTGAAAGTTGCTGCCATTTGAGTTTTCTACGTTGTGAAATTTCGACCTTATGAAGTCCTTTGCTAAAGTTTTCGACGCTGTGAAGTTTCGACCTTGTGAAATAATTTTCTTTTCGACGTTGTGAAATTTCGACCTTGTGAAAGCACCCCGTAGCGATTGTATGGTTGTGTTGCAGAAAGCCAAGAACCAGTGATGCCGGCAAATATTACTATTTATTATCTTTAGGCGGCATCACAAAATTGCTGGTTTGCCCAATCTAAAAAACTAGCAAGCTCTTGCCCCGCCATATTCTATCTTTGGTAGTTCCTGAAGGACCCCCCGCGGGGCATTAACCTGTCCTGAAGAACTGACTCTCTTCCCCAAGCTAAAACTGCTCGGCAATGGCGCGCTCGTGGCCCTGAGAACTCGAAACAATAATTGGGAGCCAGGCAAACTTGTTCTCAACTTGTCCGTAAAGAAATTGGCCAAATTTTCAGAAGATCTCCTTTTGTCTGGCGTCCGCGGCCCCAATTCTCTCGATCTTACCTTTTTGCTTCGGAATATTTCGCTTGGCTATTGTCTGTTGCTGATAACTATCATAAATATAAATATATGGCAGGTCAATTGATTGCTTAATTTGATCGGCCCCGTGCGCCATTGCCCTCGAGTATGCTTAGTTGCCAAGGTTTTTCTACTCTATGTAGATGGCTAACTCTGCTACAACAGAACAATGGATAATGATATCATCAAAGTTTGAGTTGAATTTTTTGTGTTTCATTGGCTGGTGTTTAGCGGGCCAGCGAGCAATTATGGATTGATGTGTAAATTTCTGTGGCTGAGCCTTGTGTTGCTTGATTTCAACTTGTCTTGTGTCAACTGGAAGATACGACATAGCATTGCTGTCGCAGAAGTGCTCTAACTGAAAAATTTGGTTCTTGGTGCCATTTTTAATGTTAGAAATTAAGAATACGAGAATTGACCCTTAACCGCCACTGACTGCTCCCCTAGCCTGTTCAAAAAGCTAATGATAATATCATAATTGCAGTCATAGGGGTTGTAGCCAGTGGTAAGAGCGTCGGACTAACGACTTGAAGGTTGGAGGTTCGATTCCCGATCTCAACTGGTACAATTTGTGTCCTAGAGCAGGACACTTAACTCATTGCATTGCTTCAGTTCACCCAGCTGTAAAATGCGTGCCAGCATTAGCTGAGGTGATTGAGGGTGTGTGTTGCACCCCCCCCTTGGACTGAACAGCCGTACGCAGCCTTCAGATGCGCCATGCAATAGCTGCGGCTGAGCTGTCGGTTGCACATCTGCCCATTAGGGCAGGTGTAATCAATTATAATTATTATCATCATTAATTATTATTAAATCATAAAATAGCACCATTTTTTGGCAGGAAAGTGCCATTTTAAACTTTCTGTGCCATTTCGACAATCGACAGTATAATAAGTCCCTCTCCCAAACCGCAAATTATTTCAGCCTATTGCGCAGACTCAACCTCCAAAAGCGGCTTTGTCTCAAAAGTCTCAGCCTTACAACAAAGGACATCATCATCTATCCTGACCCATTCATAACTGTCTGTGCAGTCTGCCCCGTGTCATTCTTTATCCATTCTAGCATTAACAGCTCCGCATCTTCTCTCCAGCATCTCTGCTTCATCTCCCCCCGGGGGTAGAGGAGCCCTTCCCTTCCCCCTTTAATTCTGCGGAGGTGACTTCCCCAAATATTGTGGCGCAATCAATAATTTCACAAAGCCTGCGGCAGAACAGATTCCTATGCTTCATCTTCTCTGCCCTCCACAGCCAGTCTGATTCCGCGTCACCGGGTTCACAACGCGCCATGGGCCATGCCCTGACAATGTCTGTCTGACTGCTTCTCCATGTGCACCGAGTTCTGCTGCTCAACGAACGAATTCAGCCGGCACTGAGCAGACCCTTAATTAAAAATTCTTTAACTTTCCAGGCATGCGAGCGAATGCGATGGGAGCTTTCACAATAGAGCGCTCATCTAGCTGGGATCGGGTTTGGAATTTAAAGTCGAATTTACCGTTTTTAACACCAATGTGAATGCACTCCCATCGGGGCCAACCCCCAAGCCAAACAGAATGTACTTACCTGACGAATAGAAAGTCAAAGGGCCGCTGCACATGCAGTATTGGCGCGCTCAATCTCGGAGCAAAACGCACACGCCAACTTCAAGCTACAGTCCTGATAACAGCGGTATAATAACTCCTAGTGGTCCTTGAACTATAGCCCACGTGCACACATTCAGAGGTCGTTGCAAATCGTTGCAAATCGTTGCACTCTTCAATGCCCCCAAGGTTGTTGTGCAGAGCCAAGCTTTGAGTCCATACGCACCCTTCCTGCACACGCTTGGACAGAGGCGGGGCATCTCATCTCGCCGTCAGTAAATAATTACTGCCCTCTGACCCCCCCCCTGCTCCTGCAGCCTCCATCTATCATGACGTCATCACCTCGTCTAAAAGTCAGCGTCTGACCGACTGAAAATCCTGAAACCTTTTAAGCGTCCACGCGAGTGACCTGATTGCGTCATTCAGACTGCCGGCCTTCCTTTGACATGGCATTGTGCATGGAGCATCCTGAAAAAACTGATTATTATTTTCTTTTGAAACAAGTTCTATTCTTAATCTACAAATGATATCTGACGGATGGTGGTGCAACTTATTGTAGATTGTGCGCTGCTGAACATCTTTGTTAGCTGTTGGGCTGCTCACGTGAGTCCTGCCGGATTGTCAACCATCAATGTCATATTTGAGCTGGGCAGCTGGTATATAGTATGTGGGATGAGATGGGGCAGAGGGGTTGCGCTCAAACAGTTGAGATCTTGCACCTTGATTGTTTTGTCACTCTGATTGTATTGTCACTCTGATTGTATTGTCACTCTGATTGTATTGTCACTCTGATTGTATTGTCACTCTGATTGCATTGTCACTCTGATTGTATTGTCACTCTGATTGTATTGTCACTTTGATTGTTTTGTCACTCTGATTGCATCGTCACTCTGATTGTTTTGTCACTCTGATTGTATTGTCACTCTGATTGCATTGTCACTCTGATTGTATTGTCATTCGATTAACTATCTTGTCACTCGATTAACCATCTTGTCGCTCGATTAACCATCTTGTCACTCGATTAGCCATCGTGTCACTCGATTAACTATCTTGTCATTCGATTAACTATCTTGTCACTCGATTAGCCATCGTGTCACTCGATTAATCATCTTGTCACTCGATTAACCATCTTGTCACTCGATTAACTATCTTGTCACTCGATTAACTATCGTGTCACTCGATTAACTATCTTGTCATTCGATTAACTATCTTGTCACTCGATTAACCATCTTGTCACTCGATTAACTATCTTGTCATTCGATTAACTATCTTGTCATTCGATTAACTATCTTGTCACTCGATTAACCATCTTGTCACTCGATTAACCATCTTGTCACTCGATTAAGTATCTTGATCTGAGGTATTTGATCTGACTAAGTGACTGGATATTTTTGGGCCTATTTTGTAAAACCGCGGTTATGCAATGCCGAATGCAAAATAGATTTGTCTGTATAAACTCTTTACATAATTTTCGTAGACATTTAAGTGCCTGCATGTTTTTAATAGCCAAATTTGGAGAATTGATGAAGTTTTTATTTTATTTAAACAGACTTTCTTTCACACAGATTTGGATATATGTGGATTCTTTCAAATCAAAATGTCGCTCTGGGCGCACGGTTTTTGTCGGTGAAACCGATTATTATATTAATAATATATGATATGATATGGGATACAATACACAAACGCCCACGCACATATTTCCATCTGGGTGGGTGGGCCTGTCTGTAGATTGTAATATAGCAGGTGTCTCAGCTAGTAAAAGGCGGTTCGTATTTTTGAATAAGGAATTATGCTTTTTTGGCTGTCGTTAAGACATAAAGAGAATGAGGAGGCCTGACTGACTGACAAGTGATCTGTCACACCGCTGCTTGCTGCCTGGTTGCCACGCGTTAGTTATAAATCATATAGATGGCCCAGTCTCTCTTACACACTAAGATATTATATAAGTTTGTTTATTAATAATCTGTTTACGTCTGCAGGGGTCAAAACAAACTGAGATTGGAGACGTCATGCACTTCTGCGATTTTCACTCATACTCTGATTGCCATGTACACATGTCTTCTTGCAATATTGATTGTCACCCTGATTGTATTTTCACCCTGATTGTATTTTCACCCTGATTGTATTGTCACTCTGATTGTATTGTCACTCTGATTGTATTGTCACTCTGATTGTATTGTCACTCTGATTGCATTGTCACTCTGATTGTATTGTCACTCTGGTTCTATTGTCACTCTGATTGTATTGTCACTCTGATTGTATTGTCACTCTGATTGTATTGTCACTCTGATTGTATTGTCACTCTGATTGTATTGTCACTCTGATTGTATTGTCACTCTGATACATAGGCCATTAGTCTGTACAAATTTTATATTTTTGTTACAATGAAAGAAACAGTTTATACAGTAGTCAGATCTATCGGCCTGACGCAAGGGCAAGGGGTCGGTCCGCAAAGCCTCTCTATCCAGCGCTCTGGTCCTTTGAAACTTCACAATGGCAATCCCGCCCGCTCAATGTTCGCGTCTCTTCTCTCTTCTCTTCTCTCCTCTGTTCTCTCTTTTCTCCTGTCTCATTTAAGATCTCATCTCATTTCTCTTCCGATCTCCTCTCTCGCGACTTTCCCCTGTCCGTTTCTCGGATTTTTTCCTGGCACTTGAAGTAAAACATAGTGTTCCGGACCCCTTGATCAAAACAGGACCCAACGCTGCTTTGCGACATAAAACCTCAACCCCCCCCCACCTAACTTCCAGCCAATGACAGCCGTTTCTCAAAATCTTGAGAACCCGCACAGATCCCAATTGGGGATTTTTCTTCCGCCAGCCGCCGCCGCCTCCGCTGCCTCTCCTCCAACCAGCCTCCATCCCCGCCCCCCCTCCTCCAGATTCCCAGTTGAGCAAAGCTAAAAGCGAAGGGAACAGAGGAGTAGGAAAGGGGAATAAGACCGATCTCAGAAGTCTCAAGCAGAGTAGACAGAGCCAGCCTCGATAACCGAGAGAATTTCTGCATTTCCGTCTCAATTAAATTATCATCGAATTATGCAAGACTTCGATCCGAGGTTTGCTCTCGCCGCTTCCTGCACTGTCAATCAGGGTGAGTGTGTTGCAAAATTTGATTTGAGTATTTATGAATGTTTGCACACACCAGTTATGCAAAACTTAGGCAATTGTGGCTCATCAAAAGTTCAGCCCAGTTAGCGCCCCTCCCAGTCAGTGGTGTACATAGGAATTAATTGGAGGCACAGCAACCCTAAGGGACGCCAATAATTGATTTCATGGTGGGCGCCCCCTGTCTTTCGGGTGGGCACCCCTGTCTCTCAGGTGGGCGCCCCCTGTCTCTCAGGTGGGCGCCCCTGTCTCTTAGGTTGGCGCCCCTGTCTCTCGGGTGGGCGCCCCTGTCTCTCAGGTGGGCGCCCCTGTCTCTTAGGTGGGCGCCCCTGTCTCTTAGGTGGGCGCCCCTGTCTCTTAGGTGGGCGCCCCTGTCTCTTAGGTGGGCGCCCCTGTCTCTTAGGTGGGCGCCCCTGTCTCTTAGGTGGGCGCCCCTGTCTCTTAGGTGGGCGCCCCTGTCTCTTAGGTGGGCGCCCCTGTCTCTTAGGTGCGCGCCCCTGTCTCTTAGGTGGGCGCCCCTGTCTCTTTTTTAGGCGCCCAGTTGGCGCCCCCCACGTTGGCGCCCCCCAGTTGGCGCTCCCCCAGTTGCCCTCCCCCAGTTGGCGTCCCCAGTTGGCGCCCCCCAATTGGCGCCCCCCCAGTTGGCGCCCCCCCCCAGTTGGCGCCCCTCAGTTGCCCTCCCCCAGTTGGCTCCCCAGTTCACTCCATGCGGAAATCTGCATATCAGCGCCACGTGATGCTCAATAAACACCCGACCATGAGTTAAACAGAAAGCAAAAGAATTCCAACAAATTGACCAGAAAATGAGAGAAGGTGATGAAAAACACAAAAATCTTTAAGCGCTATTCGGCATCGTTGCGCAATCGCTATTAGCAAGGACATGCAGTTAGTCGGCTTGTTTTAAACAAAAGTCGTCACTTTCCAAATTTCTATTTTGACCGTTCGCGTGCGAGCATCCCATTAAATGGCGCATGCGTGCGAGGGCAGAGGTGAGATAAAAAGCATTAAATATCTGCATGCCTGATTTGTGCGCCAGCCAAAGTGTGGCAGGCGGGAGGCTCAGATGCTGCAGTGAGGCTGGGGTTTATAAGTGTCGCACAATGACGCAATAATTAAGTGAGTAATGAAAGAACTGGTCCCTGTCAAGTCAAAGGGGTGTTGATCCTGCATGCAGTCCGCTTCACCGAATCAGTTTGCGTGCCGGCAAATTTAACAGCGATTAAAACAGAACTGCATAACAGGATTCTAGTCTATCTAACAGGATTCTAGTCTATCTAACAGGATTCTAATCTATCTAACAGGATTCTAATCTATCTAACAGGATTCTAATCTATCTAACAGGATTCTAATCTATCTAACAGGATTCTAATCTATCTAACAGGATTCTAATCTATCTAACAGGATTCTAATCTATCTAACAGGATTCTAATCTATCTAACAGGATTCTAATCTATCTAACAGGATTCTAATCTATCTAACAGGATTCTAATCTATCTTAACAGGATTCTAATAAATCTAACAGGATTCTAATCTATCTAACAGTATTCTAATCTATCTAACATGATTCTAATCTATCTAACAGGATTCTAATCAATCTAACAGTATTCTAACCTATCTAACAGGATTCTAATCTATCTAACAGTATTCTAACCTATCTAACAGGATTCTAATGTATCTAACAGGATTCTAATCTATCTAACAGGATTCTAATCTATCTAACAGGATTCTAATCTATCTAACAGGATTCTAATCTATCTAACAGGATTCTAATCTATCTAACAGGATTATAATCTATCTAACAGGATTCTAATCTATCTAACAGGATTATAATCAATCTAACAGTATTCTAACCTATCTAACAGGATTCTAATCTATCTAACAGTATTCTAACCTATCTAACAGGATTCTAATGCATCTAACAGGATTCTAATGTATCTAACAGGATTCTAATCTATCTAACAGGATTCTAATCTATCTAACAGGATTCTAACCTATCTAACAGGATTCTAACCTATCTAACAGGATTCTAACCTATCTAACAGGATTCTAACCTATCTAACAGGATTCTAATCTATCTAACAGGATTCTAATCTATCTAACAGGATTCTAATCTATCTAACAGGATTCTAACCTATCTAACAGGATTCTAACCTATCTAACAGGATTCTAATCTATCTAACAGGATTCTAACCTATCTAACAGGATTCTAATCTATCTAACAGGATTCTAACCTATCTAACAGGATTCTAACCTATCTAACAGTATTCTAATCAATCTAACATGATTCTAATCTATCTAACAGTATTCTAATCTATCTAACAGGATTCTAATCTATCTAACAGTATTCTAATCTATCTAACAGGATTCTAATCTATCTAACAGTATTCTAATCTATCTAACAGTATTCTAATCTATCTTAACAGTATTCTAATCTATCTTAACAGTATTCTAATCTATCTAACAGTATTCTAATCTATCTAACAGTATTCTAATCTATCTAACATGATTCTAATCTATCTACAGGATTCTAATCTATCTAACAGGATTCTAACCTATCTAACAGGATTCTAACCTATCTAACAGGATTCTAACCTATCTAACAGGATTCTAACCTATCTAACAGGATTCTAACCTATCTAACAGTATTCTAATTTATCTAACATGATTCTAATCTATCTAACAGTATTCTAATCTATCTAACAGGATTCTAATCTATCTTAACAGTATTCTAATCTATCTTAACAGTATTCTAATCTATCTAACAGGATTCTAATGTATCTAACAGTATTCTAATCTATCTAACAGGATTCTAATCTATCTAACAGGATTCTAATCTATCTTAACAGTATTCTAATCTATCTTAACAGTATTCTAATCTATCTAACAGGATTCTAATCTATCTAACAGGATTCTAATCTATCTAACAGGATTCTAATCTATCTAACAGTATTCTAATCTATCTAACAGTATTCTAATCTATCTTAACAGTATTCTAATCTATCTTAACAGTATTCTAATCTATCTAACAGTATTCTAATCTATCTAACAGTATTCTAATCTATCTAACATGATTCTAATCTATCTAACAGTATTCTAATCTATCTAACAGGATTCTAATCTATCTAACATGATTCTAATCTATCTACAGGATTCTAACCTATACCCCAATCTCCATCAATCCTCAGACAGCAGCTCAACAATGAACTCGGAAGCCGCGATGTCATGCAGTTCGTCGCCTGCTCCACAGTCTGACCGCCGACCAAAGCCGCAGCCGCAGCCGCAGCAGCAGAGGCTGAAGCGCCTCCGCAGGATGAAGGTGAACGATCGCGAGCGCAACCGGATGCACGGCCTGAACGACGCCCTGGAGACGCTGCGGCAAGCCCTGCCCAGCATGGGCCAGCACGAGACCCGCCTGACCAAGATCGAGACCCTGCGCACCGCCTACGAGTACATCGCCTGGCTGTCCGACACTTTGAGGCGCCTGGACGCCGCCCAAGCTGCCCAGCCTCCCCCGGCTGCATCTGCAACTTGTTGCAGTTTTATTGAGAGCATCTGCTATTGCCAGTCTTGTTGCTTTCAGCAACAGCAACAACAGCAAGAAGTTAGCTATAACAACTGGAATTTGCAGCAGCAGCAGCAACAGCAGCAGCACCAACCAACTTTTCAAGCATCGACACCGGATGAAGCTTCAACTATGGACGGACAGTTTT
>NIVC01000166.1:545000-547500 GCA_002269645.1 Macrostomum lignano | reverse complement strand
GCCGATGAGCAGGAAGATCAGGAATCCCGTGAGGCGATTCTCCCTGCCAATTTGGGGCAATTTTAATTGGCGATTCTTAATCTTCACAGCTTTTGTGAGAGGCGATTCCTTGAAGACTTCAGGGGCGATTCTTTAGAAATTTCAGGGGCGGTTCTTTTAGAGATTTCTGGGGCGATTCTTTAGAGATTTCAGGGGCGATTTTTTAGAGATTTCTGGGGCGATTCTTTAGAGATTTCTGAGGCGATTCTTTAGAGATTTCAGGGGCGATTCTTTAGAGATTTCAGGGGCGATTTTTTAGAGATTTGTGGGGCGATTCTGTAGAGATTTCTGAGGCGATTCTTTAGAGGTTTCTGGGGCGATTCTTTAAAGGTTTCAGGGGCGATTCTTTAGAGAGTTCAGGGGCGATTCTGTAGAGATTTCTGGGGCGATTCTTTAGAGATTTCAGGGGCGATTCTTTACAGATTTCAGGGGCGATTCCTTGGAGTTTTCAGGAGCGAATGATATATATCTAGCTTATGCAATTAAGGTTCTTATTTATTGGTAATTCATTTCAGCCCACCTGCAACCGAGAAACTTCGGCCGCTCCCCGGGCGCGGTGGATTCGCTTTCGATTTTCAACGAGATCACGTGATTGATTGACAGCACCGTGGCGGCCACGAACCAGGGGATGCCCAGCACAGAGTTGATGCCGATCAGCACTGCAACAACCAGCAGGTCCAGATGGTAGCCCTTGCCCTTCTTTAGACGGTTCTCCTTGCGATTCACAATAACAGCGGTGATCTGCTGGTCCATGAAGATCAGAATGGTTGCTAGGAGGGCCGGGAACACGGCTATGATGATGGTGTACCAAGGATTCTGGCCTCGATTGCCCAGAGGTTTAATCAGCCAGCCTCTAGTGGCGTAGCCGAGCGTGGGTTCGAATCTTTCTGGCACATTCAGTTTGGGGGTGTGCAGGCCGAGGGCGAGGTCCGCCCCGGTCATGGCCACTATGGCCAGCATCACGGCGAAGTCGCTGATGATGGAGCGAACCTGGGGAGGGGTTTAAAGATATATATCTACATATAGATGAGCGTGTGACGGTAGATAGCCTTCATTTAATATCTATAGAGACAGCTTATTTTTAGTATAGTGGACTAGCGATGTTAACCCCCGTTGGGTAGGCAGCTAGAAGTTTTAGTTAATAAATTTAATACACACTTGTCAATAGACTTCGCAACACATGTCTATAAATATAGTCAAAACCTGTCAATGGACATAGCAAACACTTGTCTGTAGACATAGCAAACACTTGTCTGTAGACATAGCAAACACTTGTCTGTAGACATAGCAAACACTTGTCTGTAGACATAGCAAACACTTGTCTGTAGACATAGCAAACACTTGTCTGTAGACATAGCAAACACTTGTCTGTAGACATAGCAAACACTTGTCTGTAGACATAGCAAACACTTGTCTGTAGACATAGCAAACACTTGTCTGTAGACATAGCAAACACTTGTCTGTAGACATAGCAAACACTTGTCTGTAGACATAGCAAACACTTGTCTGTAGACATAGTAAACACCTGTCTGTAGACATAGCAAACACTTGTCTGTAGACATAGCAAACACTTGTCTGTAGACATAGCAAACACTTGTCTGTAGACATAGCAAACACTTGTCTGTAGACATAGCAAACACTTGTCTGTAGACATAGCAAACACTTGTCTGTAGACATAGCAAACACTTGTCTGTAGACATAGCAAACATACGAGGGGAAGTAAAACATGAATGATAATTTTGTTGTAACGCCTAAAATATAAGAGGTATTGAACTGCAACTGGTGGCCATCTCTCATGGCAGTGCTCACTCCATTGTGATGGACTGTCTTGGTCTGAGCAAGCTGAGTGCCCGCTGGGTCCCGCAGCTGTTGCGGCCTGAACACCGGGTTCAGCGCACTGAGTGCGCCATCAACCTGCTGAACTGCTTGGATGCTGATTCAGAAAACTTTTACCAGCGCTTAGTAACCGGGGATGAAACATGGATATTTCAGTACAATCCCGAGTCCAAGGTCCAATCCAAGGAGTGGCTGCCACGAGGTTCAGCGGGCCCCAAGAAGTTCTGTGCGGAACAGACTGAAGCGAAGGTCTTGGCGACCATCTTCAGGGATGTTGAGGGAGTGGTGAGGGTGGACTTCTTGGAAAGCTAGAAGAATATCAATGCCACCTAATATGAGTCGTTTCTGCAAAGGTTCCACTCCGAACTGGCCAAAAAGCAACCCGGCAAGCTGCACCGTGGGATTCTCTTTCACCACGACAATGCAGGCCAGCCCACACTTCTCGGCTCTGCCGTGAAGCCCTGTGAGATTTCCGCTGGGAAATCCTCCAGCATCCTCCATACAGCCCTGATTTGGCTCCTTAAGACTTTTTTTGGTTCCCAAGCTGAAGGAAGCAATCAAAGGAGTCCAACATGAGGACAAAGAGGCTGTCTAAAAAGGCTACTGTACAGTGGCTTGCTGCACA
>NIVC01000166.1:457500-540000 GCA_002269645.1 Macrostomum lignano | reverse complement strand
TCTCTCTCTCTCTCCTTTCCATCTCCCTCTCTTTCTCCCTCTCCCTCTCCCTCTTTCTCCCTCTCCCTCTCCCTCTTCATTTCCCTCTCCCTCTCCCTATTTCTTACTCTCTCCATCTCCCTCTCTCTCTCCCTCTCCCTCTCCGTCTCCATCTCCCTCTGTCTTTCCCCCTCTCTCCCCCCCTCTCTCTCCCTCTCACCCCCTCTCTCCCTCTCTTTCGCCGTCTCTCTCTCCTCTTCTCTGTTTCCCTCTCTTCCTCTGCCTCTCTTAGCACTTCCCTCCTCTTGCACCCTCCACTTCTAAAGTTGCCTTCTAACTTCTCATCCCTCTTCTCCACTTCTCAATCAGTAAACAGTGTCAGTAAAACACGCCAAACAAAATCATTGACAGCTAAGCGACAGCCATCACTCCACTGTCCTTCCAGAGTCCCGAGTCTCTACTTTTCAAAAGTACAAATTCTACTTTGTTATTTTTTCCAAACAAGAAAAAAATAATTGCAAACCAGGCTTCATCAGAGAGGCCGCTCAGCATCCACCCACTTGCACGATGGAGCTCCCCCCCAGGGATTTGCCCCGCCAGTGCGCAGCTCGCAGCCAGGGCTGCCGTAAAGTTGAAGAAATCAAAGGGGTAGCCGAGGCAGCACAGAACGGCATGGCAACTCCGCCTCACTGATGGAAATAGAACACAGCTAGCGGTCTCTGATTCGCAGTGGAGCAGTGTGATGGAGAGTCCACTGTATCCTTTCCCAGATTCCCTCGGCGGGGTTCAAGGACTACTAAACATTGGAATTGCTCATTTTACTTGATACTTAATAAGCCCAATGCTTGATAAGCCCGATGCTTGATAAGCTTGATGCTTGATATGCTCGATACTTGATAAGCCCGATACTTGATAAGCCCGGTACTTGATAAGCCCAATGCTTGATAAGCCCAATGCTGGATAAGCTCGATACTTGATAAGCTCAATACTTGATAAGCCCGATACTTGATAAGCCCGATACTTGATAAGCTCGATACTTGATAAGCTTGATGCTTGATAAGCTCGATACTTGATAAGCTTGATGCTTGATATGCTCGATACTGGATAAGCCCGATACTTGATAAGCTCGATAATTGTGATTATCTTGACATACTTGATGTATGATCCATGAACTTTATTTAGTTGTCCATGGCTACAGCGCAGGTGTCTGTTGTGGAAATAAAATTTAATTACAATAAATATTCGCCGCTTTTCCGCGACGCCAGATATTTGGATTTTTTGAACTCCTCCAGCTAGTGGCAAACATTTTCTTCAGGTGTCTGTCCGGCCTCCACCCTTTCACCGCGCAGGGATGCACATTGACGTCTGGGGCTGCAGCTGGACATAGCCTTCCTTCCCTTTGACCCGATAATCTGCCTGTTTTTGGCGAAACAGCGCTTTCAGATAATCGACCGAATATTTCTTGAAAAGAAAGAAAGAAGAGAGTGCTGTGCCCAGCTAGAACTGGCTTCCTGTGTTTGAAAGAATTCTGCTGCGCTTAGTGTGGGATGTGGAAGGGTAGGACCCACGGGCTGTACAAGAAATTGCTTCTAGAGAAGAAAAAATAGAAATTTGTGCGCCGGAAATTTGAAATAAAAGTACAATGCGTTGTTTTTAGTTACTGTAGTCGGATTATCTGTAAGCCAGGTGGATTAATAGGCAATGAAGGCTACCTGACTGCTTCTCTAGGGTCATATACCTGTGATTATCTAGGGTCATATACCTGTGATTATCTAGGGTCATGTACCTGTGATTATCTAGGGTCATATACCTGTGATTATCTAGGGTCATGTACCTGTGATTATCTAGGGTCTTATACCTGTGATTATCTAGGGTCATATACCTGTGATTATCTAGGGTCATGTACCTGTGATTATCTAGGGTCTTATACCTGTGATTATCTAGGGTCATATACCTGTGATTATCTTGGGTCATATACCTGTGGTTATCTTGGGTCACATACCAGTGATTATCCAGGGTCATATACCTGTTATTAATTAGGGTCATATACCTTTTATTATCTAGGGTCATATACCTGTTATTAACTAGGGTCATATGCCTGTTTTCAGGTTAATTAAACTGTGGTTATTATCAAAGGTCATTTACCTGTTGTTATCTAGCGATATTTAGTTGCTATGCAGTATGTTATACCTGCTATCTGTGTACTTTGTTTTTGGCAAAAGGTTTTAGCCATCGCATTTCACTTGTCAACACGGCGTATAAAAGTTCAAAGACATCAAAAACATCAAAGGCTTAATCCTGCAGCCTTTCAGCTCCGCAGATCATATCCCAACCTTATTCTTGGCCAGATAAGCCACGTCGTGGAAGATCTCGTCAGACATGAGGGTCGCCATGCTGCGCCCCATCTCGTGAAAATGAGCCGTCTGCCCTGGCGGCCCCAGCAGGATGTAGATGAACCTGGTGGGCACCGGGATCTCCGTGATGTCACCCAGGATCACCGCGTGACGAAGGCGGATGAACACCGTCAGGGAGCGATCGAGAAAGTCCGTGCTGCCGACCAAGATGTTTGAGGTCTCAGCGCCCGGGGGCACCTTCTTCATGAAGTGCTGGTCGAATTTGTGCCCGCTGCCGCTGTGGTGCAGATCCGCAGGTTCCGGGGACTCGCCTGCGGCCAGGTCGCCACGGCTGCCCAGAGCGTGACCGGAGGCATCTGCGAGTGGGTGGGGATTCGGGATGTGGGAATTCGGGATGTGGGGATTCGGGATGTGGGGATTCGGGATGTGGAGATTCGGGATGTGGGGATTCGGGATGTGGGGATTCGGGATGTGGGGATTCGGGATGTGGAGATTCGGGATGTGGGGATTCGGGATGTGGGGATTCGGGATGTGGGGATTCGGGATGTGGGGATTCGGGATGTGGAGATTCGGGATGTGGGGATTCGGGATGTGGGGATTCGGGATGTGGGGATTCGGGATGTGGGGATTCGGGATGTGGGGATTCGGGATGTGGAGATTCGGGATGTGGGGATTCGGGATGTGGGGATTCGGGATGTGGGGATTCGGGATGTGGGGATTCGGGATGTGGGGATTCGGGATGTGGGGATTCGGGATGTGGGGATTCGGGATGTGGGGATTCGGGATGTGGAGATTTGGGATGTGGGGATTCGGGATGTGGAGATTCGGGATGTGGGGATTCGGGATGTGGGGATTCGGGATGTGGGGATTCGGGATTCGAGAGATTTGGGAAATGGGATTTCAATTTAATCCTTATGTCGGCAGTTTCCAAGCGATTCGCGTTGGATGGGTATCATTGGGATGAAGATGACTGGGATAAAAGGCACGGTCGCCGCTCACCTTTCTCCAAATCCTTAGACGAAAATTTCCTGCCAATATCGGCGAAGCTGCGGATTTTGGCACCCAGGTGCGAGCCGCCGCGCGCCTTCCTCTCGTACAGGTGGCTGTGCTGCTTCAGCAGCACCTCAGCGACGGCCGGGCGCAGGGACTCGGACAGCTTGCCGGTGTGGACGAGTCGCTCAGTGAGCAGGTCGCTGATTGCCTCCATGGTTTGGCCCTCGCAGTCCAGCAGAATCTCACCTGTGTTTGTTGGGGTTGCTTTCGGCTTTACGTGGGAAAATACCCATTTTACAAGATCCCAGATACCCATATCTAAAATCCAGAATTCCTCAACCTAGACCGTTCAGTTGCCTATTCTCAAATCCGCGTTTCCGGAATCTCTGATCCTCATTTCCGGAATCTTAGATCCTCATTTCCGGAAACTCAGGTCTTCATTTCTAGAATCTCAGATCCTCATTTCTGGAATCTCAGGTCCTCATTTCCGTAAGTTCAGATCCTCATTTCCGAAATATCAGATCCTCATTTACATGGTTTCCAGATCCTCATTTCCGGAATCTTAGATACTCATTTCCGGAATCTGAGATCCTCATTTCCGAAATCTCAGATCCTCATTTCCGTAATCTCAGATCCTCATTTCCGTAATCTCAGATCCTCATTTCCAGAATTTTAGATCCCCATTACCGGAATCTTAGATCCTCTCATTTTCGGAATCTCAGATCCTCATTTCGGGAATCTCAGATCCTCATTACCGGAATCTTAGATCCTCATTTCCGGAATCTCAGATCCTCATTTCCGGAATCTTAGATACTCATTTCCGGAATCTTAGATCCTCATTTCCGGAATCTTAGATCCTCATTTCTGGAATCTCAGATCCTCATTTCCGGAATCTCAGATCCTCATTTCCGGAATCTCAGATCCTCATTTCCGGAATCTCAGATCCTCATTTCCGGAATCTGAGATTTTCATTTCCGGAATCTCCCAAGCTCTTTTTCAGAATCTCTGCTAAACTCACCACTGTGAATCGAGTTGCGGACCTCGAACAGTGAGAACAGGCTCAGCGTCGCCACGTGCGGCTTGGACCAGCGCTCGCCGCCCTCCTCGACGTCTTCTTCGAACTTCACCCAGCGGGCGGTCTCGCGCCACTGCAGCTCGCCTGGAAGCGGCGGTGTGGTTGGGGAAGGGGTGACGCTTCGTTTGCAAGAAGCAATATATTCTCCTTCTACTCTCCCCTCTCTCATTCTCCCCTCTCTCCTTCTCCCTTCTCTACCCCCTCTCCTTTTCCCCTTCTCCTTCTCCTCTCTGTCCTTCTCCCCTCTCTCCTTCTCCTCCGGTATGCCTCCGGTCACGCTCTGGGCAGCCGTGGCGACCTGGCCGCAGGTGAATCCCCTCTCCCTTCTCCCTCTCCCCTTCTCCCTCTCCCTTCTCCCTCTCCCCTTCTACCTCTCCCCTTCTCCCTCTCCCCTTCTCCCTCTCCCTTCTCCCTCTCCCCTTCTACCTCTCCCCTTCTCCCTCTCCCTTCTCCCTCTCCCCTTCTCCCTCTCCCTTCTCCCTCTCCCTTCTACCTCTCCCTTCTCCCTCTCCCCTTCTCCCTCTCCCCTTCTCCCTCTCCCCTTCTCCCTCTCCCTTCTCCCTCTCCCCTTCTACCTCTCCCCTTCTCCCTCTCCCCTTCTCCCTCTCCCTTCTCCCTCTCCCTTCTCCCTCTCCCCTTCTACCTCTCCCCTTCTCCCTCTCCCCTTCTCCCTCTCCCTTCTCCCTCTCCCTTCTCCCTCTCCCCTTCTCCCTCTCCCCTTCTCCCTCTCCCCTTCTCCCTCTCCCCTTCTCCCTCTCCCTTCTCCCTCTCCCTTCTCCCTCTCCCCTTCTCCCTCTCCCTTCTCCCTCTCCCTTCTCCCTCTCCCCTTCTCCCTCTCCCCTTCTCCCTCTCCCCTTCTCCCTCTCCCCTTCTCCCTCTCCCCTTCTCCCTCTCCCCTTCTCTCTCTCCCCTTCTCCCTCTCCCTTCTCCCTCTCCCTTCTCCCTCTCCCCTTCTCCCTCTCCCCTTCTCCCTCTCCCCTTCTCCCTATACCCCTTCTCCCTCTACCCTTCTCCCTCTCCCCTTCTCCCTCTACCCTTCTCCCTATACCCTTCTCCCTCTCCCCTTCTCCCTATACCCTTCTCCCTCTCCCCTTCTCCCTCTCCCCTTCTCCCTCCCTCTCTCCTTTCTACCCTCTCTACTTCTTCCGTCTCTCCTTCTACCCTCTCTACTTCTCTCCTCTCTCCTCTCCTCCCCCTCTCTATTTTAATCTCTCTGCACGTCGCTTTAGAAACTTTCTCAGAGCAAAAATTTTTTCCTGATGAAAAACTCTTTCTCACGAAAAGACAATGCAAAAAGCAAGTTTTCGACTAAAATTACATGTGCACACAACTGCGTGAGAGCTGTAATTGCTATTTCAGTATGCAGGCTGATTCTAGCGCAGCTTTTGCGGAGGCAAAGACGCTGGCACAGAGGTAATAGCAGCCTCTGTAACAAGGAAATACTAATTACCTCTAATATAGTTAAAAGCAAAAAGTCACCCAGTCACGCTCTGCCACCTATATTGTCCTGTCTTGATTCTAACTGCATTCGAGTACAAGGCGTTCTCATGTCTGCCAAATTTTCGGATTGAAAATGCAATAAAACATAATTACTGATATCAATACTGCCTTCTAGAAGTTTTATCTTTGACTAGCTAAATCTTGTCTGAATCGTACCTTAATTGAAAGTATTCTCAATCATACCTGAAGCTATTCTGAATCATACCTGAAGCTATTCTGAATCATACCTGAAGCTATTATGGGCTACATGCATACCTAAAGCAGAATTTCATGCTGCGTAATTAAAGGTCAAGATAAAAAACTATTTTTCCAAGTCAGCTTTAATTGGCAAGTCTATAATTAGCAGGACGCGTCGTCCTTAAAATCTTTTTCTCTAGGAAAAAATCCCCTTTGAAAGCTTAATTGTATTCTTGATGACAGTCTGCGAGAAGACAGGAACTTGAAGACAGTGGACAGACCTTTGGATAATCATTTTGGGATCAGAGATGTGCGAAATGAGGATCTGGAAAAAATGGGGATCTGGGGATAAATGAGGATCTGAGATATACAAAATGGGGATCTAAGGATAAATGAGGATCTGAGATATGCAAAATGGGAATCTGAGGATATATGAGGATCTGAGGATAGATGAGGATCTGAGGATAGATGAGGATCTGAGGATAGATGAGGATCTGAGGATAGATGAGGATCTGAGGATAGATGAGGATCTGAGGATAGATGAGGATCTGAGGATAGATGAGGATCTGAGGATAGATGAGGATCTGAGGATAGATGAGGATCTGAGGATAGATGAGGATCTGAGGATAGATGAGGATCTGAGGATACTATAAGATTCCGGGGATAAATCAAAATGTCGCAGTTCAGAAGCATGTAAAACTCAGCCTCAATGACTCACCAGCTGAATCCGACTTAAACAGCTCGTCCATCTCGCAGAATATCGGATGAACCTCGGGTTCCTCGCCCGTCTCTCCATCTTCATCCAGGTTGCCAAGCAGGAACTGAACTCGAGCGGACGGGTCCGTTGAGTTGGGATCTGCGGTGGGAAATAGAGAATGACAATTACTCGGTGTTAATTTCACAAAACTTTAACCTAAATCCCATATCCAAAGTTCCACATCTCAAATCCCACATTCTAAATCCCAAATCCCAAAATTCACATCCAACTTCCCAAGTCCCACATTCCAAATCCCCCATCCCAAATCCCACATCCCAAATCCCATATCCCAAAATTCACTTCCCTAATTTCACATCCCAAATCTCCCCATCCCAATTCCCCAGATGCCGAATCCCCACATCCCAAATCCCACATCCCAAATCCCACATCCCAAATCCCACATCCCAAATCCCACATCCCAAATCCCACATCCCAAATCCCACATCCCAAATCTCCACATCCCAAATCCCACATCCCAAATCTCCACATCCCGAATCCCACATCCAAAATCCAAAACACGAGACCGCGAATATTTTCACATCTGTAATGCTCTCAGTCTTTAAATAACTTTCAAAGTTCAAAACGGCGCCTCGAAGTATGAATTGTTTATTATGAATATTTTCGAATCGATCAAGACAGATGCCAGAGGAGAGTAGCGGGCTTCGGCTCCGGACAGAATCGGGCCATCTCACTGGGGTGCAATCATGAGAGATTTGCTTCTTGCCCCCGGCCAGTCAATACGGGATTGGCATGCAGAGGCACGAAGGAAAGTTTTGAGCAAGTGGAAGTTTTCGGGGGGGGGCGGGAATCGATCCCCAGCACTCGCCGTGAAGGCTCGGCAAGAGTCTGCATTTGGTGGGAACAAACCGACTGGGGAAAGCACGGAAGGAGAGAAAGGAGGGCAAGGGGAGATCACACGGCTCTCCAAGATCCGCTCTGTGCACCTTAAAAGTTGACCTTGTCAGAAAATGATGAACTCTCAAGTTCGTGGATTCGCTGAAACGGTCAGGTGGACATGGAGTTCAAGGGAAGTTTAGTGACTCCTGCAGGGAGGACAGCTTTTTTAGGGCTCATTGATAATTAATAATAAAAATTATGAATTTCGACCATGTACACCCTGTGTGAGCGTGAGCCTGCTTGCTGTTGCCTCCAACAGCGAGCCAACTAATATTACTAAAAGACGGCCGGCCCTGCACAGCTCGCAGAAGACATTCACCGATAAAGTTTCAGCCCAAATTTCACTGAGTTGATGTGTGAGGGGGGGGCTGGTCGGTCTGAGATGAAATCTGAGAAACCGCTCTGTAGAGGGCCCAGCGGAGACGAAGGAAGGGGAGGAAAAGGAGAGGGGTCCTGAGCAGTGCCGACTACAGAATTGAGTTCTGCATGGCTCGCTAGCTGCCTGCACTCTAGCAGAAAAAGAGAATAAAGACAGTGAAGACAGTGAAAAGACCCGGCTAATAAAATATTGCCATGGTCAGTTAGCTGAAGCTACGAGCATAAGGAGACTGAGAGATGATGAAGCTACAAGTAGACTGGGAGATGATGAGGCTACAAGTAGACTGGGAGATGATGAGGCTACAAGGAGACTGATGGATGATGAGGTTACAATGAGACTGGGAGATGATGGGGCTACAAGGAGACTGGGAGATGATGAGGCTACGAGTAGACTGTGAGATGATGAGGCTACAAGAAGACTGGGAGATGATGAGGCTACAATGAGACTGGAAGATGATGAGGCTACAATGAGACTGTGAGATGATGAGGCTACAAGAAGACTGGGAGATGATGAGGCTACAATGAGACTGGGAGATGATGAGGCTACAAGGAGACTGAGAGATGATGAGACTACAAGGAGACTGAGAGATGATGGGGCTACAAAGAGACTGAGAGATGATGAGGCTACAAGGAGACTGAGAGATGATGAGGCTACAAGGAGACTGAGAGATGATGAGACTACAATGGGACTGGGAGATGATGAGGCTACAAGGAGACTGAGAGATGATGAGACTACAAGGAGACTGGGAGATGATGGGGCTACAAGGAAACTGAGAGATGATGAGGCTACAATGAGACTGGGAGATGATGAGGCTACAATGGGACTGGGAGATGATGAGGCTACAAGGAGACTGGGAGATGATGAGGCAACGAGAAGACTGAGAGATGATGAGGCTACAAGGAGACTGAGAGATGATGAGGCTACAATGAGACTGGGAGATGATGAGGCTACAAGGAGACTGAGAGATGATGAGACTACAAGGAGACTGAGAGATGATGGGGCTACAAAGAGACTGAGAGATGATGAGGCTACAAGGAGACTGAGAGATGATGAGGCTACAAGGAGACTGAGAGATGATGAGACTACAATGGGACTGGGAGATGATGAGGCTACAAGGAGACTGAGAGATGATGAGACTACAAGGAGACTGGGAGATGATGGGGCTACAAGGAGACTGAGAGATGATGAGGCTACAATGAGACTGGGAGATGATGAGGCTACAATGGGACTGGGAGATGATGAGGCTACAAGGAGACTGGGAGATGATGAGGCAACGAGAAGACTGAGAGATGATGAGGCTACAAGGAGACTGAGAGATGATGAGGCTACAAGGAGACTGAGAGATGATGAGACTACAAGGAGACTGGGAGACGATGGGGCTACAAGGAGTCTGAGAGATGATGAGGCTACAAGGAGACTGAGAGATGATGAGGCTACAATGAGACTGGGAGATGATGAGGCTACAATGGGACTGGGAGATGATGAGGCTACAAGGAGACTGAGAGATGATGAAGCTACGAGTAGACTGAGAGATAATGAGGCTACAAGGAGACTGAGAGATGATGAGGCTACAAGGAGACTGGGGAGATGATGAGGCTACAAGGAGACTGAGAGATGATGAGGCTACAAGGAGACTGTGAGATGATGAGGCTACAAGGAGACTGTGAGATGATGAGGTTACAAGGAGACTGGGAGATGATGAGGCTACAAGGAGACTGAGAGATGATGAGGCTACAAGGAGACTGGGGAGATGATGAGGCTACAAGGAGACTGGGAGATGATGAGGCTACAAGGAGACTGAGAGGTGATGTGAGAGACGTGGAAGCCAAGGATTTTTATTGTAATAGGAAATTTTGAGACAGCAGTTTTATCCAGATAAGCTGGCAAGAAGTCTTCAGTCCAATGCTTACTAAAAGAAGCATTCGATAAAGTGAAGCCGGCTGTCAAGGCGGAACTGGGGGCAGGAAAACTGGAGGATGAAACGGTGTCACATGACGCCTCGTGGCTCGTTGCTTTTATCTGTGTACTCTGCTTCAAATATTTGTTGCTTTTTCAATTTCCTTCTTCTCACAATAGATAGCTGGGCCTGTTTCTAATGTTTGGATTTTGCTGGATAGGCGCCACTGAATTGGCGCGTGAGAGTCACTGAATTAGCGCCAGAGAGTCACTGAATTGATGCCAGAGAGTCACTGAATTGGCGCCAGAGAGTCACTGAATTGATGCCAGAGAGTCACTGAATTGGCGCCAGAGAGTCACTGAATTGGTTCCAGAGAGTCACTGAATTGGTTCCAGAGAGTCACTGAATTGGCGCCAGAGAGTCACTGAATTGACGCCAGAGAGTCACTGAATTGGCATCAGAGAGTCACTGAATTGATGCCAGAGAGTCACTGAATTGGCGCCAGAGAGTCACTGAATTGGCATCAGAGAGTCACTGAATTGGTGCTTAAGGTCACTGAAGATCATCGAGTGGCGCCAGGTTCACGGGATGTCATTGCCCAGGTCACGTGAGGGGGCGCCTTATTCCTCCCCATTTGAAAATCGCAGCACAGGCAGGTCTGCACTGCTGCTGGAGTCTCCCAGCTCTTGCTAGTCAATTTGTCCTCAGAGTAGTCAGGCAAGGCAGCCGGGAGGTAAAGGGAGAGAACACTGCTGTACATTATTATATCAAGGCAGAGGAGAAATAGAGAGTTTAGCTACAACGTGAGAAGCCCGGCATACGAAAGTAATACTAATATATAATAGAATTAGGAGAGCTTACTCTGGGGAAGATCGTCTCTTTTATATAGATTCTGTTCCACTAAGCAGCTTTCGCCTCAGTGCGTCTGGGCGAAGGACAGCTAAATGCAGACGCTTGGGTAGCAACTGCAACATTTCCCTAAATTTTATCAGCTTTATTAAATCTATCAATAACATCTGTTCAGTCAAAACCACAAGTCACAAGCAGTCAATGCCACAAGCTCGAGGCGTTGAAGTCGTTCAAATCGAGAGCTACCGGAAGTGACCATAGCTACCGGAAGTGACCACAGCTACCGGAAGTGACCATAGCTACCGGAAGTGACCATAGCTACCGGAAGTGACCATAGCTACCGGAAGTGACCATAGCTACCGGAAGTGACCATAGCTACCGGAAGTGACCACAGCTACCGGAAGTGACCATAGCTACCGGAAGTGACCATAGCTACCGGAAGTGACCATAGCTACCGGAAGTGACCATAGCTACCGGAAGTGACCATAGCTACCGGAAGTGACCATAGCTACCGGAAGTGACCACAGCTACCGGAAGTGACCATAGCTACCGGAAGTGACCATAGCTACCGGAAGTGACCATAGCTACCGGAAGTGACCATAGCTACCGGAAGTGACCATAGCTACCGGAAGTGACCATAGCTACCGGAAGTGACCACAGCTACCGGAAGTGACCATAGCTACCGGAAGTGACCATAGCTACCGGAAGTGACCATAGCTACCGGAAGTGACCATAGCTACCGGAAGTGACCATAGCTACCGGAAGTGACCATAGCTACCGGAAGTGACCATAGCTACCGGAAGTGACCATAGCTACCGGAAGTGACCATAGCTACCGGAAGTGACCATAGCTACCGGAAGTGACCATAGCTACCGGAAGTGACCATAGCTACCGGAAGTGACCATAGCTACTGGAAGTGACCATAGCTACTGGAAGTGACCATAGCTACCGGAAGTGACCATAGCTACCGGAAGTGACCACAGCTACCGGAAGTGACCATAGCTACCGGAAGTGACTGGCATACAGTCTGACTTGTGTCGATCATATCCTAAAAATTTGATAGTTGGTGAGGAGCTACAGTTCCAGATCTCTAGTTGAAGACCTCCTTGGTCAGGCGCTAAGCTAAGCGTGTCTGAGCTAAACTTCTCCTGCAAGCTTGATGAAGAGGAGCCAGCAGCCAGTAATCTTCCTTCCTATTTAGCTATCTATCAATGCAGTACTGATTCTGTCCGACGCCAATGTACTTTTAAACTTTACCTTTTTAGTGACTAGGGAGTTTTGCTGGGCTTCATTTTCTCTTCCCTCCAGCCTCATCTGCACGCAGAAATTTACTAGATTCTGTCCTCCACAAGGGGAAAGTTATGACGCTGTGCAACTTTCAGTCCCCATTACAGACCAGCGCCTTTCTGTGGTACTAAATTGTCAAAACCAACTGCGTTTGTCCAGATCCGTGTTGGGATTTCTTTTATCTCTGCCGCCTTGGCCTCCTTGCATCATGCCCTACATAACTTGTCCCCCTCTGTAGCTGGCGCCCCCTCTGTAGCTGGCGCCCCCTCTGTAGCTGGCGCCCCCTCTATAGCTGGCGCCCCCCTCTGTAGCTGGCGCCCCCTCTGTAGCTGGCGCCCCCTCTGTAGCTGGCGCCCCCCTCTGTAGCTGGCGCCTCCTCTGTAGCTGGCGCCCCCTCTGTAGCTGGCGCCCCCTCTGTAGCTGGCGCCCCCTCTGTAGCTGGCGCCCCCTCTGTAGCTGGCGCCCCCCTCTGTAGCTGGCGAGCCCCCTCTGTAGCTGGCGCCTCCTCTGTAGCTGGCGCCTCCTCTGTAGCTGGCGCCCCCTCTGTAGCTGGCGAGCCCCCTCTGTAGCTGGCGCCTCCTCTGTAGCTGGTGCCCCCTCTGTAGCTGGCGCCCCCTCTGTAGCTGGCGCCCCCTCTGTAGCTGGCGAGCCCCCCTCTGTAGCTGGCGCCCCCTCTGTAGCTGGCGCCCCCTCTGTAGCTGGCGAGCCCCCCTCTGTAGCTGGCGCCTCCTCTGTAGCTGGCGCCTCCTCTGTAGCTGGCGCCCCCTCTGTAGCTGGCGCCCCCTCTGTAGCTGGCGCCCCCTCTGTAGCTGGCGCCCCCTCTGTAGCTGGCGAGCCCCCCTCTGTAGCTGGCGCCCCCTCTGTAGCTGGCGCCCCCTCTGTAGCTGGCGAGCCCCCCTCTGTAGCTGGCGCCTCCTCTGTAGCTGGCGCCTCCTCTGTAGCTGGCGCCCCCTCTGTAGCTGGCGCCCCCTCTGTAGCTGGCGCCCCCTCTGTAGCTGGCGCCCCCTCTGTAGCTTGCGCCCCCTCTGTAGCTGGCGCCTCCTCTTTAGCTGGCGCCTCCTACCCCTGCTGTAGGCTGTAGCCGTTATCCCACCTCTACCTCTCGTAGTCCAAAGCCCCAAATTGCAGTCCAATTGATATTAGCAGCAAAAAACCAAATTAAGTTGGTAACCGGAAAACAGATGATAAGCTGCATGCCAAATTATCGAGCACAGCTGCATTGGCTCTGGCAACGAAGATGCAGAAATGAAACGGTTAGTGAAGCTGCAAAAATTGCTTCTATTGATTACTAACCCGTGCCGTAACTGGGCATCAGTGTTCACGCGCTACTGGCGTGCTTCACCTGAATACGCGTCTTCCCCAAGCCTGTAGCGCCCCTCTGCTGCTGTACAACTGCTCTGGCCCTTCAAATCCCAAATCCACCCCTCCGCGCGCTCCCCATCAACCAACCCCTGCACCCACAATTCGATTCGATACTTGTTTGCCCACGATAGGAAGAGAGACGAACAGGCAGGACAGGGCCGGGCGAACAAATGAGGATTCCCAAGGACCACTATTTGGTTGGTAGAGACCGGCTGAAGTGCGCCGCCTCTTCCCTTTCGCCGCCTGTATGTCTAACTAAGCCTGTCTAAGCCCCACTCTGCGGTACTACAGGCCTGCCGGGCATGCCAAGGTCCAAGGTCGAGTGGGCGGGCGCGCTCCTGTCCTAAAAATACATCAAGGCACTCGATGCTAGGGGGGACCGGCTGGTCCGAAATCGGAGTGCCTCTGATTCCGGAGGCAAATTCCTCTGCCTCTGTCTGCCAATCGCTTCAGCAACAATAATGCCCAAAGTTTGTTAATCTTTTAATCTCTGTTGAGAAAGCGAAATCTGCCTTTGTTGAGCTACAGCTTAATCTGTCTAACTGACTAACTAACTAACTAACTAACTAACTAACTAACTAACTAACTAACTAACTAACTAACTAACTAACGAAGTAACTAACTAACTAACTAACTAACTAAATAACCAACTAACTAACTAACTACCTAACTAACTCACTAACTAACTAACTAACTAACTAACTAACTAACTAACTAACTAACTAACTAACTAACTAACTAACTAACTAACTAACTAACTAACTAACTAACTAACTAACTAACTAACTAACTAACTAACTAACGAAGTAACTAACTAACTAACTAACTAACTAAATAACCAACTAACTAACTAACTACCTAACTAACTAACTAACTAACTAACTAACTAACTAACTAACTAACTAACTAACTAACTAACTGACTAACTAACTAACTAACTAACTGACTAACTGACTAACTAACTAGCTAACTAACTAACTGACTAACTCACTAACTAACTAACTAACTCACTAACTAACTAACTAACTAACTAACTAACTAACTGACTAACTAACTAGCTAACTAACTAACTGACTAACTAACTAACTAACTAACTAGCTAACTAACTGACTAACTAACTAACTAACTAACTAGCTAACTAACTAACTAACTAACTAACTAACTCACTAACTAACTAACTAATTAACTGACTAACTAACTAACTAACTAACTAACTAACTAACTAACTAACTAACTAACTAACTAACTAACTAACTAACTAACTAACTAACTAACTAATTAACTAACTAACTAACTAACTAACTAACTAACTAACTAACTAACTAACTAACTAACTAACTAACTAACTAACTAACTAACTAACTGACTAACTAACTAACTAACTAACTAACTAACTAACTAACTGACTAACTGACTAACTAACTAGCTAACTAACTAACTGACTAACTCACTAACTAACTAACTAACTAGCTAACTAACTAACTGACTAACTAACTAACTAACTAGCTAACTAACTAACTGACTAACTAACTAACTAACTAGCTAACTAACTAACTAACTAACTAACTAACTAACTAACTAACTAACTAACTAACTAACTAACTCACTAACTAACTAACTAATTAACTGACTAACTAACTAACTAACTAACTAACTAACTAACTAACTAACTAACTAACTAACTAACTAACTAACTAACTAACTAACTAACTAACTAACTAATTAACTAACTAACTAACTAACTAACTAACTAACTAACTAACTAACTAACTAACTAACTAACTAACTAACTAACTAACTAACTAATTAACTAACTGACCAACTGACTCCTATACGCTCGCAACCAAACACCGCGATTGTATATATGATGCGCGGCTGTTGCGTCCTCAGTAGGAGCTTTTACAAACTGGTCATTCCTTCCTTCTCCGAAAGCGAAAATGTCAACTTGGCTACGAAATGCATCCGGCCATTCGCATCGCATAGCTTTGTGTACTTTTAATTTTTTAGTTAAACCAACAACCCGGTCTAAAATAGCCACAGCTCCCATATAAGCACGAGAATAGTATGTGGCCAGACTTCCCATTCGCTTGCTACACAAAAATGTAGCAGAATGTTACCTGGAGCAGGCTCGTTCGCGGCTCCTCCGTCTGGCTCATCAATTGAGGTGGAACCTGCAGAAATTCGAGGGGGGGGGGAAGGTTTAACTTTAGCAATAAAGTTTGGTAGCCAAGCAATACTAAAGAATTTTCCAAGCCAATTGAGCCTGGTAAGCAGCAATTTTATACTTGATGAGAGGTGAGTCAAGCCATTGTTGAAGACTTGCTTTCCATTGTCTATGGCCCAATGGGGTCTAGTGGGGTCTATTGGAGAAGCCATGCAGTTAAAGAATTGGCGCGCAATCAGTTCTTGGCCCAAGGCTGGCACAAGTGTGGAAGAAGATTGGACGCCCAAGTTCTTAACCTGAATGCTCCGTAGACCCACCTTTCAGTATTTTCTATATAAATCAACAGAAAAGAGTCATCAACGGTCATTCGACTTGTCAACTTAGCAAAACTGTTGTCTTTAGCCGCGTAAAAAAGCAACATTACAACCAAGTACTATAAGCAAATAGCTACATTATAACACGAGGACATGTGCAGAAGAGGCGCCTCCTTCTGCGCCAAGCAGAAAGCAATCGATCACGACAGGAAAGGCAGGAAGGGTTGACAGGTTCGGTCACGAAGAGGTGAGGGAGGGGACGAAGGACTTGCGCTTTAGTCACTGTATAGTAAGGCATCAATCAAGGGAGAGGAAGCGGCGTGTGGCAGCTTGGACACGGGACAGAGTTGGGCCATCCCAAGCAAGGATGCGAAGCTGAGAAGGCCTCGAGAGCTTAAGCGGAAGGGTGTTGGGGCTGCAAAGGTAGGGAAATACTATGAATGACAGGGCAGGAATCGCGCGGATTCAAGATGAGCTCACAGCTCACAGATGTTTTTTTCAGCGCAAGACAGACCTTTCTCAGGGATATAAAGGACATAAATGCACTTCCTCGATCCGATTCTGATATTCTGGCACTCTCTGTGGCATCCTTTGGTGTGCAAAACCGACCCATGCATTCTGACCTTTCCTGACGGTGCTCTTTCTGACACCCCCTCCTGACGGTGCTCTTTCTGACACTCCCTCCTGACGGTGCTCTTTCTGACACCGCCTCCTGACGGTTCTCTTTTTGACACTCCTTTCCTGACGGTGCTCTTTCTGACACCCCCTCCTGGCGGTGCTCTTTCTGACACCGCCTCCTGACGGTGCTCTTTCTGACACCCCCTCCTGACGGTTCTCTTTTTGACACTCCTTTCCTGACGGTGCTCTTTCTGACACCCCCTCCTGGCGGTGCTCTTTCTGACACCGCCTCCTGACGGTGCTCTTTCTGACACTCCCTCCTGACGGTGCTCTTTCTGACACCGCCTCCTGACGGTTTTCTTTTTGACACTCCTTTCCTGACGGTGCTCTTTCTGACACCCCCTCCTGACGGTGCTCTTTCTGACACCGCCTCCTGACGGTGCTCTTTCTGACACCCCCTCCTGACGGTGCTCTAGCCGACACTCCAATGCCGCGCTCAAGTTTACCTCGCCTCAGCCGCTCCCTTCGGCGACGCTTCTTCCTGGTTTTTCCGTCGCCCCCTTTGTCATCGTCGTCTTGTGGCAATCGAACGCCGACCAGCACAGCGGTTGGCCGACCGGCCGGGATTCGCCGATGACTGCTAACCTCGTCGGCCACTCTCTCGTCGCTGCTCAAACCGTAGCCGGCGTAGCGGCCCGAGTCCGGCACCGGCTCGTTTGACATTTTGTCGTCCTCAGTGACTTGTAAAGCAAATTCCTATGCTAGAATATTAAAGACTTAACTTCAGGCCTTGCTTTACTTTTTGGAGGAAAGTTTTAATAAAATATACTTTTGAATATTCTCTTAATTAAAATAAAATTGTTTAACTTAGTTCCATCTTTTTACCATAATTTTATTAAAAAACGAACTGTTGAATCACACAAAAATTTTCCAAATAAATGTAAATAAAATTTTATTCATCTATACCTACTTATTTTTATACATAGTTAGCACAAAGTAATATTTGTAAATGCATATACATATAATAACAGCATTTTAATAACTGTCCATTTAAAATGAAAGTAAAAATATCAATTTAATTGATGCTAAAAAATAAATTCCATTTTGATATAATATTATTTTCTCGGTACATATATATTTAAATATTCTAATTAAATTAGACCTATAATATTTTCATTAATACATATTGTAGCCTTAGAACAGTTCTAAATGTTATATAATTACATGCACCTAAATCTTGAAAATATGTACACATTATGTTTTTAATTAGAGCTGTAAATTTTTGCTATTATAAAGTAGCACTCTATAAAAAGTCAACACCAAAATAAGTTATTAATTATTTAGGTATTCTCTTAGACTTAGATGGAATGTACACAAATATTGATTAAACATAAAGCATAATTATTAAAAAAGTATTTTACGAGCTTCTACATGTAGAATTAAAACGTGATAATACAGGATAGAAGCGAGTATTTATAAAATTATAAAATCTACAATACGTGTGCGTCTTAATGCATGACACGCTGCGCAAGCTGAATTCTTACTAGCGTATTTCTAGCTTTTTAAAAAGTTCGAATCTCAGATGCGCGATATGTAGACATTATAACAAATTACAACTTTCTGCTAATAAAACCCGCTCACAAAAATTTAGAAAGATTGATTTTAACGCATTTTATTAAATCAGTTCGATGCTTTATCAATATTTTACAAAGCTACGAACATGTATTTGCATCATGCTCGTACCAGAGCGTTTTTTGCTACTATGGTAGTCACTTACGCTAGCTCACAACTCACAATTAATGTAATATTTCAAGCTTGTGAAAGCGACCCAGTAAAAATCTGTCTGGCGATAATCAATAATTCGCAGCATTCCTTTTTACTGCACATTGACTTGGAGGTTGCAAACAATTCTTACAACCTAAAGTTAGTAGTATTAAAGAAATGTATGTAGCTAAGACTTTTGTATCAGAGGAATTGAATTTTCAATTGATTCGATCATTAATGACCTTTTTAATGCATGCAAATAACGAATAAATACAGGAACACAACAAAATATCGGCATTAGTTATAAACTTCACAGAAGGGCAACAGAACTACCAAAACTATGCTTGTACTTTAACAAGTTCGAAAGTATATTTTTATTAGCAAAAAAACAGCGATTGATATTCAAGTTTGTAAATATTTATCAAAGCAGGTTTAAAAATAAATGACTTATTTAATAAATGACAAAAGCTACTGCAAGAGTGTGGGAAAAGCTGGAAGGCTAAGAGGTTAAAGAAGCTTAAAGGCAAAAAACAGGTTCAATCCAAACAAACATGCAAAATTCTAAAAAGTATGCGGTTCATGCAAAAAATTAACAAATACAAAATGTTTGCAAATACGATTGACATTAAAAATAGTATAAATAAATTGGTCCACGAGCAATATCTAATGTCATATTAGGTGACAAGACAAAAATTTTTATTTGCATTGATAATATAGTGAAGCAGCTTTAACATAATAGTTAGTCAAAAACGCATTGAACTTAGCACTGGCCAATTTGTCAACTTTATGAGTGCAGACACGAGCGTGAATACAGATAAGGTACAAGCAAAGGCAACAAGCACTTAGAATAATACTGCTTCGAAAATTTCAATCAAATTAGTCTAGCATGCGATCAATGCAATAATAATTTGCATACAAGTACATTAAAGCTTTGTTTCAAAGGGAAGTTTCAAACTCGACTTCCATTTTAGTTTAGTCGTTAAGTTAGTTAAGAGCAAATAAGGCCTGACATAAGACATGCCAAGAGCACTCCGCCCTCTTTAAAACATCTCTTAAAAATCCACACGGGTTGCGCAACAGTCCGCACATTCAAACAGGCAACTCAGGCTTCAGACACGAACCCCCCATCGAGCACGCCTGGGACTTGGGTAAAGCGAAGTCAGAAGTCTTCAACCAATCAAATCTATTCATTGGAGTCCAGACTGCAAGGCCGGCGAAACTCTTGATCCCGCTCGTGGAACCACTTGTTCATGACCCACTTGGAGCCATGCAGCACGGGGCAGGCCGCGTGTCTGGTGAGCATCTCACCTTCGCCACTGCGTTTCAGGTTAAACCAGAACGCTGCAGAGCCTCTCGTAGGCAGCAGGCGGACACCCAAATCGGTGAACACGGTGGCTCCACCAGCTGGCACATCCGACAGGTAATAGAGCAGAGTTGCTATGCGGTTTCCCTGGGCCCGTTCGAACGAGTTCACCTCGCGTCTGTGCGCGAAATCGTAATGCGGCTCGTAGTGGCCGCCCAGGCCGTAGTTAACCACCTGTAAAAATAGGTTGGACTCGGAGTAAATGCTTTTGTTTAATTGTTTTGTGCAAACTAATGGTGGTCCCTTCAAAACTAGTAGAGGACTTTAAAGTGGTCCTTTTCAGCTGAAGGACCCAAAAGTGGTTTTTAAGGTTAGAGGCCCAGAAGTGGTCTTTTCAACTAGAGGACCTAAAATTAGACATTTTAGCTGATGATCTAAAAGTGGTACTTTTATTTATCATTAGAGGTCCTAAAACTGGTCCTTTTAGATAGAGGTCCTAAAAATGGTCCTTTTAGATAGAGGTCCTAAAACTCGTCCTTTTAGATAGAGGTCCTAAAACTCGTCCTTTTAGATAAAGGTTCTAAAACTGGTCCTTTTAGATAGAGGTCCTAAAACTGGTCCTTTTAGATAGAGGTCTTAAAACTGGTCCTTTTAGATAGAGGTCCTAAAACTGGTCCTTTTAGATAGAGGTCCTAAAACTGGTCCTTTTAGATAGAGGTTCTAAAACTGGTTCTTTTAGATAGAGGTTCTAAAACTGGTCCTTTTAGATAGAGGTCCTAAAACTGGTCCTTTTAGATAGAGGTCCTAAAACTGGTCCTTTTAGATAGAGGTCCTAAAACTGGTCCTTTTAGATAGAGGTCCTAAAACTGGTCCTTTTAGATAGAGGTCCTAAAACTGGTCCTTTAAGATAGAGGTCCTAAAACTGGTCCTTTTAGATAGAGGTCCTAAAACTGGTCCTTTTAGATAGAGGTCCTAAAACTGGTCCTTTTAGATAGAGGTCCTAAAACTGGTCCTTTTAGATAGAGGTCCTAAAACTGGTCCTTTTAGATAGAGGTTCTTAAAGTGGCTCTTTTAGCGACGAAATCAAGGGGCCGCTTTCTACAGATCATTCTACGTACCAAACAGTATATTCTTTACAAAGAACCGTCACAGACAGACAACTCCAACCTGCAATTCCTCGGCAGACGCCACACTCAGTCCAGTCAGCAGCTCGATGCGCCGATCCAGATTTTCAATAGCCGGGTGCAGAACGGATTGCAGCCAGGCGCTTTTGCTGATCCGATAACGGGCAGTCACCAGGCGGCCAGTTGCGGGGTCCTGCACGGTGGCTCGGCGCAGCCGGGGCTCCGCCAGCTGACGAATAGTGGCCGTCTCCGCTGTCCCGATGATGCCATGCCATAACACTATGAGGGGCCGCCAGTGCGCAATCTGGAGATCCATTTTATTTGGTTGCTTTTCTAAGAAAACTTGGTTCAAATAGTCGGAAAAGGATCCCCAGATTCCTGATCCCGAGTGAATCATCTCAACTTAACAATCCCAATAAATCATCTCAGAAATCAAAACTTTAACAATCATGGATTCTAATTGGACCCAGATTCCAAATCCCAAATGATCCCCAGATTCCAAATCCGAACTGATCCCAGATTCTAAAATCCCAAATGATCCCAAATTCTAAAATCCCAAATGATCCGAGATTCCTAAATCCTAACTGATCCCAGATTCCAAAATCCCAAATGATCCGAGATTCCTAAATTCTAACTGATCCCAGATTCCAAAATCCCAAATGATCCGAGATTCCTAAATCCTAACTGATCCCAGATTCCAAAATCCCAACTGATCTCAGACTACAAAATCCCAATGATCCCAGATTCCAAAATCCCAACTGATCTCAGACTACAAAATCCCAACTGATCCCAGATTCCAAAATCCCAACTGATCTCAGACTACAAAATCCCAATGATCCCAGATTCAAAAATCCCAACCAATCCCAGATTTTAAAACCCATTGATCCTGGATTCCACTGTTGCTGTCAAAGCTTAGAAATGTAACAATAATCTTTTCGAGAATAGTTATCAATAAGACTACAAACAAACAAAAACCCTGACCTCTTCCTTAACCGGAGCCAAATAGAAATAGGCATGCGGCCGATGGTACCGACACACCAGCGGCTTATTGGAAGCCACCGATTCGAAGTCACCAGGCAGCAGTTGGCCTCGGCACAGCCGTTTGTAGCGCTGGAACTCGGCGCTGGCGTACCAGCCCTCCCGGTGCGGCGCATTGTGCCGGATGGCCTCCTCGTCCTCGGCTGACCCTGTGTCGCCTTTGCGGCGTGGCCCACCAGCGGCCAGCTCGTTGGCCAATTGCCGTTCGAAATGCGCCCGATTGTTGAGCGCCCGTTCGTGACCGGGCTCTAGCACTAGCAACTCGTTGGTCAGCGCCAGCGCCTCCTGTAGGTGGCCTTGCTGTAGACAGTAAATTTTAAAAAAAGGTAAAAGGCAGGAGTAACTATCTATAGTTTATAATACAAACATGCTTCGTCAGCTTAGTAGCATAAATTAGCGTGTTGATACCTTGTAGAGAACATACGCCAAGTAGTCCAAAATCCTGCTGCGCTTAAGGCCCTGGCTGCTAATAGTTCGATCACCCATTTGGCCAAGGGCCACAGAGAACCAGTCTTTGGCATGGTATAGATCTCCTTTGGTGTACGCAAAGAGTGCAATGGCAAAGCACTCATCCGCTAAAATGCAGTAGAAATATATTTTATTGATGTATAACTTTAGCAAAAACTGAAATAAAAGGAACATCCGATTTTATTCACTTAAAACGTTATATATAACTTTACTTAAAATAAATGATAATTTATAGAAATGAAAGCTTATAGCTTTGGCATAGCAAAAATATTTTTGGGGGGTGGGCAATACCTTATAGTGATAAAACAATGCAAAAACTTAATGGAAAAATAGTAAAAAAGTTCAATTTTATAGACCTAGACACCCAACTCTAATACTCCTACTCTTCCTTAGCTATGTGAGAAAGCTTCATATATAATAATGTTCAGCAAATTTGATTTCCTGCCAAAAGCTCTGAAAAATTTGTTTGAATGCAAAAAAAACAATTGTTTTATTATGCGCTATTTTGTTAAACTGTAAAAGAATCAATTGGAAAACATCCCAAAATGATATAGATATACAGGAGCTAAAGAAGAAAGTTGTAACCTTAACTTTTTTCAACCTGTTTTGCTCTTACAAACAATTATAGTGCTCACTTAAGTTATTTTGAGAAGTAGTTTTTGCCAATTATGCATGGCAGTGTTTGCTACTAGAGTAATGGTTGCAGACCAAGAGTGTTCAAGTTGCATTGCCCAATGCCAGGTATAAAGTGGATGAGTCCCTAGGAATTAAAGCATGTTGCAAAGTGAGAGTGAAAGTTGCATTGCCCAATGCTAGGTATAGAGATAGATGAGTCCCTAGGAATTAAAGCATGTTGCAAAGTGAAAGTGAAAGTTGCATTGACCAATGCTAGGTATAGAGATAGATAAGTCCCTATGAATTAAAGCATGTTGCAGAGTGAGAGTGAAAGTTGCATTGACCAATGCTAGGTATAGAGATAGATAAATCCCTATGAATTAAAGCATGTTGCAGAGTGAGAGTGAAAGTTGCATTGCCCAATGCTAGGTATAGAGATAGATGAGTCCCTAGGAATTAAAGCATGTTGCAGAGTGAGAGTGAAAGTTGCATTGCCCAATGCTACCAGCAGGTATAGAGATAGATAAGTCCCTAGGAATTAAAGCATGTTGCAGAGTGAGAGTGAAAGTTGCATTTCCCGATGCTAGGTATAGAGATAGATAAGTCCCTAGGAATTAAAGCATGTTGCAGAGTGAGAGTGAAAGTTGCATTGACCAATGCTAGGTATAGAGATAGATAAGTCCCTAGGAATTAAAGCATGTTGCTAGTCTGAAGTGTAATGAACCAGTGAGTCCTGATAGATAGTAAATCCATGAAGGAAGCTGGAAAACCCTCAATCACTGGTAACACCACTTTGGACTTGTTAGGATTAATAATAGTCAACAATGTCTTGCCACTTGGGCACTGAAGCCACCAAGGGCACCTTGTACTGATGATAAACTCACATAGTTTAATAATAGTAAGCATCAAGGACATTAGCAATAAATAAAATAAGGACTTTGAAACACTAGCTAAACTCCATGAGACTCCATGCTACAGTAGACTGTTCGAGGTTGCACATTGTCCCATTGTCAAAGAATATCCAACAGGTGAATTGGCTTTGACCTGAGAATATGCCAAACGTCTTCTATGTGCTAAATAAATTCAAAGATGCCATTAGTCATTTGTATCAATAGTTTGCTTTATATAAATTCAATGGATTCAATGCAGCACTTGTTTGGAGTGAAAGCAACCAATAGCATTGTCTTTGCATTATTAATAGAGCACTTGACAATATAAAATCAATTAGCTCCTTGGCCAAGCCAGCACTTATTGTTTTGCTTTGTGTCAATATTTTTCAGGTATACCCATGTCTTATCTTTTACCATATACTTGTTGCAATTGATATTAGTAGTATTGTTCTCCTTGGAAAAAGCAAGTGGAACCCAGATAGCAAAAACATTTTGAAGGGGAAATCCTCAGTCAAAATTTCATGCATTGTTATTCCAACTACCACAAAAAAAATGAAACAGCACAATAGGTCTCATTCCCATATACTAAAAATGGTCTGTTGATATGTGTATGATCGTTTATTTCTATTGTCCTTATTGACTATAGTTGGCCAGTCCAAGGAGCTGAGACACTAGGCATACATGCCCAATCTCAAAATTTCACCTGTTTGGTGCAATTTAGTTTTGTCCAGATTTGCAACTTAGTTCCTCCCAATTGCAACTTAGTTCCCCTGATTACAACTTAATTTTCACTTTTTATATGACTTTTCTTGCCTTGCCTTTTTTCTCTTTCTCTCTCCTCTTTCTTTTTCTTTCTTCTTCTTCCTTTCTTTTCCTTTCTTTTCTTTAGTCCTCCAATTTTTTTATTTTTTGCATTTTCATTTTTGCAACTTACATTGGCCAGTGGCCATTTCCAGTGTTGGGCAAGTTACTCAAAAAAAGTAACTTGCGTTACTGTAACTTAAGTTACCAATTTTTAAAAAGTAACTTACATTAGCCTAGTAACTTTAGACAAAAACCTAGTACTTTTAGGTTACTATCCATTACTCACTTCCATTACCCATGCTCTTAACAAAAATTTTCAGCTTTTTTCACATTGTTGTTACTGAAATTTGCCATTGGGCATTGGGATTAACCAATTAACAGACAGAGACAGGAATTGGCAACACAATGTGAGGCAAGTAGAAGGACCAATTGGCAATGGCAATCAATAATTAAAATTATAAATGATAAAATAAACAAATATCAATAATTCAATAGAGTAAAATAAATAGAACTGTATAAAATGGTGTAGTGTACTGCAGTGCCAGTGGAGGGACTTGTGGAGGCTACAGATGAATTTCTTTCTTTGGTTGTTTGTTTGAATTAAACTTGAAAATTTTTAGTAACGAAAATGAAAGGCAAAAATATTTTACTGAAATTAACAAAGTAAAACATGTTTCAAGTATTTCTTCATTAATTAAGCGCAATACCATATGATACTATTCACTTAATTTTGAATTTAGGAATGAAAAATGCAAAAATATGTTACAACCAGCATATTAGCTAAGCATTTAAGTTTTAAATTTAAATATTGTGATTGTTGCAGTAACTGTAACAGCTGGTCCGAAATCAGAGTGCCTCTAAATTCCTCTGCCTCTGTCTGCCAATCATCCCAGAAACAATACTCCCCAAAGTTTGTTAATCTTTTAATCTCTCTGTTGAGAAAGCGAAATCTGCCTTTGCTGAGCTACAGCTTAATCTGTCTAACTGAATAACTAACTAACTAACTAACTAACTAACTAACTAACTAACTAACTAACTGACTAACTAACTAACTAACTGACCAACTGACTCCCATACGCTCGCAACCAAACACCGCTATTGTATATGATGCGCGGCTGTTGCGTCTTCAGTAGGAGCTTTTACAAACTGGTCATTCCTTCCTTCTCCGAAAGCGAAAATGTCAACGGAATGGCTACGAAATGCATCCGGCCATTCGCATCGCATAGCTTTGTGTACTTTTAATTTTTTAGTTAAACCAACAACACGGTCTAAAATAGCCACAGCTCCCATAAAAGCACGAGAATAGTATGTGGCCAGACTTCCCATTCGCTTGCTACACAAAAATGTAGCAGAATATTACCTGGAGCAGGCTCGTTCACGGCTCCTCCGTCTGGCTCATCAATTGAGGTGGAACCTGCAGAAATTCGAGGGGGGGGGGGAAGGTTTAACTTTAGCAATGAAGTTTGGTAGCCAAGCACTACTAAAGAATTTTCCAAGCCAATTGAGCCTGGAAAGCAGCAAGTTTATACTTGATGAGAGGTGAATCAAGCCATTGTTGAAGACTTGCTTTCCATTGTCTATGGCCCAAGTGGGGTCTATTGGAGAAGCCAGTTAGAGAATTGTGGCGCGCAATCAGCCCTTGGCCCAAGGCTGGCACAAGTGTGGAAGAAGATTGGACGCCCAAGTTCTTAACCTGGATGCTCCGTAGACCCACCTTTCAGTATTTTCTATATAAATCAACAGAAAAGAGTCATCAACGGTCATTTGCCTTGTCAACTTAGCAAAACTGTTGTCTTTAGCCGCGTAAAAAAGCAACATTACAACCAAGTACTATAAGCAAATAGCTACATTATAACACGAGGACATGTGCAGAAGAGGCGCCTCCTGGGCCAAGCAGAAAGCAATCGATCACGACAGGAAAGGCCGGAAGGGTTGACGGGTTCGGTCGCGAAGAGGTGAGGGAGGGGGCGAAGGACTTGCGCTTTAGTCACTCTATAGTAAGGCATCAATCAAGGGAGGGGAAGCGGCGTGTGGCAGCTTGGACACGAGACACGGGACAGAGTTGGGCCATCCCAACTCGAGAAGGCCTCGAGAGCTTAAGCGGAAGGGTGTTGGGGCTGCAAAGGTAGGGAAATACTATGAATGACAGGGCAGGAATCGCGGGATTCAAGATGAGCTCACAGCTCACAGATGTTTTTTTCAGCGCAAGACAGACCTTTCTCAGGGATATAAAGGACATAAATACACTTCCTCGATCCGATTCTGATATTCTGGCACTCTCTGTGGCATCCTTCGGTGCGCAAAACCGACCCATGCATTCTGACCTTTCCTGACGGTGCTCTTTCTGACACCCCCTCCTGACGGTGCTCTTTCTGACACCCCCTCCTGACGGTGCTCTTTCTGACACTCCCTCCTGACGGTGCTCTTTCTGACACCCCCTCCTGACGGTGCTCTTTCTGACACCCCCTCCTGACGGTGCTCTTTCTGACACCCCCTCCTGACGGTGCTCTTTCTGACGTCCCCTCCTGACGGTGCTCTAGTCGACACTCGAATGCCGCGCTCAAGTTTACCTCGCCTCAGCCGCTCCCTTCGGCGACGCTTCTTCCTGGTTTTTCCGTCGCCCCCTTTGTCATCGTCGTCTTGTGGCAATCGAACGCCGACCAGCACAGCGGTTGGCCGACCGGCCGGGATTCGCCGATGACTGCTAACCTCGTCGGCCACTCTCTCGTCGCTGCTCAAACCGTAGCCGGCGTAGCGGCCCGAGTCCGGCACCGGCTCGTTTGACATTTTGTCGTCCTCAGTGACTTGTAAAGCAAATTCTTATGCTAGAATATTAAAGACTTAACTTCAGGCCTTGCTTTACTTTTTGGAGGAAAGTTTTAATAAAATATACTTTTAAATACTCTCTTATTTAAAATAAAATTGTTTAACTTAGTTCCATCTTTTTACCATAATTTTATTAAAAAACGAACTGTTGAATCACACAAAAATTTTCCAAATAAATGTAAATAAAATTTTATTCATCTATACCTACTTATTTTTATACATACTTAGCACAAAGTAATATTTGTAAATGCATATACATATAATAACAGCATTTTAATACCTGTCCATTTAAAATGAAAGTAAAAGTATCAATTTAATTGATGCTAGAAAATAAATTCCATTTTGATATAATATTATTTTTTCGGTACATATATCTTTAAATATTCTAATTAAATTAGACCTATAATATTTTCATTAATTCATATTGTAGCCTTAGAACAGTTCTAAATATTATATAATTACATGCACCTAAATCTTGAAAATATGTACACATTATGTTTTTAATTAGAGCTGTAAATTTTTGCTATTATAAAGTAGCACTCTATAGAAAGTCAACACCAAAATAAGTTATTAATTATTTAGGTATTCTCTTAGATGGAATGTACGCAAATATTGATTAAACATAAAGCATATTTATTAAAAAAGTATTTTACAAGCTTCTACATGTAGAATTAAAACGTGATGGCACAGGATAGAAGCGAGTATTTATAAAATTATAAAATCTACAATACGTGTGCGTCTTAATGCATGACACGCTGCGCAAGCTGAATTATTACTAGCGTATTTCTAGCTTTTTAAAAAGTTCGAATCTCAGATGCGCGATATGTAGACATTATAACAAATTACAACTTTCTGCTAATAAAACCCGCTCACAAAAATTTAGAAAGATTGATTTTAACGCATTTTATTAAATCATTTCGATGCTTTATCAATATTTCACAAAGCTACGAACATGTATTTGAATCATGCTCGTACCAGAGCGTTTTTTGCTACATGGTAGCTCACAACTCACAATTAATGTAATATTTCAAGCTTGTGAAAGCGACCCAGTAAAAATCTGTCTGGCGATAATCAATAATTCGCAGCATTCCTTTTTACTGCACATTGACTTGGAGGTTGCAAACAATTCTTACAACCTAAAGTTAGTAGTTATTAAAGAAATGTATGTAGCTAAGACTTTTGTATCAGAGGAATTGAATTTTCAATTGATTCGATCATTAATGACCTTTTTAATGCATGCAAATAACGAATAAATACAGGAACACAACAAAATATCGGCATTAGTTATAAACTTCACAGAAGGGCAACAGAACTACCAAAACTATGCTTGTACTTTAACAAGTTCGAAAGTATATTTTTATTAGCAAAAAAACAGCGATTGATATTCAAGTTTGTAAATATTTATCAAAGCAGGTTTAAAAATAAATGACTTATTTAATAAATAACAAAAGCTACTGCAAGAGTGTGGGCAAAGCTGGAAGGCTAAGAGGTTAAAGAAGCTTAAAGGCAAAAAACAGGTTCAATCCAAACAAACATGCAAAATTCTAAAAAGTATGCGGTTCATGCAAAAAATTAACAAATACAAAATGTTTGCAAATACGATTGACATTAAAAATAGTATAAATAAATTGGTCCACGAGCAATATCTAATATCATATTAGGTGACAAGACAAAAATTTTTATTTGCATTTATAATACTGTATAGTGAAGCAGCTTTAATATAATAGTCAAAAACGCATTGAACTTAGCACTGGCCAACTTGTCAACTTTATGAGTGCAGACACGAGCGTAAATACAGATAAGGTACAAGCAAAGGCAACAAGCACTTAGAATAATACTGCTTCGAAAATTTCAATCAAATTAGTCTAGCATGCGATCACTGCAATAATAATTTGCATACAAGTACATTAAAGCTTTGTTTTAAAGGGAAGTTTCAAACTCGACTTCCATTTTAGTTTAGCCGTTAAGTTAGTTAAGAGCAAATAAGGCCTGACATAAGACATGCCAAGAGCACTCCGCCCTCTTTAAAACATCTCTTAAAAATCCACACGGGTTGCGCAACAGTTCGCACATTCAAACAGGCAACTCAGGCTTCAGACACGAACCCCCCATCGAGCACGCCTGGGACTTGGGTAAAGCGAAGTCAGAAGTCTTCAACCAATCAAATCTATTCATTGGAGTCCAGACTGCAAGGCCGGCGAAACTCTTGATCCCGCTCGTGGAACCACTTGTTCATGACCCACTTGGAGCCATGCAGCACGGGGCAGGCCGCGTGTCTGGTGAGCATCTCACCTTCGCCACTGCGTTTCAGGTTAAACCAGAACGCTGCAGAGCCTCTCGTAGGCAGCAGGCGGACACCCAAATCGGTGAACACGGTGGCTCCACCAGCTGGCACATCCGACAGGTAATAGAGCAGAGTTGCTATGCGGTTTCCCTGGGCCCGTTCGAACGAGTTCACCTCGCGTCTGTGCGCGAAATCGTAATGCGGCTCGTAGTGGCCGCCCAGGCCGTAGTTAACCACCTGTAAAAATAGGTTGGACTCGGAGTAAATGCTTTTGTTTAATTGTTTTGTGCAAACTAATGGTGGTCCCTTCAAAACTAGTAGAGGACTTTAAAGTGGTCCTTTTCAGCTGAAGGACCCAAAAGTGGTTTTTAAGGTTAGAGGCCCAGAAGTGGTCTTTTCAACTAGAGGACCTAAAATTAGACATTTTAGCTGATGATCTAAAAGTGGTACTTTTATTTATCATTAGAGGTCCTAAAACTGGTCCTTTTAGATAGAGGTCCTAAAACTGGTCCTTTTAGATAGAGGTCCTAAAACTCGTCCTTTTAGATAGAGGTCCTAAAACTGGTCCTTTTAGATAAAGGTTCTAAAACTGGTCCTTTTAGATAGAGGTCCTAAAACTGGTCCTTTTAGATAGAGGTCTTAAAACTGGTCCTTTTAGATAGAGGTCCTAAAACTGGTCCTTTTAGATAGAGGTCCTAAAACTGGTCCTTTTAGATAGAGGTTCTAAAACTGGTTCTTTTAGATAGAGGTTCTAAAACTGGTCCTTTTAGATAGAGGTCCTAAAACTGGTCCTTTTAGATAGAGGTCCTAAAACTGGTCCTTTTAGATAGAGGTCCTAAAACTGGTCCTTTTAGATAGAGGTCCTAAAACTGGTCCTTTTAGATAGAGGTCCTAAAACTGGTCCTTTTAGATAGAGGTCCTAAAACTGGTCCTTTAAGATAGAGGTCCTAAAACTGGTCCTTTTAGATAGAGGTCCTAAAACTGGTCCTTTTAGATAGAGGTCCTAAAACTGGTCCTTTTAGATAGAGGTCCTAAAACTGGTCCTTTTAGATAGAGGTCCTAAAACTGGTCCTTTTAGATAGAGGTTCTTAAAGTGGCTCTTTTAGCGACGAAATCAAGGGGCCGCTTTCTACAGATCATTCTACGTACCAAACAGTATATTCTTTACAAAGAACCGTCACAGACAGACAACTCCAACCTGCAATTCCTCGGCAGACGCCACACTCAGTCCAGTCAGCAGCTCGATGCGCCGATCCAGATTTTCAATAGCCGGGTGCAGAACGGATTGCAGCCAGGCGCTTTTGCTGATCCGATAACGGGCAGTCACCAGGCGGCCAGTTGCGGGGTCCTGCACGGTGGCTCGGCGCAGCCGGGGCTCCGCCAGCTGACGAATAGTGGCCGTCTCCGCTGTCCCGATGATGCCATGCCATAACACTATGAGGGGCCGCCAGTGCGCAATCTGGAGATCCATTTTATTTGGTTGCTTTTCTAAGAAAACTTGGTTCAAATAGTCGGAAAAGGATCCCCAGATTCCTGATCCCGAGTGAATCATCTCAACTTAACAATCCCAATAAATCATCTCAGAAATCAAAACTTTAACAATCATGGATTCTAATTGGACCCAGATTCCAAATCCCAAATGATCCCCAGATTCCAAATCCGAACTGATCCCAGATTCTAAAATCCCAAATGATCCCAAATTCTAAAATCCCAAATGATCCGAGATTCCTAAATCCTAACTGATCCCAGATTCCAAAATCCCAAATGATCCGAGATTCCTAAATTCTAACTGATCCCAGATTCCAAAATCCCAAATGATCCGAGATTCCTAAATCCTAACTGATCCCAGATTCCAAAATCCTAATTGATCCCACATTCCAAAATCCCAACTGATCCCAGATTCCAAAATCCCAACTGATCTCAGACTACAAAATCCCAATGATCCCAGATTCCAAAATCCCAACTGATCTCAGACTACAAAATCCCAACTGATCCCAGATTCCAAAATCCCAACTGATCTCAGACTACAAAATCCCAATGATCCCAGATTCAAAAATCCCAACCAATCCCAGATTTTAAAACCCATTGATCCTGGATTCCACTGTTGCTGTCAAAGCTTAGAAATGTAACAATAATCTTTTCGAGAATAGTTATCAATAAGACTACAAACAAACAAAAACCCTGACCTCTTCCTTAACCGGAGCCAAATAGAAATAGGCATGCGGCCGATGGTACCGACACACCAGCGGCTTATTGGAAGCCACCGATTCGAAGTCACCAGGCAGCAGTTGGCCTCGGCACAGCCGTTTGTAGCGCTGGAACTCGGCGCTGGCGTACCAGCCCTCCCGGTGCGGCGCATTGTGCCGGATGGCCTCCTCGTCCTCGGCTGACCCTGTGTCGCCTTTGCGGCGTGGCCCACCAGCGGCCAGCTCGTTGGCCAATTGCCGTTCGAAATGCGCCCGATTGTTGAGCGCCCGTTCGTGACCGGGCTCTAGCACTAGCAACTCGTTGGTCAGCGCCAGCGCCTCCTGTAGGTGGCCTTGCTGTAGACAGTAAATTTTAAAAAAAGGTAAAAGGCAGGAGTAACTATCTATAGTTTATAATACAAACATGCTTCGTCAGCTTAGTAGCATAAATTAGCGTGTTGATACCTTGTAGAGAACATACGCCAAGTAGTCCAAAATCCTGCTGCGCTTAAGGCCCTGGCTGCTAATAGTTCGATCACCCATTTGGCCAAGGGCCACAGAGAACCAGTCTTTGGCATGGTATAGATCTCCTTTGGTGTACGCAAAGAGTGCAATGGCAAAGCACTCATCCGCTAAAATGCAGTAGAAATATATTTTATTGATGTATAACTTTAGCAAAAACAGAAATAAAAGGAACATCCGATTTTATTCACTTAAAACGTTATATATAACTTTACTTAAAATAAATGATAATTTATAGAAATGAAAGCTTATAGCTTTGGCATAGCAAAAATATTTTTGGGGGGTGGGCAATACCTTATAGTGATAAAACAATGCAAAAACTTAATGGAAAAATAGTAAAAGAGTTCAATTTTATAGACCTAGACACCCAACTCTAATACTCCTACTCTTCCTTAGCTATGTGAGATAGCTTCACATATAATAATGTTCAGCAAATTTGATTTCCTGCCAAAAGCTCTGAAAAATTTGTTTGAATGCAAAAAACAATTGTTTTATTATGCGCTATTTTGTTAAACTGTAAAAGAATCAATTGGAAAACATCCCAAAATGATGTAGATATACAGGAGCTAAAGAAGAAAGTTGTAACCTTAACTTTTTTCAACCTGTTTTGCTCTTACAAACAATTATAGTGCTCACTTTTTGAGAAGTAGTTTTTGCCAATTAAGCATGGCAATGTTTGCTACTAGAGTAATGGTTGCAGACCAAGAGTGTTCAAGTTGCATTGCCCAATGCCAGGTATAAAGTGGATGAGTCCCTAGGAATTAAAGCATGTTGCAAAGTGAGAGTGAAAGTTGCATTGCCCAATGCTAGGTATAGAGATAGATGAGTCCCTAGGAATTAAAGCATGTTGCAGAGTGAGAGTGAAAGTTGCATTGACCAATGCTAGGTATAGAGATAGATAAGTCCCTAGGAATTAAAGCATGTTGCTAGTCTGAAGTGTAATGAACCAGTGAGTCCTGATAGATAGTAAATCCATGAAGGAAGCTGGAAAACCCTCAATCACTGGTAACACCACTTTGGACTTGTTAGGATTAATAATAGTCAACAATGTCTTGCCACTTGGGCACTGAAGCCACCAAGGGCACCTTGTACTGATGATAAACTCACATAGTTTAATAATAGTAAGCATCAAGGACATTAGCAATAAATAAAATAAGGACTTTGAAACACTAGCTAAACTCCATGAGACTCCATGCTACAGTAGACTGTTCGAGGTTGCACATTGTCCCATTGTCAAAGAATATCCAACAGGTGAATTGGCTTTGACCTGAGAATATGCCAAACGTCTTCTATGTGCTAAATAAATTCAAAGATGCCATTAGTCATTTGTATCAATAGTTTGCTTTATATAAATTCAATGGATTCAATGCAGCACTTGTTTGGAGTGAAAGCAACCAATAGCATTGTCTTTGCATTATTAATAGAGCACTTGACAATATAAAATCAATTAGCTCCTTGGCCAAGCCAGCACTTATTGTTTTGCTTTGTGTCAATATTTTTCAGGTATACCCATGTCTTATCTTTTACCATATACTTGTTGCAATTGATATTAGTAGTATTGTTCTCCTTGGAAAAAGCAAGTGGAACCCAGATAGCAAAAACATTTTGAAGGGGAAATCCTCAGTCAAAATTTCATGCATTGTTATTCCAACTACCACAAAAAAAATGAAACAGCACAATAGGTCTCATTCCCATATACTAAAAATGGTCTGTTGATATGTGTATGATCGTTTATTTCTATTGTCCTTATTGACTATAGTTGGCCAGTCCAAGGAGCTGAGACACTAGGCATACATGCCCAATCTCAAAATTTCACCTGTTTGGTGCAATTTAGTTTTGTCCAGATTTGCAACTTAGTTCCTCCCAATTGCAACTTAGTTCCCCTGATTACAACTTAATTTTCACTTTTTATATGACTTTTCTTGCCTTGCCTTTTTTCTCTTTCTCTCTCCTCTTTCTTTTTTCTTTCTTCTTCTTCCTTTCTTTTCCTTTCTTTTCTTTAGTCCTCCAATTTTTTTATTTTTTGCATTTTCATTTTTGCAACTTACATTGGCCAGTGGCCATTTCCAGTGTTGGGCAAGTTACTCAAAAAAAGTAACTTGCGTTACTGTAACTTAAGTTACCAATTTTTAAAAAGTAACTTACATTAGCCTAGTAACTTTAGACAAAAACCTAGTACTTTTAGGTTACTATCCATTACTCACTTCCATTACCCATGCTCTTAACAAAAATTTTCAGCTTTTTTCACATTGTTGTTACTGAAATTTGCCATTGGGCATTGGGATTAACCAATTAACAGACAGAGACAGGAATTGGCAACACAATGTGAGGCAAGTAGAAGGACCAATTGGCAATGGCAATCAATAATTAAAATTATAAATGATAAAATAAACAAATATCAATAATTCAATAGAGTAAAATAAATAGAACTGTATAAAATGGTGTAGTGTACTGCAGTGCCAGTGGAGGGACTTGTGGAGGCTACAGATGAATTTCTTTCTTTGGTTGTTTGTTTGAATTAAACTTGAAAATTTTTAGTAACGAAAATGAAAGGCAAAAATATTTTACTGAAATTAACAAAGTAAAACATGTTTCAAGTATTTCTTCATTAATTAAGCGCAATACCATATGATACTATTCACTTAATTTTGAATTTAGGAATGAAAAATGCAAAAATATGTTACAACCAGCATATTAGCTAAGCATTTAAGTTTTAAATTTAAATATTGTGATTGTTGCAGTAACTGTAACAGACTTCCAAAATTTGAGTAACTTACGGTTACTCCCAGTGCTGCCACTCTATATAGTAAAAAAATTAATGCACAAGGGAAAAAACGCATTCTAAAATGATGATTGTTTTTACCTCCTGTCACTAAAAGATATTTGAACGTAGAAATTTTTAACCCTAAATTCGAATTTTATATTTAATTTTTTTCCTTGATTCCAGATAGGCAACACAACAAACAAAACACACAACACAGTGCAGCAGAATAATGAACTGTAAAAAATAGCTGTAATGAATTGACTTAAATAAAAATTTGATTGCTAAAAAGTTGCTTGTACTTAAAGAACAATGTGAAAGTTTATCTGTCATAGACAGTCAGATCAATTTATTGTACTACATTGTCAATGGTCACAGGGCTTCTTGCTGGTGGAAGCTTCTCCATTGGCATCGGCGATGGATTATTGGTCCACATTGGCTTGACTAGAGGACTTGTGCTTCGTAGCTACGCCTCCATCAAAAGCACATTGGTCTAGCATTTGGCGGTTTTTTTCCACAACCATTTTGGCTTTCCGGGCAGCCTCCCGCTCACGCTGCGCTTGCTTTAGGTGCTCAGCGACCTTCTGCAGCGCCAACTCTGCTTTGGTGACCTTTCGATTGGCTTCCTGCTCAAGGTCATGAGCAGCTTTCTCTCGCTGGCGAATCTTTGTTGCTTGCTCTAGGCGCTGCATTTCGCACTTTGCTGTCTCAGCATCCTTGGCCGCTTGCGCTGCAGCAGCCACCTGAGCCTTTTCAAGCTACTAAGAAAAAGCCTTACGCTTTTTCTTTTCTGCCTGGTGGGCAAAATACTTGGCTCGTGCTTTGATCCCGAGATCAATCAGGTTCCGACTGATGTTCGCATAGATGCACAGTTGCTGAGTTGAACAAAGGAAGCTACAAACTCGAAGATGAGCTAGACGAGTGGTGTCAGCCATTGTGTTTCGCTTTGAATTATCATCGATGTCACTTGACTTCCCTATAGCACATTCTGGATCGGCATTGGCGTGGAAGAAGGTCATGACTGCTTGCGCTAACTTAGTCATCAAGGGGAACACTAGCTTGTCAAAGATGTTCTTATTATTGGCGACCTGATGCCAGAAAAGTGCTGGTGCTGGGTAGCTTTCGACAAGATGCCCTTGAAGATGCAGCTGCTGAACTTCTTGACGAAGAGAGTCAAGTTCCTTCTGGCATATTACTGTTGGCAGCTGCTTGGCCAGCGCAACAACAAGGTCAGGACTCTCTTTGTCAAGCAGTTTGCCTGGATTGAGAACTTGGTGTCGTAGAATGAACTTCCTAAATGGAAGTTCAGTTGCTAGGTAGGCAGCAAGGGCTTGATAGAATGCACGAACCTTAAGAAAGAATAGTGCGTTTTGAGATTCTCGTCTTCCTGGGTCGCGGAGTAGAATTAAGTCTCCTCGCCGACTCCCAGCTGGCTGTCATCGACTTGGCCGTTTCTTTGCTGGGCTTGTTTATTTATAATCATGAAAAAGGATGGGTATGGTGTAGATAATAAGAAAAAATGCAGATATTACGCCTGGTGAAAAAATTATCGCATAATGCAGAGCCAGAGCTAAAAAAACGCAGCTGCGTTAAAAATGCAGGTAATAGCAGCACTGGTTACTCCGTTACTAAAATAAAAAAGTAACTTGTGTAAGGAACACTTTACAAACAAGTAACTTGCATTACCATTTGCAAGTTACTCGGTAATGGAAGTGCCCAACACTGGCCATTTCACCTGTCCAGTTCAGACAGGTTAGATGGGTGTTGGGCATGTATGACACCAGGGGAAATACTTTATCATAAAACTTTGAGTACTATCTATAAACTATTGATTTATCTCTATAAACTTTAAATAGCTTTTCATGATAACTAATAATATAGATTCTAAGGTAATATTTAGCAATAGCTAACCCCCTCTCTTGCATCACTTATGCTACCATACTGCCAAGATAGAATTCATTCCAAAAACAAAAAAATGTGTTTTGCATAGAAAGTAAAAAAATGTACATGCAATATTAAATGCATATTATAATATTAAATGTCAAAAATTTTTCAGATCTAAAGGAGCTTTAATAAATTAATATTGGTGCCAGTATTATTATAGCTATATTTAAATCAAACAATATGCATAGACGGCCTACTCTTCTGGCTGGCAAAAAATCCACTGTTCTACACACTTGATATATGAAATATACTCTTGCCACAATGACCTAAAAGTTTTATATGCCATTGCATTGGTGATTCACAGGGGCGTAGCGAGGGGGTATCGGTATATCGGCCGATACCCCCAAATTTCCAGAGCAACATTTTTTTCCTTTTTTCAGTTGCAATTGTGACCATTAAGGAAGAAAAAGGTATCCAAATCGAAAGAATAACAATTAACAAACAAATAGAGTAATTATATGTATTATGCACTAGAAATACATTAAGGGGATATGTGGATCTCAAGCCCTTGCTTTCTGATAACAGCTAACCAATACCCCCAAAAAAAATCCTGGCTACGCCCCTGGTGATTCACTAATTCAGAAATATGTGAAGGCTATTGCCACTAGACATCAATGCAAAGTGCTGCATAAAGGACTATAGGATATTGTGTAGTGTAATTTGCATATTTAGTTTGCAATAGTCCAAGCAGCGAGACTAATGCTGCACTCTACATAAGGGCATACCTGATATGGCCTTTTGACCTATTGCGCAAGCAATGACTTTGATTGGTTGGCCATGTCATCTGGTTAGAGCAGAGGCCCATTATCCTAAGCTGCTACATAAGATACTACTGCCCAAACTGCAGGGACTAAATAGACAAAGCCAATGATAAACAATGAGATATCCTGACAGGCTTTTGACTGATACTGGTGCCCTACTAGACCAAGCTAGGGATGTGACTTTCTGAGGGTTAGGCCTATGGCCTAAATACACACTCTAACTTCTTCTCCCTTTTTGGCCACTGCATAGCTGGCAAATGAAGTACTTTGTTTGTTGCTATTGTTATTGTTGTTGCACATTTAAACATAAACAAGTCATCAAGTCTCTCTAAAGTTCAAACATAAACCAACCTAAAATATGATAATATTTAGGCCTATACTATTAGTATTAATAATGCAATTGTTGCCAGGCTACTTAGCCCTAGGCCTGGCCTATGGATATGCTTTATTATTTGATTAAATTATTAAATGAATTTAAAGCATTTAGTTGCTAAATTGAAAAGTGACAAAAAACTTACCAGTCATAATGCTTTTAGAAAAATTGAACTCATGAGAAACTTTGCCAGTAGAAAGCATCCTTGCAGGAAGAGCATATGTATCTTGCAATCTAACAATAGCATCCATAGCACCATCAACATCTTCTATGCCTGGTAGGGAAAGGTTTTGAATTCTAGATTCAAACGAGTTTTTCAACTCCTCTTTCTTCCCTTTCACATGTTCTTGCCAGTCTACGCCAAGGCGTTTAAGCATTAGATAGGCATAAACTGGATGAGTTAAGTCGGTTGAGTTAGTGTCATCCGTTTTAACTCTGGATTTCAGTGTCTCAGCAAATCGCTTCACGGAAGAAAGTCGCACCATTTCTTGCGATACATAATCTTCAAGAGCCACAGCAAGATCTTGCTCCTGCTGCAGTGATTTTTGAATGTCAATTACAGCAGTGAATAATTCGCATGAGCAATGGTCCGCCCATAAAGAAACGACACAAATCACGAGCAACAGCAAATTGCACTTTAAATTCATATTTATAGACTGTAGCAAAAGCTCAATTAAAATAAGACTTCGCGATAGCAATGAAAGGCAATAAACTAAAGGAAAAGTCAAGATGACGCGATGATGACGATTTACTGGGCTAGTGAGATTGAGATCTTCTCATGGAAAGTTTAAAGATATCGCGATGATAAAGGTTTAAAAAGAAACAAAACTACAAGTTTAAATAAAAATACTGCTGCTACCTAAAACTTTCAGTTCATTGCCTTGCAAAAGAATCAATGCATGAATTTTAAATGTGTGCTAAAAATATGAAATCTAAAAGAGATTGATTTTTTTTACGTTTTAAAATGTGCTTTCTGAGAACTCGTAAAATTACTAAAAATCATCACATCTTGCAGTGTGAATTGCGCGAATGTGCGATTCCCATTGCGAATGCGAATAGCCCATTTTTATCTCTTTCACCGTGTGGTCCACTCGGTGGGATTTTTTAGCGTTTAATTGTGCTCTTTTCGGTAGTTATTGGAGCACACCACTCTGGGTCTACTAGCCGATGGCATGGCCCCGCCTATATTGGCCTATTTGGAAAGTGTAAATTGCAGTTCTAGGCCTATAAACATTGACTACAGGACAGCCGGGTCTATGAGAATTTCCCGCAGGAATTTTTCCCGCCGAGCTTTCCCCGCACGAGATTTTCCCGCAGCGAGTTTTTCCCGCGACGAAAATTTGCCGCAGGAGCTTTCCCCGCACGGCCGCACGAGATTCTCCGGCAGCGAGTTTTTACCGCAGCGAGAGTTTCCCGTAGGAAATTTCCCCGTCGAGATTTTCCTGCCGAGCTTTTACCGCCGAGATTTTCCCGCACGAATTTTCCCGGCACAGAATTTTTCCAGCAGAAAGATTTTCCCACAAGAAATTTCTTGTGATTGCCTGTTTACCTTAAGAAAGAAATTATAAAAAGGAAAGCTATTAGCAGAGACGCGATTTTCTTTGATAAATTTGACACAGGCAGCCAGCCAGGCAGACAGACAGACAGACAGACAGACAGGTAGGAAGGTAGGAAGGTAAACAGGCAATCATGACACAAGAAATTTCTTGCGGGAAAATCTTTCTGCTGGAAAAAGTCTATGTAGGGAAAATTTGTGCAGGAAAATCTCGGCGGTAAAAGCTTGGCAGGAAAATCTCGACAGGAAATTTCTTGCAGGAAACTCTCGCTGCAGTAAAAACTTGCTGCGGGAGAATCTCGTGTGGGAAAAGCTCCTGCGGCAAATTTTTGTTGCGGGAAAAACTCGCTGCGGCAAAATCTCGTGCAGGAAAAACTTGTGCGGGGAAAGCTTGGTGGGAAAAATTCCTGCGGGAAATTCTCGTGCTCCCAGACAGCCGCTATTTGGTCAGTAAGTCAATTGGTCTCGACTCTCTTCTAGTTCTAGGATCTGGACTAGCTGTTGATCAGGTTCATGCAATGGAACCATTACTTCCCCTTTTTTATGCTATATAATAAACATTGTGGTATATAGTAGGTCTTATATAGGTGGATGGATAATGCTGCTTTATTTATAATTTACTTAAAACATTTAGAACAAGGAAGCTTTAGCCTGTCCTGTCAGCTGTCTACAAAATCCCAGCCTGGGTTTTTTGCCTAAGACAAGGTGCAAAATCACACCCTATGCAAAATCATACCCTAACCTAGATTCTCAGCCAAATAATCAAATCTAAGAGATATTTCAAAGCTATAAATATAATTGTTATATATTTAGCCTAATATAAATTTATATCTGTTGCTATCTGGTTCTATAAAGCCAAACAGTTCTTTAAGGTTTAATTTGCCTTAGATAATAATAACAATTAGAGAAACTTAATTTCAACTGTTATACTTTTTTAGACCTAGCTCTAAGAAATTACTGGTCTTGATTCTTTATATCTAGTAAAGATGATAGTGGCAGCTTCACACTACTCATAGTAGATAAGTAGAATAATTGATAGTTAAACATCTTATCATATACTCATGCAATAGTTTGTGGCCACTATGCCCAAATGCCGACTCTCTCATCCCTCCCTAATATATAAGGCAGTGCTTATCCCCACGGTACCGTAGGAATAATTTCTGTCTTATTCTAACGGTACCGTGCGAATAATTTTCTGCTTATCCGCACGGCACACTGAGGAAATAGCTGCCCTATCTTCTACATATGCCGTGCGAATAATTTTCTGCTTATCCGCACGGCACGCAATTTAAATCATTTGTTACTACACAAAAAAATTCTTTCTCATAGTAAAGTCGTTAAATCTTTATTTCTTTAGAACAAATGTTCAAGCCAAGTTATGTTGTTATACTGCACTCAAATCGTATGTACTAAATAAAGGTAAATATCAACATGAAGTATTATTTGAGTTGCCGATGCATTTCGTCCATTTGCAGTGGCGCAACCAGGGGGGGGCGGGGGGGGGGCGGTCGCCCCCCCCCCTTAGGCGGGGGACCGAAAAAAAATCAAAGGGGGGACCAAGCGAATTTTCGCCAAAAACAGAGCCACCCCTCCGCCGCCCCCCCCCTCCTGGGACTTTACCCTCAGAATCCGCCCCCCCTTGAAAAATTTCTGGTTGCGCTACTGTCCATTTGCATTAGGACATCGTCAGAGTCTTTTTATTGAGAAACAATTTGAACGAATATTCAGTATATATAGATAGTTGAGAGTAACAAGAGTAGTTGAATTGAGTTTTTAATTGATGGTTTAAAACTTGTACATAGTAATCAATTTTTGATACAGTATTGGTTGGGTAAAGTGCATATCAGTTTCAAGCCAGTCCGGTCATTGACAAATCAGCTAAAAAATTCTGAGTTGACGGCTAGCCCCACCCATCGCAAGTTGGTTATTTAACGTGGGCTGTTTGGTCTTAATGTACAGGGCTTCTAATAGGCTAAACTAAACTTCCCACAGTTTAGTATGTACTAAACTTCCCACACGGCATATGTAGAAGATAGGGCAGCTATCTCCTCAGTGTGCCGTGCAGATAAGCAGAAAATTATTCGCATGGCATATGTAGAAGATAGGGCAGCTATCTCGTCAGTGTGCCGTGCGGATAAGCAGAAAATTATTCGCACGGCATATGTAGAAGATAGGGCAGCTATCTCGTCAGTGTGCCGTGCGGATAAGCAGAAAATTATTCGCACGGTACCGTTGGAATGGGACAGAAATTGTTCCTGCGGTACCGTGGGGATAAGCACTGCCAATATATAAAGTGCCCTAGCTTTATAATCTTGTTACAAGCCTTGCTATCACTTATGAAGTCTTAAAGCCAAATAAACAAGCAAAGCAAGATACAATCTTTGTTATTCATCAAGCACTAGAATTGTCATTTGAGCATCACACATCTGATATATTCAACTTCAAGTTAGGATTATATACTTATATCCCCAATTTTATGTCTTGGTGCTACTATTAACCTAAAGCAATAGGTTTTTTAAGTCAGTACCATTGTATATCTTTGTTGTCAAATCTAAATATACTAAATCTCTAAGGTTTGTTTGTATGCTTGCTTGTCCATAATAAGTTCACTATTTTTCTTGCATTGCTATGACAAACATCAGTCCTAGTTCAATGCTACTCAACAGACAGGTAAATTAGTATATTGAATGGTTATGTATCAAATTTTAAGTCATTTTTATTAAGCTAAACTGTTCTATGCATTGGCAAAATCTTTGTGTATTACCACATTTCTCTTAGCCTAATTCCATACAACACAACAACAAAAATACATTGTCAATCAGTTAGTAGACAACATCACAAGGCACATTTCAAGGCCTGGGTATGAACATAGGCTGCTCCACTAGCAGTGTCTGGGGCGCTGGCATCAGCCAGCAGGCAGTCAACAAAATGCCAAGTACACGCCTGCCCCTGCCGGTAGGGTGCCTGTAGTGTCAGCAGCAGCACCTCCTGCATCAGCTGTGGGCAGTACAACTTGGCTCAGATGAAACGGCCTGCTAGCTGGATTTGCTGATGGCGCAACAGTTCTCTGGTACGAGACAGGCCAGTGCGGCAATAGAGTGCCGCATTGGTGACTCACTTGTAACCGATCTTGAAGGCAGTGCGCAGCAGGCCAGCGTGGGCTGCATCGACCAGCTGTTTTTGTGAGTCCGTCAGCATCCAGGTCTTGGCGTTGTACAACAGGATGGTCTCGATTACCACCTGGAACAATGCCCTCTAACAGTCAGGCAGGGCCTCGGACTGCAGGACAACCCTCATGGAATGCAGCTCAGTCAAGTCCACGGCGACGTCGCAGGTCCTCGCTAACGTCAGGCACCAGACCGCCGAGGTAGACGAACTGCTGACAGCACGAAAGCTTCGTCGCCTGTCCGTCGGCGCCTCGGCAGAAAATTGTAGCCCCGATGTCGTCCGGCACGCAGAGCACGACGGTCTTCTGCGTGTTGACCACCAGGCCGACGCTCGCCGCAACGCTCACCAGCCGGTCCAGCTGGCGTTGGGCGCCCTCGACGGTCGAGGACAGCAGGGCGAGATCATCGGCGTAGCCCAGAACGCTAAGCTGCCTTTCCGGTTGGCGTCGACCCACGCGTCGCTGCAACAGGAAGCCGTCGTGGACGTGGTTAGAAGGGAGAGCAGTCCGCAGCACCCAGTCAAGCACCAGGACGAACAGGAACGGCGCAAGCGTATCTCCCTGAACACCCCAGTGGATGTCTCAAAGAAATTTGACAGGCCGTCCGGTGTCAGCACAGCAGCATTCGTGCCATGATGTCTGGTGCAACTGGCCGTCATGTGCCGCGGTGGGGCCGGAAGCCGTTCTGTTTAGGACGCAGGTACGGATCCAGCACGGGCTGCAACCGCGATAACAGCATCCGGTTGAACAGCTTCGCAGCGCAGGACTGCAGGCAGATACCTCGGTGCTCCTCAAGCCGCGTGGTGCACGGCTTCTTCGGAATAGCGACGATGTGCACCGTGGTCCATTCGTTGGGTGCCGTCTCACCGAAAAGCACGCGGTTCATCACACTGGCGACCTCGCTGGCCACCCAGTGGAGTCGCAGCGCCTCGATGGGCACCTCGTCCGGGCCCAGCGCTTTCCCGTCCGGTGACTGTTGGGCGAGCCTCACAACTTCGGCTGTGCTGACTGGGGCTACATTAAAACTCTCCTCTGCCGGCAACGGCGTCTCCGGCGGCAGCCTCAGACTCAGATCGTTTGGCAGCGGGGGCATCGGCCTTGGTCACAATTTCATCATATGTGGAAAGAATTGTGACCAAGGCTTGTCAACCCGTCGTGTAACTTCACATTATTAAAATGATTTAAAATTTGATAACACAACTGCCCAAGAGATGAGTGTGTCTGCATATTCAAGGGATTAGTCATATGACATGGTTGAGTCATATGAGCACAGGAGATGCAGTGAACTTGGCCTACTGTAGTGACTCAAAAGAAAGGTATAAGATAGTGCTGGCTCTGACAACCTGCTGCTTTGGTTTAGTAGCAGTGCTAAGGCAGTGTTAACCGTGCTGCATTCCAGTTTCTCATCCGCCAGCTGCTCACCCGCGAGGCCCTGTGCCTCAGTCACAGCCGTGACCTGACCAGCATGGCTGGCGGCAAGATCAAACGGTTCTACAAGCAGGCCCACGTGACCAAATCCGGCCCCGGGGCCTACGAGGTCAACTTGGATCAGCGCAGACTGCGGACACCGGGCGGACAGCCGTTTGTTGTGCCGCACGAAGGTCTAGCATTGGCTGTGGTTCAGGAATGGAATTCTCAGGTTAATCATATTGACAGGTGAGGGCTGTTAATGGGCTAATGACTCTAGCAGTTTCTACATATTTTTAGTGAGCGTTGATTGAAGTGTTGAGGTTCAAAAACGCTCGTAATCCCCAAGTTTGAGCACCTAAATTTCCCAAAATATCTTCCCGTTTGAGCATCTAAATTCCCCAAAATATCCCCACGTTTGAGCACCACCTAACTTCCCCAGTGTTTGAGCTCATTAATCACCCGTCTCCCCGCAGGACCCGCATGCACCTGACCAGCCTGTGCAACTCGGCCATAGACAATCCGCTGGGACTGAGCCGCGACCAGCAGGCCGCCGCGATACTGGAGTACTTGGAAACTGACACCCTGCTGTTCTGGAGCACCGAGCCTGAAGATCTGCACCAGCTGCAGCGGCAGCGGTGGCAGCCTGTGCTTGACAACGTCAACCAGCAGTACAGCCTGCGGCTGGCGCCAACTCTCACGCTGCAGCCGCCGCAGATTGACGGCGAAGCGTTGAAAAAGTTCAGAGCCAGACTGGCGTCGCTGAACTCTTGGGGCGTCTCCGGGGTCCGGTTCGCTGCCGAGAGTCTCAAGTCATGTCTGCTGGCTGTGTGTCTGCTTGACAGGTTGGTCTGACCTTCGTTGTCTTCAGCTTTGTGATGGATTCCAGGACTCCCAGATCCTCAGTTGCTGGGCCAGCCTCCCAGATCCTCAGTTGCTGGGCCAGCCTCCCAGAGTGTCAGTTGCTGGGCCAGCCTCCCAGATCTTCAGTTGCTGGGCCAGCCTCCCAGAGTGTCAGTTGCTGGGCCAGCCTCCCAGAGTGTCAGTTGCTGGGCCAGCCTCCCAGAGTGTCAGTTTCTGGGCCAGCCTCCCAGATCCTCAGTTGCTAGGCCAGCCTCCCAGATCTTCAGTTGCTGGGCCAGCCTCCCAGATCCTCAGCTGCTGGGCCAGCCTCCCAGATCCTCAGTTGCTGGGCCAGCCTCCCAGATGCTCAGTTGCTGGGCCAGCCTCCCAGATCCTCAGTTGCTGGGCCAGCCTCGGAGATCCTCAGTTGCTGGGCCAGCCTCCCAGATCCTCAGTTGCTGGGCCAGCCTCCCAGATCCTCAGCTGCTGGGCCAGCCTCCCAGATTCTCAGTTGCTGGGCCAGCCTCCCAGATGCTCAGTTGCTGGGCCATTGCCAACTTCATAAATCAATTTACACACGCACTGGCCCGCAGACGCCTCCCAGTCTCCGAGGCCTGCTCCCTCAGCCGGCTGGAGTCGCAGTTCCAGGCGGACAAGTGGGGCCAAGTGGAGTGGCACCATGGCGTTGATGCCACCGAGCTGGAGTGCCGCGTCTCTGCCGGCACACTGATGGCGCTTGTCAGCCACGAGTGGCGCGAAGTGCAGCTGGCTGGTGCGGCCGCCACCGCCGCCTCAAGGCAGGGGAAATAGATCACCAGTGCAGATGGGATAGAGATTGGTAAAGTAGATCCCACAATATAGTTGGCAATGAGATTGGTGAAGTAGATCCCACAATATAGTTGGCAATGAGATTGGTAAAGTAGATCCCACAATATAGTTGGCAATGAGATTGGTGAAGTAGATCCCACAATATAGTTGGCAATAAGATTGGTAAAGTAGATCCCACAATATAGTTGGCAATAAGATTGGTAAAGTAGATCCCACAATATAGTTGGCAATAAGATTGGTAAAGTAGATCCCACAATATAGTTGGCAATAAGATTGGTGAAGTAGATCCCACAATATAGTTGGCAATGAGATTAGTAAAGTAGATCCCACAATATAGTTGGCAATAAGATTGGTGAAGTAGATCCCACAATATAGTTGGCAATAAGATTGGTAAAGTAGATCCCACAATATAGTTGGCAATGAGATTGGTGAGGTAGATCCCACAATATAGTTGGCAATAAGATTGGTAAAGTAGATCCCACAATATAGTTGGCAATGAGATTAGTAAAGTAGATCCCACAATATAGTTGGCAATAAGATTGGTAAAGTAGATCCCACAATATAGTTGGCAATGAGATTAGTAAAGTAGATCCCACAATATAGTTGGCAATAAGATTGGTGAAGTATATCCCACAATATAGTTGGCAATAAGATTGGTAAAGTAGATCCCACAATATAGTTGGCAATGAGATTGGTGAGGTAGATCCCACAATATAGTTGGCAATAAGATTGGTAAAGTAGATCCCACAATATAGTTGGCAATGAGATTAGTAAAGTAGATCCCACAATAATATTTGGAAGAGTTTGTTAAAGTAGATCCCGCATTGTCATACTGGCTGTTCTGCAAAATGTTGGGCCAGACCGAAAATGTGCACCAAAATTGTCAACGCATTTCTGATTGCCTTATTTGCTTGATGGTTTGCTGTCAATGCCGTCTTTGGTGTACCAGTGCTGCTGATCGGTAGCAATTATAATATAAAATAAAACATTTTTACTGAATAAATGCTTTCTCAGCTACTATGAACTTCCAGTTGATTTGATTTTAAATTTCTTTTATTCTATTTTTTCTAATTTGAGACTAATCTGACTTTTAATGACTTTAGGTATTAACAATAGTGTAAAACAGGCAAGATAGACGGACAGACTGACAGACAGACAGACAGATAGATAGACAGACAGACAGACAGACAGACAGACAGACAGACAGACAGACAGACAGACAGACAGACAGACAGACAGACAAACAGGCAGACAGACAGACAAACAGGCAGACAGACAGACAGACAGACAGACAGCAAACAGACGCTGCCAACCCGCCGCAGGCAGCCGCCGTAGCAGCCAAGGCACTGGGCTACTCAGTGATAGCTGGCTCAGCCAGCGTGAAGCTGCCGCAGCTCTTGAAGGTGTTCAACAGCGGCAGCAGCCGCGGCCTGTCCCCGGTGACCACAGCCTGCGAACTGGCGGCCTCCACTGTAGGCTTTCTGTACGGCCTTCGCCGGGGATTCCCGCTGAGCGCCTACGGCGAGGGCTTCCTACTGGCCGGCCAGACAATCGCCATCGCCGCCCTGTCCATCTACTACGCTAGAGGCCGGTCGCTGGGGCTCGCGTTGACCTTCTGCGCGATATTCGCTGGCTTGGTGGCCCTGCTGGCAGCGCCCAGTCTGGTGCCACTGGCTGTCATTGCGGCTGGCCAGGCGTGCACCCTGCCGCTGGTGCTGGCTGGCAAAGCTGCTCAGGCTTGGCGGAACTTCAGCTCGAGTAGCACCGGCCAGGTGTCGCTGATCACCTATTCGATGCTGCTGTTGGGCAGCCTGGCTCGAGTGTTCACCTCGGTGCAGGAGACTGCGGACCCAATGCTGGTTCTGCTGTACCTGGGGGCCAGCGCCGGCAATGCCGTCATTGTGGCTCAGATCCTCTACTATGGCGGCGCTGACAAGGGCAGAAGGAAGGAGAAGTCCGGATGACTTTTTACTTTTCCTTTTTTAACTGGACTTGGCGAGTTCAAATTTCAACTTGCTGCGTGCGTGTGAATTGATTTACTAAGCTGTAAAACAGGGGTAGGCGAACTGCGGCCCGCTAAGCCTCTCTTTGGCCTCGGGTCCTTTGATACTTCACAATAATAATCCGGCTTGCTCAGAGTCTCTTCCTCTCTCTGTTCTCTGTTCTCTCCTCTCCTCTCGCCTCGCCTGGCCTGTCGCCCCTCGCCTCTCCATTTTCCTACGAGTGTCTCTCATCTCTCATCTTTATTCTCTCTCCCCTCTAGCCCACAGTCATGCGCTGGGTTCTCTATCTGGCCCTTTGAGATAAAAAACATTTTTGCCGACCCTGACCTAAAATATCAAGTTGAAAATTTTCTATTTGAATTGAAGTTCAGATTTAATGCAGTCTTTCTAAAAAATTTTCCGCATAATATTCCTTTATATAGCTTTAATTCGCTTAATTTATCTGATCTGTACTTAGTAGTATATAGCGCGTTTAAAAAATTAACTTTTGCAATATTTCTATTCCATAAAATTTTGTCCTAATTGCTTTAGCTTATTGGCATTTTGATTTTTTAAACAATTGTTTGTTTTATCAGACTTCATAAATATATACGCTCGTATCAAGAAAAATTATTTTGCTTTCTCCTGATTGAATTAATCGTAACTTGTGTTTACGATTCAGTGACAGATTTATTGAATAAGTACGAAATTGTTCTGTTAGATACAGAGGAAAATGATTAAATGATAAAATTAAAAAAACGTTTCTCGTATCTTACTGAAATCAATTTGCAAATACTGGTACTGATATCTTTCGTCTAGCGTCAACAATTCAAGTGTCAGATGGCAGCCATCGCAACCACTCGTGACTGTGATCATTATCCAAGTCTGAAACCATAGACTTAATCTACCATTAAAGCAGCAATTAGCTTCATGGAGCTAAAAATAGCAAAAGTGAAAACATAAGAAGTGAGGGTTTACCAGCGGAGCTAATAATAGCCACAATGTACATGAGGAGTAAGGATTCTCTAGCAGAGCTAAAAATAGCAACAATGTAACATAAGGAGTGAGGATTCTCTAGCAGAGCTAAAAATAGCAACAATGTACATAAGATTAAGGTTCACCCGCAGAGCTAAAAAAGCAATGTACATCAAGTGTCAAACCCCCCCCCGAGGTAAAACGTAAAGCGCCTAGATATTGCTGCTGCTGTTGTCGCCGATTGCTTCTAGAAGAGGTTCGGTATCAACAGACTTTAAACGCGATCTTGACTGTCGACGCTGCTGCAGCAGGGGTTCCGCGGACTGCGGCGTCTCCTCGGAGCCTGTACTGCTAGCAAAGAGATCGCGTCTGCTCAGGTGTTCCACAATGCCAGCTCCAAAACAGTCGCCTAGCACATTGATCATGGTTCTGAAGCGGTCCCTGCGGGTTTAATGATGAATATAACTTTTTAATTGAAGTGCTGATTTTCAGTGAATATGTATCCCCTGCCACATAAATTTGGGTTGTCGTGCAGCATTCACGTTCACCAGGGCCAACCGCCAAAGCACAGAGGGTGTACTCGAGTCGTACATGCCTTACGATTAGAAAGTCAGGGCCGCTGTACACCTTGCGTGAGCGTGTGGATGAGTGCGTGTCTACGTGTACAGTATTGGCGCACTTGTATCACTTGTGCTCAGGAGTCACCGGAATGGGCATGCAGAATTGCCTCAGCACTGGTTGTGGAATGCAGATGTCGCCGAAGGCTTGGCGCCAGGGTGCCCACTGCATTTGTGTTGCTACTATATTATAAGATATAGCAACGGACTTAGCTCTAAATTTCAACGCATCTGTGCCCCCGATGATATCTGAGCTTTTATTGGCAGCAAAATGAGTGCCTGTGGCGCAAAAATAAATGCTAAGAGCGCCGATTCTCACAAAAATATAGTATAGAATTTTTAGTCATGTAGAATTTCTTGGCTTTGCCCTCCCCTACATACATGTAAAACCCATGGCAACACCCCAGCTGCAATCAAGACTTTTTGACGACTTAAAAATTTCGCCTTCTAAGCATCGGTGACGACAGTAAAAGCATCTGTTGAACTTTAATGCATACCGCCTAGTATAAATTACTTTCAGATTTGTGAAGAAAGAAAATCAAGCGGACACCTAAAACCAACGAGCTCTTCCAGAGCTATCAAACCAAGGATGTAGTTGCAAAGCAGCCCTTGACTTTGCTACTCGATTGCGAGACACGCTGTAATAGTCTTGCTGACATGCTTCAGAGGATTATTAGAACGAGATCGATCTGAAGCTGCCAGAATGTGAAAGGCTGACTGATGCCAATTTTGCGCTCATTCAAGAAGTCGTGAATGCCCTGACACCCCTGAAAGCATGCAGCTGTTGAGGCACTGTCCAACCGAGAAGCGACTTTGATCACCGCTGAGGCGATCATCAAGCTTCTTCTTGAAGAGCTAGACCAGACATCAGATCTGTGCCAGACTCTGAAGGTCACAATCGAAGAGCGCATTGTCCAAGAACGATACACCGAAGCTTCGAGGGCTCTGCAGCACCTTCACCGACCAACCTGATTGGCGATGCTTCTGATTGGTGATCATGAATCTGACGTTGCTGACATCTAGCTAGATCATTCAACCGAGACCTTGGGCACGCAGAACGATGTTCGACCCGAATCTGCGAATGAAGTGGCGATGCAAGTTGCAAGTGGGGATTTTTACAGCAAACTCCAAAAGGCCATCACGGAAGCCCAGTCGCCAGCTGCCAAAGGGCTGCAGAAATGCTCGACCACCTTCGCTTCCGCCATCAGCAGTGAACTGATCACTGCGGAATGCACTGGACAGCTCGGATTTTACACAGACAAGATGTACTCCTGTCTGAAAACAATTGCTCCGACGTCAGTCGAGTCTGAGAGAGCCTTTTCAGCTGCAGGGCATCTCTGCAACAGGTTCCGAAGCCGAATGTCAAGCAAGACTCTCTCTTCATTGTCGATCCTGCGCGCCAATTTTAATGCCCGAAAGCTGTAATGCTATTGCTGAATACCTGGAATGCTTGCTATTTTTTGCTTGAGGTCGATTTTCGTATCCGCTTGAAATTTGAAAACAGCTTGTCTTTTATACTAACAAAATTAAAGTTTTAACAAGTACTGTACTATCCCCCTTATAACATTTTATAACTAGACGAGCAGAAGAGGTTCTATAACAATACTACTGAAAGTATCTGCAATACGCACCGATTGCAGATTACGCTCTGCAATACAGTTGTTGATTGAAGTGCATTGTGAAGGCGATTATACGGTGGTACTGTGGACATTGTGAGTCTTTGACTCTCAGTGAACAGGATGAAAATGTAGTATGTTTAACTGAAATATAAATCTGTTTGGAAAATTATATAACGATCTTTAAGAAACAAGCATAATTTTTTTTATGAAATGGAAAAAATTCTGTGTAAATTTATGAACTTTTTTGCCGGTTTTACCGGTTTTATCGGTTTTCCGGTTTTACGCTCCTACCGGTTTTTTGCGACCCCTAGTTGTACAATTAGGGCACAGAGAGTTCGTACATTGCTCTTGATGATGAGAAATCTAGTCACCTTGCTCTTGATGATGAGAAATCTAGTCATGTTGCTCTTGATGATGAGAAATCTAGTCACATTGTTCTTGATGATGAGAAATCTAGTCATGTTGCTCTTGATGATGAGAAATCTAGTCATGTTGCTCTTGATGATGAGAAATCTAGTCATGTTGCTCTTGATGATGAGAAATCTAGTCACCTTGCTCTTGATGATGAGAAATCTAGTCACCTTGCTCTTGATGATGAGAAATCTAATCACATTGCTCTTGATGATGAAAAATCTAGTCACCTTGCTCTTGATGATGAGAAATCTAATCACATTGCTCTTGATGATGAAAAATCTAGTCACCTTGCTCTTGATGATGAGAAATCTAGTCATGTTGCTCTTGATGATGAGAAATCCAGTCATGTTGCTCTTGATGATGAGAAATCTAGTCACCTTGCTCTTGATGATGAGAAATCTAGTCATGTTGCTCTTGATGATGAGAAATCTAGTCATATTGCTCTTGATGATGAGAAATCTAGTCACATTGCCCTTGATGATGAGAAATCTAGTCACATTGCTCTTATGCACCCTATAGCCTGCCGTGATTATCCTTGTGCAATGTGACAGAAAAATGAGCTGGCCGAATGCCCGAAGTGCGAAGCATAGCCAGCCCAGCAGCCAAAGCTCCTGCGCTGAATAAACTATACTACACTAGCTACAGCTGCTCAATACAAAAGCGCCAAATTCATGCATTTCTGGCTCTTTTCTTTTGTCGCAAAATAGAGTCATTATACTGTATCTCGAGCTCTTGAATTCTGACCAATATGCAATAAAGTTGCAGTCTCTCTCTCTTTGACCCCTGCACCCTGCCAAGGATTTCTAGTACTAAGCACCTGGAGTCAGCTCGTAAACTTGGTCTCGTTTTAGAGCTGAATACGTTCCTGCTCCTGCTGCTGCCACGTGGGGAACTTATTGAGACCACGTTTATGAAATTCGGTCAAGACGAATCGAAGTTATAGCAAAAGGTGACACAAGCGCCTCTATCGGTGCGAAAATAAGCGTTTGGAGTTGGAGTTGGTACTTCAGGTCTTAGTCCTAGAACTCCTTGGCTCTCTGCCTCCTTTCCTGTACCTCTGCGCAGTGACGTATATTGTACTTCGATGTGTCGCACAAAACCTGCTAAATATTCTCTATGTTTGTAGCACAAATGCAATAGCGCGGTTGTTATAATGGCCCGAACTCCGCGGTCAGAAACTCGTGGCGTAATTGATGAGTTTGGTAGTGAGGTCAGAGCAGAGCAGTGCTCATATATTAGGGTCTGTGCGTAAAATGTTACACTCTAACTCGTGGAGCTGTAAGCAGACTTCCCTAAACGCAGGTCTGCTAACGCATTTTTTGCTACCAATAAAAGACCGCTTGAACTTTACTTGATTTCGAAGAAAAATAACAGCATCCGATGCTCAGCTGCCTGCGCCACGGCGGCCGGCTGTGTGGAAAGCACAGACAAATCGTTTTTGTCGTGGCTTTATTCTTACTGGCCCTGGGTCTGCTGCATCCTTTTGTGACGCCGAAAAATCATATTAAAAAGACGGCAGAAAACCAGACGCCAAAGATACCAACCGATCTGACTAATTTTCGTCTTACGCAGATTTATAATAAGACGTTGAGCAACTCCTCAGTTCGTCTTCATCAAATTAACTCTAAGACCTCGTCCGTTCGTCTTCATCAAAGGACCTCTACAAACTCGCTGGTTCGAGCGCCAGATACCCATCAGAACAAGGAGATTGCTGTGGTCGTGCTAGCCGCTGCGAGGCCAGAAGTGCATCAGCTGGTGAGACAGTTGGTAGCTCAAAAGCCTGACACCGGATTCCGCCTCATGATATCGATCGATGGCACAGAAAAAAAAACAAATGAGGTCCTGCAGCATATCGAGACGCCGGAGGTTAAACTGTTGCGGTTAGCCGACGACAAGAGTCACAAATTTAAGCCTTCAAGCGACAGCTACGTGAAGATTGCGCGGCATTACCTGCGCGTGCTGGACCATCTCATTCTGAAGCTGAACTACTCCTACGTTGTGCTCATGGAGGACGACCTGCTGATTGCTCCGGATTTCTACCAGTACTTCAGCTCGCTGCGAAGGGCGCTGGATTCGGACGAAAGCATCTTCTGCGTGTCCGCTTGGAACGACAACGGTCAAATAGGTCTCGTGACCGAGGACCCACAGCTGCTGCACCGGACTGACTTCTTCCCGGGACTCGGCTGGATGATCAACCGGCGCCACTGGCTGCAGGTCAGGAAAGTTTGGCCGAAGAAGCAGTACGACGACTTCCTGAGGCTCTACATGCTGATTAATCGGCTGGTCTGCGTGCGTCCCGAGCTGTCCCGCTCGTTCAACATCGGGCGGAACGGAGGGCGAGTCACGTCAGAAAACAGATACAGTTCGATGTTCTACCACAACTACCTGAGTCGGATTGCTCTAAACAGGTTCAATGCCACTCTGCTCGACAGCGCTATTGACAAGGTAATTGGTCGATCAGCTGATATTAAGCTAGAAAAGTTTGCTCGCAGTCTACCTGTGACGAATGTTTCGACGCTGCTGTACCAGTCGAAGCCGCCATCGGCTGTGCGACTTCGCTACGCTACAGCGGAGGAATTCATCGACATAGCTGAGAGAATCGGCGTCATTCCGGAGGTGTGGTTCGGCGCCCCTCGTGCCTCCATCCTTGGCATCTCCGAGATCTCTCTGCGAGGAACACGAGTCTACATTGTTCCGGACGAACGGCTGCCCATTAGCAAAGAGGTCCTTGGGCCGGAGGACGTTTGGAACAAGCTAGTAGCGCGTTCTGTTTTTTACTGCGTATTAATTAGCCTTTTCTTGCTGAGTTTCTGGGCGAAAAGGATTTTTTATTTTTCCATCGCAAAATAGTATTCGAGCGTTGTTTATCACATTAAAGAGAAGCTTCAAAATTTGCCGGCACTGAAGGAACTATTTTGGAACTGTGAAGCTCATTTTTGTCTGCGCAGACACTGGCATGGTGTGCACGCTAGACTGTTTAATTGTTTGTATTCTGATTTTGGTCACTTTTGCATGTCTATACTTGCCTAGGCTATTGCTTGGTTAACAGTAACAGTAAATTAAAATAGTGTACGCGCTTGATAATTCAGTCTTGCCTATATATATATGGATGCTGCATAGGTCTTGAACTGTTAACCTGTGTTTCGAACCCGAATTAAGGTGTCAAGCTTCTTAATTGATACGCACAAGCTTTCTCTTTTTCAAACGTTTGAAAACAGACTGCAACCTTGCCAATTAATAGTAATTTCAACATTGAATATGTAACCAGTCAAAGACTATAAGTGAACTTGAAAAACGACTACCCCAATAACGGATATCGATGAAGCAAAATATTACCCAAAATTCTTTCTGTTACCTAACAAATACAATCGCTTTATTTATGCAACCATACGTTATAGGGGGCCGTAGCCCAGCGGTCTAGAGCAGGCTCTGGTGTGCCAGCGACCCAGGCTCGATTCCAAGTGCAGTCACATTAATTTGGGGCTGAATTGGAATCTCGGCTTGGCTCTGCTCGTGCAATTAACGGCCTTGAGAGCCAACCCCCCCCCCCAAGGCGCAGTGAAGTGTACATGTCTAACGATAAAATAAAGTTAGGGCCGCTGTACACTCCTGTGTGAGTGTGTGCCTGCGTACGTATCCGCGCGCTTGTATGCCTGCTCAGGGGAGTCGGCGGAATGGGCAGTAATGCCTCTCGCCGGTTGTGTGCCTATGTCGCTTAAAGTGCGCCAGGGTGCACACAACCCCCCTGCCTCTAATAAAAAACCATATGTTATACAGCTACCGACACATTACATTTGTGTCGAGATTCCTGATCTCCAACATACAACAGGGAGAATAAGATTTAGCATTAAGCCATGGCTTAAAGTGGGCTCTTTGATGCCAAAGCTCAAAGGAGATGCTGATATCTTAGGCTGAGCAGAGACTTTTTTACTTTGGCGCAGTTTTTTACTTTTAATTTGTTTGTACTCACCTTCACTTCATGAAAATCAGATATATATTCGTAAACTCAATGCAGATCTTGGAAACGCGTTGCTCTTTTTCTCCTATGTTTGGGGTAATTGGATGACTCTCAGGAGAAATGTCTATGGCCGAAATCCCACATTGCTTTTCTAATCTGTACAGGAAGCTATTAGCAGTCTCTCAGAGTAGTCTGCCCTCCCTGTTGCGGTGTGTGTTATTTGTACTGTGCATACAGAGACAAGCAACGCGTCCAATTTAGTATTGATGCTGATGTTGTTGTGAGGTAAGATGAAATACTGACAGTCTCGACAGACAGACAGACAGACAGACAGACAGATAGACAGATTGACAGACAGACAGACAGACAGACAGACAGACAGACAGACAGACAGACAGGCAGACAGACAGACAGACAGACAGACAGACAGACAGACAGACAGACAGACAGACAGACAGACAGACAGACAGACAGACAGACAGACAGACAGACAGACAGACAGACAGACAAACTAAGGTAACTACGTGAAGCTTCTGACCTCTTTAGTCTTGACATCGCAGCAATTCCCTCTAACAAGCCTTAACCATAGGTGATGCAAAAGAGCAATTTCAGGCGTAAAAAATCATCCTGATATTTGGATGCATGCACTTAATATAATGCACTAACCCGCATGTGAATTTTTAATTGCACACTTTGACGGCAAAGCCATAATTAATTTTCTCGCAAGTTTACGGCACACGGCACGAATTTTGTCTAATTGCTTCGCTAGCAGCTCTTCCGAATTTGTTGCTTCGCAAAAGGCGAACTGCTAGGAAAAAAGAAACTTTTGACGCAATACAGTATAGGACAGAAGTTATTACAAGCCTTATCTCAGAACTGATTCAAAATTTTGCGAGTAGCAGTTCTTCTGTCTTTAGGGAAAAAAATACTTTACGACTAGTACGACAGAGCAACGAATTCGCATAGCAACCATGCATTTAGCATAGCAACTAAGCAGCATAGCAACCAAGCAGCATAGCAACCAAGCAGCATAGCAACCAAGCAGCATAGCAACCAAGCAGCATAGCAACCAAGCAGCATAGCAACTTACAGAAGCCAATCGACAGCTAAAATCTTAGCAATATCGTCCGTAGGCAGGCCGACAGCGTTCAAGACGATTACCATGGTAACGAGACCAGCCTGGGGGATTCCGGCCGCGCCCACAGCAGCGCAGGTTGCAGTTAGCCTGAAAGATGAGAGAACTTCATTCTTCAGGCTAGAATACTTCAGAGCCTCAGACCAGAATACTTCAGGTCCTCAGACCAGAATACTTCAGGTCCTCAGACCGGAATACTTCAGGGCCTCAGACCAGAATACTTCAGGTCCTCAGACCAGAATACTTCAGGTCCTCAGACCGGAATACTTCAGGACTTCAGACCGGAATACTTCAGGTCCTCAGACCAGAATACTTCAGGACCTCAGATCGAAATACTTCAGGACTTCAGACCGGAATACTTCAGGTCCTCAGACCAGAATACTTCAGGACCTCAGATCGAAATACTTCAGGACTTCAGACCGGAATACTTCAGGTCCTCAGACCAGAATACTTCAGGACCTCAGATCGAAATACTTCAGGTCCTCAGACCGGAATACTTCAGGTCCTCAGACCAGAATACTTCAGGACCTCAGATCGAAATACTTCAGGTCCTCAGACCGGAATACTTCAGGTCCTCAGACCGGAATACTTCAGGTCCTCAGACCGGAATACTTCAGGTCCTCAGACCGGAATACTTCAGGTCCTCAGACCGGAATACTTCAGGTCCTCAGACCGGAATACTTCAGGTCCTCAGACCGAAATACTTCAGGTCCTTAGACCGGAATACTTCAGGTCCTCAGACCGGAAAAATTCAGGGACTTCAGGAACGAATACTCACGCAATGGCGATCAGCTGGCCAAAGTCGAGGCTGATTCCGTTTAACTGGGCAATAAATATCGGTGCGACGGCTTCGTAAAGAGCTGTGCCTAAAATTTTGGTTTGAGTTAGGGTTAGGGTTAGGGTTAGGGTTAGGGTTAGGGTTAGGGTTAGGGTTAGGGTTAGGGTTAGGGTTAGGGTTAGGGTTAGGGTTAGGGTTAGGGTTAGGGTTAGGGTTAGGGTTGTGCTTTTTATTAATACAACTTTATAAGTGTGTACGAACCGTTCATATTGACAGTGGCTCCAATAGGTAGAATGAACCTGGTCACTCTCTGGTCAATTTTGTTATTCTCTTCCAGGCATTTGTACGCGATTGGCAGGGTTGCAGAGCTGTTAAAATATTTAAAATACCGTTTCAATCGAATAATAATCTGTATAGGCAAATTCTGAATGCTTTCTGTCCCCTAAAAAACAACGCCTGAAAATGAGTCCGAGATCCCCTAACGAGAAACAAATCTTGACATCATTGACCCCCAGTTTAACATCTCCTGATACCCAGACTGACATTACCTGACAACCAGTTTGAAAACCCCTGACACCCAGTTTGACATCCCCTGACATCCCCTTGTGTCGCCCAGTTCGCGTTTTAGAATAAAAGCCTATATCTCTGATTTGAAACTTAGCTACGAGAAATAACAAAAAAGATCACTCAAAAAAGCCGGAAAAACCTGGAACTGGTTCCGAACGCCGTAGCCATCGCCTGCGACGTGCCAGCCAGAAACTTCAACGGATTTCTTCTAGTAGCAAACAGATAGACAAGCGGCAGCACTAGCAAGCCGTGGATTGCTAGACCCGAGAGCACGGTGGCCAGATAGAGGCCGAGCTGACGGAGTGACTCAACAGGATTTGGCATCTTGACCAGCTCGGCTGCTACAAGGCTCATGATGCCTACTGGAGAATACCTGCGGGAGGGGGGGTAAACTTTAAGCACATTTCAATAATTATTGCATGCTTAGCCGCAGCAAACCAACCAGATTGCCAAGGTGATCATCAGCATTGTGGCGTCTTGAAGGCTGTGCATGAATTTCGCCACCGGCTCTCCATCGGGACCCAGTTTGACAAGCATGGCGCCAAGAACTATGGAGTAAACCACCAGGCCAAGGATGTTCATTGAGCCGTCCACTTTACTGACCACTGTCTTCACTGTGGCTGAGGGATGTTTTAAATATGTACATGTAGGTGTTCTGTAATTATAGCTTCAGGTGTTCTGTAATCATGGCTTCAGGTGTGTTCTGTAATCAAATCTTCAGGTGTTCTGTAACCATGGCTTCATGTGTGTTCTGTAATAATGACTTCAGGTGTTCTGTAATCAAATCTTCAGGTGTTCTGTAATCATGTCTTCAGATGTTCTGCAATCATAGCTTCAGGTGTTCTGTAATCAAAGCTCAATACTCAGTTCTTAATGCTTTTCTGAAGAATCTAAAAAAATACTTTTACCAGTTCCATTGGTAGCCAAAGTCAATGTCTGTGTTTGCGTCTAAAATGTTGATTTATTTGAAAAAGAATATATTTACAAGAAACTGAATAAACACAGTGCCTTAGTCTGTCTGTCTGTCTGTCTGTCTGTCTGTCTGCCTGTCTGTCTGTCTGTCTGTCTGCCTGTCTGTCTGTCTGCCTGTCTGCCTGTCTGTCTGTCTGTCTGTCTGTCTGTCTGTCTGTCTGTCTGTCTGTCTGTCTGTCTGTCTGTCTGTCTGTCTGTCTGTCTGTCTGTCTGTCTGTCTGTCTGTCTGTCTGTCTGTCTTTCTGTCTGTCTGTCTGTCTGTCTGTCTGTCTGTCTGTCTGTCTGTCTGCCTGTCTGTCTGTCTGTCTGTCTTTCTGTCTGTCTGTCTGTCAGTCTATCTGCCTGCCCGTTGTGGTCCATCGTCACTTTTGTACTTTCTGTTTTTCTGCTCAACACAATTTTTATGCTCTCCGCTGTTTTCCATCACTTCCTCCCAGACTCAGACTCTTAGACTGAAAGTCTGTTTGAGCAGTCTACACTTGCCAGACAGGACCCTCAGCTCCCACCTGCTTCAATTAAGTCGCGCAATTTTGTATTTAGAAACAAGCCACAACCAGGAAGTTCTGCTGAGCACTCCGAAGACCAAAGAACCGGATATGTTGGCCACCCTGCCTTCGCTTGCCACTGATGCACATGCGTGCGCAAAGCTCTTCATCCTGACTTCCATCCAATGGAACTTTACAAGCTAACCTGCTAACCTAGGAGATAAGTATAAGCCTAAATTTAAACTGCGTGATTGAGTGAACTTGTTTGCCAAATTGCTTAAAGTGAAGGAAATACTTTTATTAAAGAAGTTCTTTTAGCCATGCTCCTGAGAGACTGCTCAGTTAAGTCACCTACCATCTATAGTGCATTACAACTCCACGTGCTTTTACTTGTTGAATTTTAACTGACAAGCCCGCATAATCTCTGTGTACGGTGACAAGCGCTTATATCTCTGTGTACTGTGACAAGCGCTTATATCTCTGTGTACTGTGGCAAGCACTTATATCTCTGTATACTGTGACAAGCGCTTATATCTCTGTATACTGTGACAAGCGCTTAAATCTCTCTGTACTGTGACAAGCGCTTAAATCTCTCTGTACTGTGACAAGCGCTTAAATCTCTGTATACTGTGACAAGCGCTTATATCTCTGTGTACTGTGGCAAGCACTTATATCTCTGTATACTGTGACAAGCGCTTATATCTCTGTATACTGTGACAAGCGCTTAAATCTCTGTATACTGTGACAAGCGCTTATATCTCTGTGTACTGTGGCAAGCACTTATATCTCTGTATACTGTGACAAGCGCTTATATCTCTGTATACTGTGACAAGCGCTTAAATCTCTCTGTACTGTGACAAGCGCTTAAATCTCTCTGTACTGTGACAAGCGCTTATATCTCTCTGTACTGTGACAAGCGCTTATATCTCTCTGTACTGTGACAAGCGCTTATATCTCTGTGTACTGTGACAAGCACGGTATGACAATAACGTTCTTCAATTTTTATTGCATCTCTCTTATTTTGTGACTTGGACAACAAAATTATAGTATACAATCCACAGCCACAAAGTGCTGTTTTATGAGTAACTGACTGAAAGTAGCAAGGAAACGATTTTCACTGCCGCAGTTTTACGGAAGGAGAGTGCAGCTGGAAAATCTGCATGGCTGTAAATCTCCACTCTGCTTCAGCTCCAGTTTAAGCGACTCGGCGATGGTTGTTTAATCGGTGCTAATAAAATTCTGGCTGCAGTCGGCATTCGATCGTAGCCATTCAGTCTAACAGTAATAGTGAAAAATTCAAATCAATGCTCCCTGCGCTTGAGTGTGAGCTGCCCATCTAGTTAGCCCTAATCGACAGCAGGCAGACAGATCTCTCTTGGGGCAACCGTTGAAAGGTTGAGAGGCGATAAAATCGACAAAAGTGCACTTCGATCTCTGAGAGATGGCGATGTTGGCTAGGAGACAGGATGAAATATTCGTGTCCTTAGATGTCTTTGCGATCTGCGTTCTGCCCTGCTACTCCTAAATCACCCCTTATCTAATCCTAAATCTTTCCTTACCTACTCCTAAATCACCCCTTATCTACTACTAAATCTTTCCTTACCTACTCCTAAATCACTTCTTATCTACTCCCAATCAGTCCTTATCTACTCTTCAATCAGTCCTTATCTACTCCTAAACCAGTCCTTATCTACTCCTAAATCTTTCCTTACCTACTCCTAAGTCACTTCTTATCTACTCCCAATCAGTCCTTATCTACTCTTCAATCAGTCCTTATCTACTCCTAAATCACCCCTTATCTACTCCTAATCTCTCCTTATCTACTCCTAAATCAGTCCTTATCTACTCCTAAATTTTTCCTTACCTACTCCTAAATCACCCCTTATCTACTCCTAATCTCTCCTTATCTACTCCTCAATCAGTTCATATCTACTCATACGCACTTTATTTACCTTTTCATCTTATCCATTATCTAATCTTAATTTACTCTCACTAAGCCCCTATCTTTGTCTGAGCCGCATTCTCATGTCAATCTGAGTGTGAATGCACACATTAGAATAAAAACCATATCCCAAGAACCCACCGCAAACCGTTGGCTCTATTTAAATTACAATATTTTAGCTACTGTCGCCGCCGAAATTTGAACTAGCCAAAAACAACAAGCACACAGACCGTCACGGTTTTGTTATAACCCGATGCAAACGAATTCAAAATGCACATTTCGAATTACCGAATTCCGAGTCCAGCTTTTTTACCATCAAAATTTTACTTACCGAGCGGAAGCAGGCCTCGATCAGATTCTCTGGGAACATGTTCCTGAAAAAATATAGAACTAATGTACATGTATGTTTCCAGGGGCGGATTTAGCCCCCCCCCTCCAAAATAGCTTGACAGCAGAACATATTGCGCCCCTCCCCAAAATAGCTTGACAGCAGAACATATTGCGCCCCTCCCCAAAATAGCTTGACAGCAGAACATATTGCGCCCCTCCCCAAAATAGCTTGACAGCAGAACATATTGCGCCCCTCCCCAAAATAGCTTGACAGCAGAACATATTGCGCCCCTCCCCAAAATAGCTTGACAGCAGAACATATTGCGCCCCTCCCCAAAATAGCTTGACAGAACATATTGCGCCCCTCCCCAAAATAGCTTGACAGAACATATTGCGCCCCTCCCCAAAATAGCTTGACAGAACATATTGCGCCCCTCCCCAAAATAGCTTGACAGAACATATTGCGCCCCCCCCAAAATAGCTTGACAGAACATATTGCGCCCCTCCCCAAAATAGCTTGACAGAACATATTGCGCCCCTCCCCAAAATAGCTTGACAGAACATATTGCGCCCCCCCCCAAAAATAGCTTGACAGAACATATTGCGCCCCTCCCCAAAATAGCTTGACAGAACATATTGCGCCCCTCCCCAAAATAGCTTGACAGAACATATTGCGCCCCCCCCCCCAAAAATAGCTTGACAGAACATATTGCGCCCCTCCCCAAAATAGCTTGACAGAACATATTGCGCCCCCCCCAAAATAGCTTGACAGAACATATTGCGCCCCCCCCCCAAAATAGCTTGACAGAACATATTGCGCCCCCCCCCCAAAATAGCTTGACAGAACATATTGCGCCCCCCCCCCAAAAACCTAATTTTGCGCTCCCTAAGCTTGACTTTTCGCCCACAACACGCATTTTTTGCGCCCCCTAGCTTAAAATTTGGCGCCCAAAACTTGGACTGCCCCCCCCCCAAATGAAACTCTAGGTCCGCCACTGTATGTTTCCTTTGTTTTTTGTGTCATTAAAGTGCAAAAAGATGTAACTTAGCTAATGTTTCTGCGCCAAGTTATGCTAAATATTTTATCGGATTCAATGCACTTAAAAAGATGCAAAATAAGATAAGAAAAAGCCTAGTTATCCTGTGCATTTTAACCATATTAATCATGGCCTTAGTCCTCTTTACCACTCAGCTGGTCCTTGACAGAGCCCTTTCACAGCACAGCAGCTTGCCAAATGTCACCTGATTAAATCCAGCAGCGGCTCAATGACTGAAGTGGCGCCACGGGCAGCCGAGGGCTCCGCAGTTGTCGACGGCGGTCCGACCGAGGAACCAGCAGCCGCCGCTCCCGGTTGAATAAAATAAACTAGCAGCATTCCAATGCCCATAGCAACCAGTGTAGTAACCAGGTAATAAACTAGAGCTCGGCCGCCCAACTTGCCGGTGGCCCCGGCGTCCAAGCTGCACATCGCCGTGACCAGCGAGCTGACGATGAGCGGCAGGATGAGCAGCTTCAGCATCCGCATCAACAGCTCGCCGGGGAAGGCCAGGTAGCGGATGGCGGCCTCGTCCGATGGAGAGACGACGCCGCGAAGGCTCAGGCCGAGGACGGCACCGAGCGAGATGCCGAGCAGCAGCAGCAGCAGCAGCAGGTGCCGGCGCACGACATCACCAAGTCTTCGTTGCCAACGAGGCCTCATCCGACGGTGCCGAGTTGAGGGCATCAACGAAGCGTCCAACTTGCTTTCGGTGGATACTGAAACGGAGTTAAAATTGTGCATCATCGCATGGCTGAGTCACTTTTAAGTAAACTAGTAGACTAGTAAACTCAAATGCCGCAATAGAATGAACAGCAATCTTGTTGGACAGCTAAAATAGAAGGACCGCTACACTCTCGGTAAGGAACGCGTATTTGTCGTATCGCTGGTGCATTAGTTCTGCACTACTTTTGCGGTCTATTTTCAATTTTGTCACTGTGCATTCAGTTTTGACAGAATGCTTAATGCGCCGTCGGACCGCCGTCGACAACTGCGGTGCCCTCGTACTTGTACGTGAGCATAGACACTGGATTTTAATTACACAGCGTGCTTCGATGCGCACCGATCCGGGCCATAGACAAATTCTAATGCTTCTGTGAAGTCTCCTTGCTAGCTAACACATTTTTTATTCGATCAATTTTCCCTGACCGAATTTGTCTATGGTGAAACCTCATTCAACGTCATGCGTTCTTTACCAACCTACAGCTCATTTCTAACAAAATCGAGTGAGGAGGAGTTTTCTAACAAATTCCTTCTGCTGCAGTTGGCCATGGTGTACACAGGTGCACATGCACTTTTTCGAAATCAAACATGGAAGCGCAAAAGTTTATTATAATTGTACGAATTTGGGAAATTTATAAAGATGCAGTCTGGGGAGATCTTACTTTTGTGGCCCTCATATTCTACTATTCTATATTATACTGGAAGCTGTCCGTCTATCTGGCAACTTTCTCATGTTAAATATTAATCGCAAACAAATGCGCAAAAAGTCAAATAATTGTTCGTCCGTGCGTTTCCTCACCCGAGAATGTTCCGTAAGGCTTCTCCGCCATGCGTCCAGTGGGGCTCGAGACTTCGGTCTGTGACTCGGTCACAATATATGCATGCCGAATGCGTTTGCTTGGACTGCTCTGTATAGATAAAATGTCAGAGGTCAATTTAGTGTACACCTATAGCGCTTAGTGAAGCCAAAGGTTGAAGATAAGACGCAATGTTTATCGCTGCGATGTACTCTATAAGAGTTTCTATGAACGTGCATATATTTCAAGCAGCTATAAAGACATTTCGTATGTTCTTATTATTAAATATTCTCGAGAAAGTTTTGAGAATTTCAGCCATAATTTCGATACGATATGCATATTGGGCGACATTTCGCAATAAGCATGGAGATACCCTCGTATTTTTGGAGGTAATAAATCAAATTAAGATTAATCGGCTAAGATAAACAAAATTTGTTAATATCAAGAATAACTTCAGCTGTCCACGAAGTCGCAATATGCCAAGTGGGTGGAGTAGACGTCGAACAAAACGTTGGAAAGTGTTAAGCTAAAATCGGAGTCAGGGAATGCATCACAGGTATGTTAGAGTTATTAGATTCATACAACATCATTACAAATTACAAAGCTTGGTTACTTTGCTGTCTGTGGTTGAGATTAAAAAGCTTAAGCTTCAGGAACTTTCGAATTTTCCATGTACAGCGTCCTTTTAAAATAGTTTAGTTACTTTTGCCGCCTACATTCGGTTACCAGCCACCAATTGTCACCCGATCATAATCTAGTGACAAATTCGTGTTCAGCAGCGTACTGCGGTTCACTGGCAATTGTTTGTCGTCGAGCGATGCTGGCAGAAGTCGCGCCGGTTGCCGGTCTGTTTGCTGCGATGCTTCGTCCTCCATGAACACCGCGGCTGCCGCCATTTACGCTGGGATCGCAAAACTCAGGCCTGACCCGTCTGCAACAAATCAGTGCGGCGTAAGCTGCCCGGAACTGCGGATGCGAAAAGGCGTACACAAACGGATTGACCGCGCTGTTGGCGTGCGTCAACAAGATGCACACTTTGACGACGTAACTCCCGTATTGTAGATCGCACATCACCTGAAGCAGTGGAGATTTAATTCTTCTGAGAATTTGAGTAGATTAATGTCAGTTAGTAAAATAAAGCAATGCTGGAAGACACAGTTGAGTTGGCCGGGTAGAGGAGCGTTCTCTCATCCAGATTTCAGGGTTCAATGTTTTGTACCTTGCACAGAATTTAGCCTAGGGCTTACGTAACTTGTGCTCATGATAGCTCAACCCCTACAGCACACAATTCAAGTTCTATGAATGTCTGAAGATGAGAAGCCAGGACCACTGCACACCACGTGTCCGTATGTCCAATTTCCGGATGTCCAATTTCCGGATATCCAATGTCCGTATGTCCAATGTCCTTATGTCCAATTTCCGGATATCCAATGTCCGTATGTCCAATTTCCGGATATCCAATGTCCGTATGTCCAATTTCCGTATGTCCAATGTCCTTATGTCCGTATACATATGATCAAGTTCACTGCATGGTTGGCGGACGCCTCGTGAAAACCCCCCAGCAATGCAGAATAAACTCCAATAACTTCATGTAAACAAACTAAAAACAAAAATGCAACTAATTAGCCATATACCTGCAATACGTTATGGATATTCAGAGGTATCCAGGCTATAGCAAACGCGAGAACAATAACGGACATTCGCTTGGCCGCTTTAACCGTGGCGGTAGAGACGCCGCCACTGTAGGTGCTGTCACCAATGCGCTGCTGTCGTCTGGTCCTGCGTCTCACTGCTGTCAGCATCCCGCCGCTGCCGCCATCGCCGCCGCCGCCGCGATGGCGCCTGTAGCCGAGCTGGCGCCGGATGATGCAGAACACGGTGGCGTAGAGTGAAAACACGACGAGAAAAATCCAGGCCGACCAGCCAAAGAAGACCACGTAGACCCAGTAGCGCAAGTCGATCACGTTTACAAACGAGCAGACTCCATCTGGAGGCGGGCCCTTGTTCCAGCCCATGAGCGGTATGAAGCCCAGTAGGGCGCCTGACAACCAGAGCAGTACGCATAATGCTGAGACGTTCCGTCTAGTGAAGAGAGACCGATAGCGCAGCGGGTATTTCACCGCGATGAGTATCTCAAAGGCGATTGCCAGCAGATTGATGAAGCTAACCTGAGTGAATGTTACAACTATGCAGTTGATAATTAGACAGCCGTAGAAACTATTTTTAGGAAAACCGCTCTCTGAGACAGACGCAAACGGTATGGCTATAATGCCTACGAGAAAGTCGACCAAGGCCAAGTTGATGATCAGGTAGTTAGTCGGTTTGCGAAGATTCGGGTACGTCACAGCGGCCAGAATTGTTAAAGCGTTGCCGATAACAGTCAGTAGGCAGATGATTGCTTCTAGGGGCAGCTGCAGCATTAACGAGTTGAATGAGTCATCCGAACCGGGGCTCGCATTGATGCCAATAGATGTGTTATTTGATGTTGCATTCATATCTGCAAATAATTGATTCATGATTAGTTTTAATGTTATCCATTAGTTCACATCAGCACATTGAATATTGATTGAAATCACTCGATGTTAGTTACGAAGCTGTTGGATGTTGAAGTACATATTCACTTTGCCGTGGACGCTTAGTAAATCAATTCCTACTCAGTTGCTAACTGCTGAACTGAGACTTATTGGGGAAGCTCAACAAGCGGAGATTGTCACACTCATGACGGAATACTTCCTATCGCCAGTTGCTATTGGACAAAAACTCATTACAGGCGAGTTGCGAAGAATAAATTGAAGTGCAGCCAAGATTCGAAGCTGGGTGGCCCTATCTGTCAATATCCGGTTCACAGCTGCGACAGCCAATTCTGCCAATGATAGATGACTTGTCTGGGCCTAGAGTTTATTTGCAGTTCCCAAAATTGGAAACTTCGAAAAATTAATAGAATTCTGAAGATCCAGTCGGTATGCTAATGCTAATTTTGAACGAGTCTATGGGGAAACGAGTCATTGTCTACCTCAAAAACCATAGACACAAGCACACAAGCTATCATTGTCTACCTCCAAAGCCATAGACACAAGCACACAAGCTATCATTGTCTACCTCCAAAACCATAAACACAAGCACACAAGCTATCATTGTCTACCTCCAAAGCCATAGACACAAGCACACAAGCTATCATTGTCTACCTCCAAATCCATAGACACAAGCACACAAGCTATCATTGTCTACCTCCAAATCCATAGACACAAGCACACAAGCTATCATTGTCTACCTCCAAAACTATAGACACAAGCACACAAGCTATCATTGTCTACCTCCAAATCCATAGACACAAGCACACAAGCTATCATTGTCTACCTCCAAAACTATAGACACAAGCACACAAGCTATCATTGTCTACCTCCAAAACTATAGACACAAGCACACAAGCTATCATTGTCTACCTCCAAAGCCATAGACACAAGCACACAAGCTATCATTGTCTACCTCCAAAGCCATAGACACAAGCACACAAGCTATCATTGTCTACCTCCAAAGCCACAGACACAATCTACCATTGTCTACTTCCAAAACCATAGGCACAATCTACCATTGTCTACTTCCAAAACCATAGGCACAGTCTACCATTGTCTACTTCCAAAACCATAGACACAGTCTACCATTGTCTACTTCCAAAGTCACAGACACAATCTACCATTGTCTACTTCCAAAACCATAGGCACAATCTACCACTGTCTACCTAAAATGCCATGGACACAATCTACCATTACACTCATTGAGCTGATTGTATATTTTGATACAGAATTACCACTGCACTTAATGTTGCTTCCAGATAGGCAAGAGAGGGTTATAGTCTTGTGGTTCGAGCGTCGGACTCACGACTTGAAGGTCGGAGTTCGATTCCCGATACCTCTAGGAACAGTTGGTTAACAAGACACTTAACTCTGCATTGTTTCAGTTCACCCAGCTGTAAAATGGGTGCCAGCATTAGCTGGGGTAAATTGAGGGTGTTAGTGGCGACCCCCCAGTCCTTGGACTGAACAGCCGTACGCAGCCTTCAGATGCGCCGCGCAATAGCTGCGACTGAGCTGTCGGTCGTACATCTGCCCATTAGGCCAGATGTAATCAATTAATTATTAGATTGGTGATAGGTAATTTGGCTGCTCACGGATGCTTGTCCATATAAACTTCACAATAAAAAGTAATAGAGAGAGTTCAAGAAGATAAGCGCAGTGAAATCAATGAAAATTAAATCTTACCGTATTGTTTTCGAATTTTCGTTTCGCAGAAAAAAATAATATGCAGCTTATATCTACGCGCCGCTAATCCCCTATTGCAGGCCTTCAATGCCATGCATTATTGGCCAAATCACATATATATGCATATAGATATGCATGGCAACTGCTCAAGGGTTCTCGGGCAGCCAGACAGCTTAATGGACTGTGCGTCTAGCAGCCAATCCTACTCGATGAAATCTGAATGAGCTCCCTTATCCTTACATTGCGCACGCAATGGCAACAGGTTTATATAGCACAGCCACTCGTTTCAATTTGTGACCACATCTGCGCTAGATGGCCGCTAATTTTTATTTGGGTAATTAATTTTACAACGTGCAGGATAGAATGGCACTTTAAAATGTTACTCAATTGAGCATACTGCTACTTTGAGCTGTTTAATTCTTTAATCTGCATACGTCTGTCTGTTGGACTGAGTATTGTCAACGATAGACTTTAATAATCGCAGATTAAATTATAAATGTAACTACAATTCGATGGCTAATCGAAATCAGTTTTGAGAATAGACCCACAAAGTGACAGTTTGAGTAGTTTCTACTAATAGTAGCAACATACTATTGAAAGCAAATTGAAAAATAGAGGTATGAGCTATTATCCTGACAGCTCTAAGTCAGTCGGTCAGTCAGTGAGTCAGTCAGTCAGTCAGTCAGTCAGTCAGTCAGTCGATCAGTCAGTCAGTCAGTCAGTCAGTCAGTCAGTCAGTCAGTCAGTCAGTCAGTCAGTCAGTCAGTCAGTCAGTCAGTCAGTCAGTCAGTCAGTCAGTCAGTCAGTCAGTCAGTCAGTCAGTCAGTCAGTCAGTCAGTCAGTCAGTCAGTCAGTCAGTCAGTCAGTCAGTCAGTCAGTCAGTCAGTCAGTCAGTCAGTCAGTCAGTCAGTCAGTCAGTCAGTCAGTCAGTCAGTCAGTCAGTCAGTCAGTCAGTCAGTCAGTCAGTCAGTCAGTCAGTCAGTCAGTCAGTCAGTCAGTCAGTCAGTCAGTCAGTCAGTCAGTCAGTCAGTCAGTCAGTCAGTCAGTCAGTCAGTCAGTCAGTCAGTCAGTCAGTCAGTCAGTCAGTCAGTCAGTCAGTCAGTCAGTCAGTCAGTCTGTCTGTCTGTCTGTCTGTCTGTCTGTCTGTCTGTCTGTCTGTCTGTCTGTCTGTCTGTCGGTTCATGGAGTTATGAATTTACTCCAGAGCGGCAATCAAGAACTCGCGCGAACATCGGCTTTACTCACAAGATTGGTCATAAAAGCTGTGGCACATGCAGCATAACCCAGACACAGGCACAGACTCTGTACGGCACTGCATGCACGCACAGATTAAATCAACATTTGTGCAAAGTAAGGACAATTTTCGTTCACCCCAACAACCCACCTCCATAAATCCGGGAGCCAAACCGGTTCTATATATAATAGCCTAAATCCCCAAAATTGTTCCCGAAGAAGAAGAAGAAGACTAAAAAGCAGATTAGGCCAGACAGAGAAATCAGCCAGGAGAGAAAAAGGCAGGCGCTGAGACAGTCGGCAGTGGAAGACAGGAATAAAAGCCGCGAGTCTCGATAGAATCGTAAAAATTAATCTACCAAAAAGTAAACGTCGTATTCCAAAGAAAGCCTAGAACGGATCAAAGCATGAACCTGGTGAGCGCAGATCCACAGTTAAACTGCCTCGCTGTTTTGCTTGTTGGCTATATTTTATGCACGCAGAAGGATTACCAGGTTACGACGCTAACGAGTGCGTCATTATCAGTTATGAGTTAGCGTTCATGAGTCTCATTGTTATCTGATTCTATTTTAATCATGCACAAAGAAGTTTAACCATAGACAAAATCAATCTTGCACACTAGAGAGGGTTGACAGGAGGGGTGATCATTTCAATCCTGCACCTATGATGCAGTACACCAATGGAGGTTTTTGCCATAGACACAATCAAACGCTCCAATAAAAAAACAAAAGCGGTTTTTAAGGAACGTGTCTTATTGAAAAAAGCGTTACAAGTGCGAGTACATGTAAATTCTTCGTGGAAATTTAATACGTATTAATGTACTCTTGTTCAGTGTCTGGAAGCGGTTAGGTTGCTGGACGCCGCTCCAGAGTGAGCAGTGCTTTGTGTAAGTCATTGTGCCAGGTTCACTGACAGCAGCTTCTCCCTTGCTCAAAAATATCGCAGGTGTCCGGCTCAGCAGTGAACAAGCTGCAGCAGAAGCAGCTGCTAAAGCAGCAAGAGGCGCTGGACAAACGGCGCAGAAAAGGCGCCAAGCTTCATGGCGAGGCCGGTGCTGCAGTCTGCATCCAGCGCTGGTTTCGCAGCAACCAGAAGAGAAAGCAGCAACAGCAGCAGCAAGAAGACGGCACCATCTGCGGCCGGATTCGTCGATGGTGGGGCGATGTGAACTCGAGCGCCGACACGTTCTATCACCAACACGTGAGCCACGACGCCAAACCGACGCTGGCTGATCTGGCTAAGAAGAGAAAGCCAGCAAGCTCCACTGAGCAGTCCACGACGGTCGACACGGAGAAACAGAAGTCCAAGGAGCTGTCGCTGCCGAAAACGGAGACTGTGCAGGTTGAGGTGGCCGGAAACTTGGATGATGCTTCGCCGCCCGATGAACCAAAGAAGATGGAAACATGTGATGAGAAATGAAGCTGGAGTGAAATTGATACACTGAATATAACTACTTTAACGTAATTGTGTCATAAGACACTTTCTATAATAATGCTAAAATGAAAAGTGGTTTCGTGTACGTCCGCAATTCAATAGTTTCCCGCTTTCAAGGTTTTGATTGCTAATGGTTTATTTAATTTTTTTACTCGCATGTACCTCAGTACTGGTTTGTGTTTGTACTAAAAATATCACGTATGGCTGTATTATCTATATGTCATTATTTAGCTTCTTAGCTACACCAGTTGAACCGTCGGCCTGTACGTACGTGTACTTCACTCACATCATTGGCGTACGTTCGAATATTTAAATGCCCTGTCCGAAAGGTGGCTATAACACGGATCACCCGAGGTTTTTTTAGGCTTGCTGGCCTGCTAACTTTTGGTAGTTCAAATGTTCAATCATAGTCTTGACTCGAACTCGAACTACTCGTATACGGTCTCGGAATCAAAGCCATGTTACGTATAAATCTCTATTCATTAATGCGTTTAACTATAAGATACATGTACTAAAAGCTTATGCATATTAAGTCTGGTCAAATAAAGTTCTGTGGCTAGAAAACTTGCTTTGAAATTCTAACTCGATTTCCAGGGGGAAGCGCCTTCGAAAGCCGGGTTGACTTGCAGTGAGTGAGTTTATGAGTGAATTGAGAACTGTCCTTTTAAATGGCATTTCATCAGCTTGATTGACTTTGTTGTCTATGACCGAGTGCAGTTCTGTGGCAGCGTGGCTTTGATTGACTTTATTGTCTATGGCCGAGTGCAGTTCTGTGGCAGCGTGGCTTTGATTGACTTTATTGTCTATGGCCGAGTGCAGTTCTGTGGCAGCGTGGCTTTGATTGACTTTATTGTCTATGGCCGAGTGCAGTTCTGACTTCTGTGGCAGTGTGGCTTTGATTGACTTTATTGTCTATGGCCGAGTGCAGTTCTGTGGCAGTGGCTTTGATTGACTTTATTGTCTATGGCCGAGTGCAGTTCTGTGGCAGTGGCTTTGATTGGCTTTATTGTCTATGGCCGAGTGCAGTTCTGTGGCAGTGGCTTTGATTGGCTTTATTGTCTATGGCCGAGTGCAGTTCTGTGGCAGCGTGGCTTTGATTGGCTTTATTGTCTATGGCCGAGTGCAGTTCTGTGGCAGCGTGGCTTTGATTGGCTTTATTGTCTATGGCCGAGTGCAGTTCTGTGGCAGTGGCTTTGATTGGCTTTATTGTCTATGGCCGAGTGCAGTTCTGTGGCAGCGTGGCTTTGATTGGCTTTATTGTCTATGGCCGAGTGCAGTTCTGTGGCAGCGTGGCTTTGATTGACTTTATTGTCTATGGCCGAGTGCAGTTCTGACTTCTGTGGCAGTGTGGCTTTGATTGGCTTTATTGTCTATGGCCGAGTGCAGTTCTGTGGCAGCGTGGCTTTGATTGGCTTTATTGTCTATGGCCGAGTGCAGTTCTGTGGCAGCGTGGCTTTGATTGGCTTTATTGTCTATGGCCGAGTGCAGTTCTGTGGCAGTGGCTTTGATTGGCTTTATTGTCTATGGCCGAGTGCAGTTCTGTGGCAGTGGCTTTGATTGGCTTTATTGTCTATGGCCGAGTGCAGTTCTGTGGCAGCGTGGCTTTGATTGGCTTTATTGTCTATGGCCGAGTGCAGTTCTGTGGCAGCGTGGCTTTGATTGGCTTTATTGTCTATGGCCGAGTGCAGTTCTGTGGCAGTGGCTTTGATTGGCTTTATTGTCTATGGCCGAGTGCAGTTCTGTGGCAGCGTGGCTTTGATTGGCTTTATTGTCTATGGCCGAGTGCAGTTCTGTGGCAGTGTGGCTTTGATTGACTTTATTGTCTATGGCCGAGTGCAGTTCTGTGGCAGTGTGGCTTTGATTGGCTTTATTGTCTATGGCCGAGTGCAGTTCAGTGGCAGCTCTACGCTTGATCTGCGCATTATCAAAGACTAATGTAAAATACCTGTCCATTAGCTGTAAATAAATAAATGCAAAATATGTCACCTTAGGAATCTTTTGTGGAATCTATAGCTTGGGAAATTTTCCGAAATGACACAGTCCAATAATAAAATAGCAAAGATAGTCGGCAGTTTCAAAAACAAGCTAGTGCTCTTAGCCCGGTAGAACGCTTACATGTAGAAGCAGCGATATGAACTCAAAACTGCAACTGCAATGTGCCAATAAATGTTTGGCCAGCTGATTAAATAAAAAATTCAAAATGTAGAAACGCCGTCAAATTTCAGCACTTCGTAGAAAAAAATGTAAAAAACTTTCCTAGTCCCTGTCACTATATGCGAAACTTTCAAAAATCGAGCCAACTACTGATTGCCACTAGGAAAGTAGTATGTTTCAGCCATGGATTTATCCTAAAAAATCAATCGATCAAGCAAGCAATCAATCAATCTATCTATCTATCTATCTATCTATCTATCTATCTATCTATCTATCTATCTATCTATCTATCTATCTATCTATCTATCTATCTATCTATCTATCTATCTATCTATCTATCTATCTATCTATCTATCTATCTATCTATCTATCTATCTATCTATCTATCTATCTATCTATCTATCTATCTATCTATCTATCTATCTATCTATCTATCTATCTATCTATCTATCTATCTATCTATCTATCTATCTATCTATCTATCTATCTACCTATCTATCTATCTATCTATCTATCTATCTATCTATCTATCTATCTATCTATCTATCTATCTATCTATCTATCTATCTATCTATCTATCTATCTATCTATCTATCTATCTATCTATCTATCTATCTATCTATCTATCTATCTATCTATCTATCTAACTATCTATCTATCTATCTATCTATCTATCTATCTATCTATCTATCTATCTATCTATCTATCTATCTATCTATCTATCTATCTATCTATCTATCTATCTATCTATCTATCTATCTATCTATCTATCTAACTATCTATCTATCTATCTATCTATCTATCTATCTATCTATCTATCTATCTATCTATCTATCTATCTATCTATCTATCTATCTATCTATCTATCTATCTATCTATCTATCTATCTATCTATCTATCTATCTATCTATCTATCTATCTATCTATCTATCTATCTATCTATCTATCTATCTATCTATCTATCTATCTATCTATCTATCTATCTATCTATCTAACTATCTATCTATCTATCGATCTATCTATCTATCTATCTATCTATCTATCTATCTATCTATCTATCTATCTATCTATCTATATATCTATCTATCTATCTATCTATCTATCTATCTATCTATCTATCTATCTATCTATCTATCTATCTATCTATCTATCTATCTATCTATCTAACTATCTATCTATCTATCTATCTATCTATCTATCTATCTATCTATCTATCTATCTATCTATCTATCTACCTATCTATCTATCTTGGTAGTTTCCGGTGATCTTGTGTGCGTGCTTTCAGCTTGATTGGCTGCGGCAAGCAAACTCGAAAGAGCTCGCTTCGCTCGCTCTTTCTCGCTATCTACCATCTATTGCCAGGACCTGCACCGGAGCGGTTACGAAAATTAGATTTCTCGGTAGTTGCTCGCACTCTTTTGCACTACTTGAGTAGTCTGATTTTCGAACGGCAGGCTGGTTCCAGCAGGTAGTTCCTCTGGATAAAAGCGCTTACCGCGCCCATTGGCTTTCCAGCTGCCTTAATCGTTTCCGGTGATCTTGTGTGCGTGCTTTCAGCTTGATTGGCTGCGGCAAGCAAGCTCGAAAGAGCTCGCTTCGCTCGCTCTTTCTCGCTATCTACCATCTATTGCCAGGACCTGCACCGGAGCGCTTACGAAAATTAGATTTCTCGGTAGTTGCTCGCACTCTTTTGCACTACTTGAGTAGTCTGATTTTCGAACGGCAGGCTGGTTCCAGCAGGTAGTTCCTCTGGATAAAAGCGCTTACCGCGCCCATTGGCTTTCCAGCTGCCTTAATCGTTTCCGGTGATCTTGTGTGCGTGCTTTCAGCTTGATTGGCTGCGGCAAGCAAGCTCGAAAGAGCTCGCTTCGCTCGCTCTTTCTCGCTATCTACTATCTATCTATCTATCTATCTAACTATCTATCTATCTATCTATCTATCTATCTATCTATCTATCTATCTATCTATCTATCTATCTATCTATCTATCTATCTATCTATCTATCTATCTACCTATCTATCTATCTATCTATCTATCTATCTATCTATCTATCTATCTATCTATCTATCTATCTATCTATCTATCTATCTATCTATCTATCTATCTATCTAACTATCTATCTATCTATCTATCTATCTATCTATCTATCTATCTATCTATCTATCTATCTATCTATCTATCTATCTATCTATCTATCTATCTATCTATCTATCTATCTATCTATCTATCTATCTATCTATCTATCTATCTATCTATCTATCTATAACTTATTTGTTGAACTTTTCAAGATGCTTATTCATACACTTCTACGCTCTAAATCTGTTTTTCTATAGCACCTAACATCTTTAATATTTTTTGTGCAAGGCTTTAAGCTGCCAATCTTTAACCAATCAGCGTGCTTCAACTCACGTTTTTAACTAATTATACGTACACATCTTTACTCAACACTGCTCAGTGCACCCCAAAAGTCGCATATATATATATTGAAATTATGTTACAATAACTTCAGTGCCAATTTATTTGTTTTTAAACCCGAATAAATAAACCCTGACGAAGGCCCAGTCTGGGCCGAAATATCGGTTTTTTTCGAACATTCGACAACTGGTAACCTTCAATATCTTCCGAGTGCGTGGTTTGCAGTTTCAAACTGCCTTATGAATCTATCTATCTATCTATCTATCTATCTATCTATCTATCTATCTATCTATCTATCTATCTATCTATCTATCTATCTATCTATCTATCTATCTATCTATCTATCTATCTATCTATCTATCTATCTATCTATCTATCTATCTATCTATCTATCTATCTATCTATCTATCTATCTATCTATCTATCTATCTATCTATCTATCTATCTATCTATCTATCTATCTATCTATCTCTATCTATCTATCTATATCTATCTATCTATCTATCTATCTATCTATCTATCTATCTATCTATCTATCTATCTATCTATCTATCTATCTATCTATCTATCTATCTATCTATCTATCTATCTATCTATCTATCTATCTATCTATCTATCTATCTATCTATCTATCTATCTATCTATCTATCTATCTATCTATCTATCTATCTATCTATCTATCTATCTATCTATCTATCTATCTATCTATCTATCTATCTATCTATCTATCTATCTATCTATCTATCTATCTATCTATCTATCTATCTATCTATCTAACTATCTATCTATCTATCTATCTATCTATCTATCTATCTATCTATCTATCTATCTATCTATCTATCTATCTATCTATCTATCTATCTATCTAACTATCTATCTATCTATCTATCTATCTATCTATCTATCTATCTATCTATCTATCTATCTATCTATCTATCTATCTATCAATCTATCTATCTATCTATCTATCTACGATCTACTACCCAGATGCCCAGCCTCAATGCGTCCCCTCATAGATTCATTAGAGTCCTCGCCAGAAGGCAAGAGCCCAAATCCGTCTTTGCACCTGTACGCTTTTCGTTGCACCTTACCGACTGTCTCTCAACAACAACTTGATTGAGTTGCAGTTTAAGGAAGGCAATGGGGGGTCTGTCGAGTATCCCCGGACCACAAAAGGAGCCTAGCAGTTCAGCCTAGAATTGCGCAATCATGGCACTCCAAGCCGAACCGTAAGACAAAGCCGCTTTGTGGTCCCAGGGCGCACTTTGCCCCAGCCTGCGTGATGTTGATCGGGGCTCCCGGACACCCCAAAGCACGCGGTCACAGCGTGATGGCGGGGTCGCTAGCGTCCTTGGAGCCCCTGACAGGCTGGGACAACGCCTTCCCAGGAACCGATGTTGAGAGACAGCCGGAGAGGGTGGCTGCTGGTTGCAACGCCGCGGACTTGAAAGCCGCAGCAGTAGACGAAGTAAGCGCAGGTGCAGAGAGGGGGCCCCTCTCCTTCTGGAGAGGACCCACTTCCAGTCGACCATCTGTGAGATGGTGTGGCGAGGATCGAAACTCTAAAAAGAGCTTCGACTCGTTTGGTCGACTTTCCACAGGCCTCTGGCGCTCTCAGCCATGAGAAAGAGAGGGGCATTGCATGTCTTTACATTTATAGACGAGATTGCTGGGACACCGCTCCACCTACAGACTGTGCTTGAGCAATGGAAAAGGGTAGAGAGAAAGTCTGTCTATACGGTTGTCAATGACAACAGCATAAGGGGTGAGAAATCTCGCTTTCATAGTTGCTCAGCTGCTCAACTGTACTCAACTGCTGGGTCTGCTCCGTTTTCATGGCTTTCGGAACAATGTAGAGTGTGGAAGGGAAAGGACTCAGCTGTACAGTTTAATGCACACGTCAGACATTTGTTTGTAGAGCAGTACAGCCGCGCCAACCTCAGTTTTAGGTTTTTCGCTGCAGGGTATGGCAGTTGCTGTGTCTCTCGGCTCTTCTGACGAAAGTTTTTGCACTTCTAATGCAATACTGCTGTGAGAATTCTCAGTTTTAGCTTTAGCAATCTTTAGTTTGTTTTGGTTAGAAAATTCTAGACGGCTCAAGAAAAATTTCAACTGGATTCAACCGGTTCAATTTTCTTAACTCTCATTTTGCACGTACGCTCTTTTTAAGTAATTTTGCATCATACTTATCTACCCATCTATCTATCTACCTATCTATCTATTTATCTATCTATCTATCTATCTATCTATCTATCTATCTATCTAACTATCTATCTATCTATCTATCTATCTATCTATCTATCTATCTATCTAACTATCTATCTATCTATCTATCTATCTATCTATCTATCTATCTATCTATCTATCTATCTATCTATCTATCTATCTATCTATCTATCTATCTATCTATCTATCTATCTATCTATCTATCTATCTATCTATCTATCTATCTATCTATCTATCTAGCAGTTCAGCCTAGAATTGCGCAATCATGGCACTTTTGCACTTTTCGCACTTTTGCACATGATTAACAGGTCATAAAGAATGATGCAAATTAATACTTTAGCGTTTCTAGTGTCCCCCCCTCAACTGACGCTGGGGCACAAAAGTTAGGCGAATGTCTTAAATGCTTGTTTCTGTATCGTGTGTGGGAATCTCATCGTGGCACCCTGATCACCAGTTTGTGATCAGGGGCTGTGCGGATGTCGGGCTGCTCCTTCAGCCAATATAGACTGTCAGGTGTGGCTACAGACTGTCTGGTCTGGCTACAGACTGTCTGATCTGGCTACAGACTGTCTGATCTGGCTACAGACTGTCTGATCTGGCTACAGACTGTCTGATCTGGCTACAGACTGTCTGATCTGGCTACAGACTGTCTGATCTGGCTACAGACTGTCTGATCTGGCTACAGACTGTCTGATCTGGCTACAGACTGTCTGATCTGGCTACAGACTGTCTGATCTGGCTACAGACTGTCTGATCTGGCTACAGACTGTCTGATCTGGCTACAGACTGTCTGATCTAGCTACAGACTGTCTGATCTGGCTACAGACTGTCTGATCTGGCTAACAGACTGTCTGATCTGGCTCTGATCTGGCTAACAGACTGTCTGATCTGGCTACAGACTGTCTGATCTGGCTACAGACTGTCTGATCTGGCTACAGACTGTCTGATCTGGCTACAGACTGTCTGATCTGGCTACAGACTTCTGATATGGCTACAGACTGTCTGATCTGGCTACAGACTGTCTGATCTGGCTACAGACTGTCTGATCTGGCTACAGACTGTCTGATCTGGCTACAGACTGTCTGATCTGGCTACAGACTGTCTGATCTGGCTAAGAAGAGAAAGCCAGCAAGCTCCACTGAGCAGTCCACGACGGTCGACACGGAGAAACAGAAGTCCAAGGAGCTGTCGCTGCCGAAAACGGAGACTGTGCAGGTTGAGGTGGCCGGAAACTTGGATGATGCTTCGCCGCCCGATGAACCAAAGAAGATGGAAACATGTGATGAGAAATGAAGCTGGAGTGAAATTGATACACTGAATATAACTACTTTAACGTAATTGTGTCATAAGACACTTTCTATAATAATGCTAAAATGAAAAGTGGTTTCGTGTACGTCCGCAATTCAATAGTTTCCCGCTTTCAAGGTTTTGATTGCTAATGGTTTATTTAATTTTTTTACTCGCATGTACCTCAGTACTGGTTTGTGTTTGTACTAAAAATATCACGTATGGCTGTATTATCTATATGTCATTATTTAGCTTCTTAGCTACACCAGTTGAACCGTCGGCCTGTACGTACGTGTACTTCACTCACATCATTGGCGTACGTTCGAATATTTAAATGCCCTGTCCGAAAGGTGGCTATAACACGGATCACCCGAGGTTTTTTTAGGCTTGCTGGCCTGCTAACTTTTGGTAGTTCAAATGTTCAATCATAGTCTTGACTCGAACTCGAACTACTCGTATACGGTCTCGGAATCAAAGCCATGTTACGTATAAATCTCTATTCATTAATGCGTTTAACTATAAGATACATGTACTAAAAGCTTATGCATATTAAGTCTGGTCAAATAAAGTTCTGTGGCTAGAAAACTTGCTTTGAAATTCTAACTCGATTTCCAGGGGGAAGCGCCTTCGAAAGCCGGGTTGACTTGCAGTGAGTGAGTTTATGAGTGAATTGAGAACTGTCCTTTTAAATGGCATTTCATCAGCTTGATTGACTTTGTTGTCTATGACCGAGTGCAGTTCTGTGGCAGCGTGGCTTTGATTGACTTTATTGTCTATGGCCGAGTGCAGTTCTGTGGCAGCGTGGCTTTGATTGACTTTATTGTCTATGGCCGAGTGCAGTTCTGTGGCAGCGTGGCTTTGATTGACTTTATTGTCTATGGCCGAGTGCAGTTCTGACTTCTGTGGCAGTGTGGCTTTGATTGACTTTATTGTCTATGGCCGAGTGCAGTTCTGTGGCAGTGGCTTTGATTGACTTTATTGTCTATGGCCGAGTGCAGTTCTGTGGCAGTGGCTTTGATTGGCTTTATTGTCTATGGCCGAGTGCAGTTCTGTGGCAGTGGCTTTGATTGGCTTTATTTTCTATGGCCGAGTGCAGTTCTGTGGCAGCGTGGCTTTGATTGGCTTTATTGTCTATGGCCGAGTGCAGTTCTGTGGCAGCGTGGCTTTGATTGGCTTTATTGTCTATGGCCGAGTGCAGTTCTGTGGCAGTGGCTTTGATTGGCTTTATTGTCTATGGCCGAGTGCAGTTCTGTGGCAGCGTGGCTTTGATTGGCTTTATTGTCTATGGCCGAGTGCAGTTCTGTGGCAGCGTGGCTTTGATTGACTTTATTGTCTATGGCCGAGTGCAGTTCTGACTTCTGTGGCAGTGTGGCTTTGATTGACTTTATTGTCTATGGCCGAGTGCAGTTCTGTGGCAGTGGCTTTGATTGACTTTATTGTCTATGGCCGAGTGCAGTTCTGTGGCAGTGGCTTTGATTGGCTTTATTGTCTATGGCCGAGTGCAGTTCTGTGGCAGTGGCTTTGATTGGCTTTATTGTCTATGGCCGAGTGCAGTTCTGTGGCAGTGGCTTTGATTGGCTTTATTGTCTATGGCCGAGTGCAGTTCTGTGGCAGCGTGGCTTTGATTGGCTTTATTGTCTATGGCCGAGTGCAGTTCTGTGGCAGCGTGGCTTTGATTGGCTTTATTGTCTATGGCCGAGTGCAGTTCTGTGGCAGTGGCTTTGATTGGCTTTATTGTCTATGGCCGAGTGCAGTTCTGTGGCAGCGTGGCTTTGATTGGCTTTATTGTCTATGGCCGAGTGCAGTTCTGTGGCAGCGTGGCTTTGATTGACTTTATTGTCTATGGCCGAGTGCAGTTCTGTGGCAGTGTGGCTTTGATTGGCTTTATTGTCTATGGCCGAGTGCAGTTCAGTGGCAGCTCTACGCTTGATCTGCGCATTATCAAAGACTAATGCAAAATACCTGTCCATTAGCTGTAAATAAATAAATGCAAAATATGTCACCTTAGGAATCTTTTGTGGAATCTATAGCTTGGGAAATTTTCCGAAATGACACAGTCCAATAATAAAATAGCAAAGATAGTCGGCAGTTTCAAAAACAAGCTAGTGCTCTTAGCCCGGTAGAACGCTTACATGTAGAAGCAGCGATATGAACTCAAAACTGCAACTGCAATGTGCCAATAAATGTTTGGCCAGCTGATTAAATAAAAAATTCAAAATGTAGAAACGCCGTCAAATTTCAGCACTTCGTAGAAAAAAATGTAAAAAACTTTCCTAGTCCCTGTCACTATATGCGAAACTTTCAAAAATCGAGCCAACTACTGATTGCCACTAGGAAAGTAGTATGTTTCAGCCATGGATTTATCCTAAAAAATCAATCGATCAAGCAAGCATCTATCTATCTATCTATCTATCTATCTATCTATCTATCTATCTATCTATCTATCTATCTATCTATCTATCTATCTATCTATCTATCTATCTATCTATCTATCTATCTATCTATCTATCTATCTATCTATCTATCTATCTATCTATCTATCTATCTATCTATCTATCTATCTATCTATCTATCTATCTATCTATCTATCTATCTATCTATCTATCTATCTATCTATCTATCTATCTATCTATCTATCTATCTATCTATCTATCTATCTATCTATCTATCTATCTATCTATCTATCTATCTATCTATCTATCTATCTATCTATCTATCTATCTATCTATCTATCTATCTATCTATCTATCTATCTATCTATCTATCTATCTATCTATCTATCTATCTATCTATCTATCTATCTATCTATCTATCTATCTATCTATCTATCTATCTATCTATCTATCTATCTATCTATCTATCTATCTATCTATCTATCTATCTATCTATCTATCTATCTATCTATCTATCTATCTATCTATCTATCTATCTATCTATCTATCTATCTATCTATCTATCTATCTATCTATCTATCTATCTATCTATCTATCTATCTATCTATCTATCTATCTATCTATCTATCTATCTATCTATCTATCTATCTATCTATCTATCTATCTATCTATCTATCTATCTATCTATCTATCTATCTATCTAT